>JASVEL010013927.1:0-472716 GCA_032618575.1 Nicotiana noctiflora
CGTGGAAAACCCATTTGGTACATCCATGAACAAATCCATTAACAATCAAGTGATCCTCCACTACATTCCTATAATGCCAAAAACAATTAGCGCACTCTTTACAAGGGCATAATATTTCATTTCCTTGGGAAGCTCGTTCAAACGCCTTATCAAGAAAATTATTCACTCCTTGTATGTACTCATCAGTTGACCTTCGGAGGCTCATCCACCTTTTATCTTCGTTATCCATTAAATTAGTTGTATCCTATATAACACCAAAACAACCAGTATAAATTTGGTTTATGTACTTATAATCGAAAATAACCAGCCAATAAGAAAGAATAGAAAAAAGCAAGATATTCTCAAAATTATATGAGTTTCATTGTTGTGAAATTTAACAGTCACCAAAATCGTCACACAAACAACTATGTAAGGCAAATTTCATCAATAACAAACATGGTAACAAATAGTGGCAATTAGATTTAGCAAGAAAGGTGAATTTTTTTAAGTTAATGATGTGCCATAATCTTATAAGTGTACCTGTCACGACCCCAAATCCAGTCATGATGGCGCCCAGCACATTGCTAAGCCAGCCTGACCAATCAATAACAAGAACGGAGCTAGAAGCTCTCTTTAACCCATTTAAGCATATCAAATCACGAAGCAATAGCGATACATATAATGAAAATGGGGAACCAAGTCCCAAAATATACCAACTCCCATAGACCGAAGAGTCAAGAGTCATGAGCCTCTACTGAACATAAGTGTATAAAGGTTTACAAGATACCAAGTGCGGAAAGAAAAGTCAATACAGAATCAAAAGACAATAAGAAGGAATATCGGGTCCTGCGGACTCTGCAATTACCTCGGATATCCTATAGATGCCGCCTCGCACAACTACTAGATCAATGCTGAGAGGTACCTGGATCTGCACACAAGGTGCATGGAGTAAAATGAGTACTGCCAGACTCAGTGGTAATAAACAAGGGTAAGACATCATAGATAAGAAATCCACAGTAAAGCACAATGTAAAGCTATAACCAAAACCCTGTAGCAGTTCAATATCAACAGTAGATAGCCAACAATATCAACAACAAGTATAACAGCTAGCAGGTGTAGCTAAATGCAATGCAATGCATGAAATGACAGCTACGGCGCGTAGCCCGATCCAATTTGGGTACCCGTGCTCACCGTGGGGTTTCAGACTCCACAGGGGCTCCTACAGCCCAAGCACAATATCATGAATATATGCTGCGGTGTGCAGTCCGATCCACTACCAATCAGCGAAATGCCCCGATCCACTACTAGTCAGCTAATATGCAATCACAGCCTCGCAGGCTCAAAAGTAGTTTTGAAAACTCTTTTATCATTTTTCAGTTGAAAATAGTAATATCAAGTTCCGGAGATTGGAAATAGCATGATAACAGAAATAGCTACGGACTGGTAGTAACTAACATGTCAATATGATAAGACAATGATAACGATCCTCGCGGGATCCAATAACCGGCTCACGGCCCACAAGTATACTCAACCGCCCAAGAAGGGGGTTCCTCGGCTCAAGAGTGGCCAATATCACAATATATAGTATAAAACCATCCGAGAAGGAGGTTCGACGGCTCAAGAATAGCCTAATATCATAATACAGTATCAACAAGTCGGACTAAGTCATAGTCCCCAATCACAATCGACCCCGCACTCACAAGAGAGTACGTGTCTCGCCGCTATACAACGTCACAAAGTGGTATACCGGGGTTTCGAACCCGCCGGTCATCACCCACATCTATTACTCACCTCAATACGGCGCGACGACTACTCCGCAATGCCCTTGCCACGAGAATCAAGCTCCGCACGCGTAGAATCTGATCAAATACAGTAGAAACACAACAAATTAGGCCAATGGGACGACACCCAATCAATACAACTCAATTTACATCAAAATTCCCAAAGTTGTCAAAACCCGACTTTCGGTACGCTTGTCGAAAAATTACAAAAGTCACATATTCGGAATCCTCATCTCGATACGAGTCTAGGCATATAAAATTTACCAAAATCGGACTCCATTTGCCCACTCAAATCGGTGTTTTTCTTCAATTTAGGCCTAGGGCTCAAACCCACCTTTAATCTTCCATTTACAGGAATTTAACCAAGGATTTCATGTTAAAATGATGTAATTAAGCCACAAAACTTACCTCCAACGAAACCCCGATGATTTCCCAGCAATCTCCCGTCAATTTCTTCTCTTGGAACTCAAAAATGGAGGTTTTGGGTATTAAACCCGCGACCGGTTCTGTTCTGAACTTAAACTCACTGCCAGTCAAATCTCTTCATCGCGTTCGCGACGCCTCTCACGCGAACGCGATGCCTTATTCCAGTCCTTCATCGCGAACGCGACACACCGTCACGCGTCCGCGAAGACCATTCTCCCCAGCCCGGATTTTTCCTCTACGCGAACGCGACATGCCTCACGCGTTCGCGATGCCTTGCGAATTCCTTATACGCGAACGCGGCCCAGACCATCGCGAACGCGATGCTTCCCAGCTTCCTCTTACGCGAACGCGACACCAACCCTCGCGAACGCGATAGTCACCTGATCCCAGCCTACGCGAACGCGGCATAGCCCTCGCGAACGCGAAGGCTAAAAGTTTGCCCAGTGATCTGCAGATTTCAGCAGACCTTTTCTTGCTTCCAAATGCCGGATGATGGTCCGGATTCACCCCGAGGCCCCCGGGACCCCAACGAAAACCACCAACATACCCCAAAACACGATACGAACTTGTTCCAATCATAAAAACACCATCCTAAACATCAAAATCACCAATTACCCACGGATTCAAGCCTAAATTTCTTCAAAACTTCCGAATTACACATTCTATCAAAAACCCGACCAAACGACGTCCGAATGACCTGAAATTTTGCAGACATATCCAAAATCACATAACGAAGCTACAGAAATTGTCGGAATTCCATTCCGACCCCCGGATCAAAATCTCACCTACCGTTCGGATTTCGCCAAAATTCAACCTTAGCCAATTCAAGCCTATTTCTACACCGGACCTCCGAATTCAATTCCGATTGCTCTCCTAAGTCATAAATGATCCCCCGGAACTAGTCGATTCATCAGAATCCGGTTCCGAGCACTCTAACTCAATAGTCAACTCTTGGTTGACTTTCCTTATTCAAGTCTCCTTCAAAAAGGCTATATGCCTCATTTTCAATCCAATTCACTCCTAACTCACCCGATAGACTCTAACACCGATATAAAAGCATAAAACATGAAATTACAACATAACAGGGTGGTAATTCCCATGACGACGGGCCGGGTCGTCACATTCTCCCCCTCTTAAGCAAACGCTCGTCCTCGAGCGGGTCAAGAAACATACCTCAAGTCTCAAACAAGTGAGGATATCTGCTCCGCATCTCCCGCTCGATCTCCCAAGTGGCCTCCTCCACGGGTCGACCTCTCCACTGAACCTTAACTGATGCAATCTCCTTAGACCTCAATTTTCTTACTCGACGTCCCAAAATGGCAATAGGCTCCACATCATAGGATAGATCACCATCAAGCTGAATGGTGCTGAAGTCTAATACATGAGACGGATCTCCAATGTACTTCCGGAGCATAGACACATGGAATACTGGATGGACGCTGGATAATCTGGGCGGCAAGGCTAACTCATATGCCACCTCTCCAACCCTCCTAAGTATCTCAAAAGGACCAATGTACCTAGGACTCAACTTTCCTTTCTTCCCAAACCTCATGACACCCTTCATAGGTGAAACCTTCAACAATACTCCGTCACCAACCATGAAAGACAACTCTCGAACTCTACGGTCCGCATAACTCTTCTCGCGAGACTGTGCTGTACGAAGCCTCTCCTGGATCAACTTTGCTCTATCCAGAGCATCTTGGACTAACTCAGTCCCTATCAATCTAACCTCACCAGGCTCAAACCATCCCACGGGGGATCTACACCGCCCGCCATACAATGCCTCATACGGGGCCATCTGAATACTCGACTGATAACTGTTGTTGTAGGCAAACTCCGCAAGTGGTAGGAACTCATCCCACGAACCACCAAAGTCAATCACACATGCTCGCAACATATCCTCCAGAATCTGAATAGTGCGCTCAGACTGCCCATCTGTCTGGGGGTGAAATGCCGTACTCAACTCAACCCGCGTACCCATCTCTCGCTGAAATGCTCTCCAAAACTGAGAAGTGAACTGAGTACCCCTGTCGGATATGATAGACACCGGGACTCCATGCAACCGAACAATCTCTCGAATAAAGATCGCTTCCAACCACTCCGATGAGTAGGTAGTACTAACTGGAATGAAGTGAGCTGACTTAGTCAGTCTATCCACAATCACCCATACAGAATCAAACTTCCTCGCCGTCCGAGGGAGTCCAGTAATAAAGTCCATAGTGATCCTCTCCCATTTCCACTCAGGAATATCAATGCGCTGAAATACACCACCGGGCCTCTGATGCTCGTACTTAACCTGCTGACAGTTGAGGCACCGTGCTACATGTCTGACAATGTCCATTTTCATCTTTCTCCACCAATAGTGTTGTTTCAAATCTTGATACATCTTCGCGGCTCCCGGATGGATAGAATACCGCGAGCTATGGGCCTCCTCCAGAATCAACTCACGAAGGCCATCAACATTGGGCACACATATCCGGCCCTGCATCCTCAATACGCCGTCACTATCAATGGCGACATCTCTAGCATCATCATGCTGAACTCTGTCCCTAAGGACAGCCAAATGTGGATCATCATACTGGCGCTCACGAATACGATCATATAGAGAAGACCAAGATACAACACAAGCCAATACCCTGCTGGGCTCCGAAATATCTAACCTCACTAGCCGATTGGCTAGCACCCGAACATCATAAGCAAATGGCCTCTCCTCAGCTGGAATATATGCCAAGCTCCCCATACTGACCGCCTTCCGGCTCAAAGCATCGGCCACCACATTGGCCTTCCCCGGATGATATAATATAGTAATGTCATAATCCTTCAGCAACTCAAGCCATCTCCGCTGTCTCAAATTAAGGTCTTTCTGTTTGAACAAGTGCTGGAGACTACGATGGTCGGTATACACCTCACAAGACACACCGTACAAATAGTGCCTCCAAATCTTCAATGCATGAACAATGGCGGCTAGCTCCAAATCATGAACAGGATAGTTCTTCTCACGTGGCTTCAACTGCCGAGAAGCATAAGCAATTACCTTACCTTCCTGCATCAACACACAACCTATCCCCACTCTCGAGGCATCACAATAAACAGTATATGAACCTGAAGCTGATGGCAATACTAACATTGGAGCTGTGGTCAAAGCTGTCTTGAGCTTCTGAAAGCTCTCCTCGCACTCATCCGACCACACGAATGGTGCACCCTTCCGGGTCAATTTAGTCAATGAAGAAGCAATGGATGAAAATCCCTGAACAAACCGGCGATAATATCCCGCCAAACCAAGAAAACTCCTGATCTCTGTAGTTGAGGACGGTCTAGGCCAACTCTACACCGCCTCTACCTTCTTCGGATCAACCTGAATACCATCACGAGACACCACATGTCCCAGAAATGCTACGGACTCGAGCCAAAACTCGCACCTGGAGAATTTAGCATATAGCTTCTCCTCCCTCAATCTCTGCAACACAATACTCAAATGCTGAGCATGCTCCTCCTGACTACGGGAGTAGACTAGAATGTCATCAATGAACACAATCACAAATGAATCCAAATAAGGCCTCAACACACTGTTCATCAGATGCATAAATGCTGCTGGGGCGTTGGTCAGCCCAAACGACATCACAAGGAACTCATAATGACCATATCGGGTCCTGAATGCAGTCTTCATAATATCCGAGTCCCTGATCTTCAGCTGATGATAGCTTGAACGAAGATCGATCTTAGAAAACACCCTCGCACCCCGTAACTGATCAAACAAATCATTTATGCGCGGTAGAGGGTACTTGTTCTTCACTGTTACTTTGTTCAATTGCCTATAATCAATACACATTCGCATGGAACCATCTTTCTTTTTAACAAATAATACCGGCGCACCCCACTGGGACACACTAGGGCGGATGAAACCCTTATCCAGAAGCTCCTGAAGCTGCTCTTTCAGTTCTTTCAACTCAGCTGGTGCCATCCGATAAGGAGGAATGGATATAGGCTGAGTGCCCGGCACCAAGTCAATGCCAAAATCAATATCCCTGTCCGGCGCATGCCCGGCAGGTCTGAGGGGAATACATATGGGAAGTCCCTCACAACAGGTACAGAATCAATGCTAAGAGACTCACCTCCCACATCTCTCACAAAAGCTAAGTACGATAAACACCCTTTTTCAACCTTCTTCTAAGCTTTTAAGAATGAAATAACACGGCTAGGGACGAAATCGGCCGAACCCCGCCACTCAATCTGAGAAATACCAGGAATGGCCAACGTAACTGTCTTAGCATGACAGTCCAATATAGCATGGTACCGAGACAACCAATCCATACCCAATATAACATCAAAGTCCACCATCCCCAACAATAACAAATCTGCCTGGGTCTCCAGACCCCCAATAGATATAACACAGGATCTATATACATGATCCACAACAATCGTATCACCCACGGGGGTGGATACATGAACAGGTAAATCAAGACTACCACGAGTCGCACCCAAACGACGTGCAAAATAAGAGGACACGTAAGAATATGTGGACCCCGGATCAAATAGAACCGCAGGCATCTCTCGTGACGGACAGAAATGATACCCGTAATCACCGCATCGGAGGCAACCGCATCACGCCCGTCGCAAGTGCATAGAACCGTGCCTCGGCCTCCACCGTATCTCTCCTCGCCCTCGGGGCGACCACGAGAAGACCGACCTCCACCTCTACTAGACCGAGATGGCGCCGAAGACGAGGGCTGATCCCTCTGCTGAGTCCTGTCCCTACCGAGTCGAGGGCACTGTCTCCTCACGTGGCCAAACTCACCACACTCATAACATGCACCCGGTGCCGGAGAAGGGGACCGAAGGGAACCCCTCGCCGCGTGAGAACCCCGGGCCGACGAAGTAGTGCCGCACCCCGGGCCGGAAGCGGCACCAAGCCGATGACCGACCTCGTCGAAACCCCTGTCGACCACGACCATGCGAACCTCCGCTCCGCCTCTGGGCGGCCCGAACGAGAAGGTCTAGACGAGCGACCTCTCGCTCGCCGGGAATGCCCTCAGACGGAGCACCACCGAAATCGCCGAACCACGAGGCCTCTCGCCTCCCGCTCCTCTCTCTCTCGCGGCGACGATCCGCCTCAATCGAGCGTGCCATATCAACAACCTCCTCAAATGATGATGACAAAACTCTCTCTCCGGTCATAAGAATGCGGATAGAGTAGTTGAGGCCATCAATGAACCTCCCGATCCTCTCCCTATCATTAGGGATCATCCATGTGGCATGCCTAGCCAACCGTGTGAATCCGAGCTCATACTGGGTCACAGACATGTCGCCCTGAATCAACCACTCGAACCGGCGACGTAGCTCCTCGCGACGAGACCGAGGTACATATTTCTCTAGAAAGAGAGTAGAGAACTGCTGCCATGTGAGAGGTGCTGCTCCCGCAGGCCTACGCCTCTCAAACTCTTCCCACCAATCAAATGCGGGACCGGTGAACTGAAAGGTAGTAAATGAAACTCCGCCGGACTCAAGAATACCAGCCGTCCGCAAACATCCTCTGACACTTGTCCAAGAAACCTCGGGCATCCTCGCCCTCAACGCCACCGAAACGGGGTGGCTGAAGTCTCACCAAATCTCTCAAGCACGACGCCGCTCGTCGTCGGGCATAACCTCAACCATATGCTCCGGAGCTGGAGCCGGTGCAGCCGGAGGAATAACCGGTGCAACCACCGAGCGGGGACCGCCTCCGGCGTCCGAAGTCCCCGAACAACCGGGTCAGGCGTGCGAGCCGCAGTGGTCCGCCGACCACCCCCCGACCGAGATGTCGCTACGCAGCGGTAGCCGAAACTACCCGAGCCAAACCGAACACACCGATAATATCCGAGCAAGAGTCTCCCGAAGACTAGGAATAGCAATAGACACAGTCCTGAACTCTGAACTGGGGCCGCCGGAGCATCAACCACCGGGGCCTGCTCCTGAACCGGTACAACGGGCGGGTCAACCGGCACCGCCGCCCGCCCTACCTCTACCTCTAGCACGACCGCGCCCACGGCCTCTAACAGGTGGCAACGGAGGTCGTCCACCTCGTCCCGATGCTCGCGTTCTCGCCATCTGCGAGAGAATAGGGTCTGCTGACCACCCCCTGACTGAGATGTCGCTACAGTAGTTCAAGAAAAGTGAAGTTTTCCTAAAGGTTTGCAGCCTCCCGAGGATAAGTACAGCCGTCCCCGTACCGATCCACAAGACTCTACTAACCGGCTCAAGACTCATGAGGCCTAGTAAACCTAGGCTCTGATACACAAGTCAATATACCTAAGATGAAGTTGTTCATGGCCTCAATCTGCTGAATGACGCGTCGGGACTCAAAACGACCGGTCGGGTCATTACACCCATTTAAGCATATCAAATCACGAAGCAACAACGATACATATAACGAAAACGGGGAACCAAGTCCCATAATACATCAACTCCCATAGACCAAGTGGTCAAGAGTCATGAGCCTCTATCGAACATGAGTGTATAAAGGTTTACAAGATACCAAGTGCGTAAAAGAAAAGTCAATACGTAATCAAAAGACAAGTAGAAGGAATATCGGGTCCCGCGGACTCGGCACCTACCTCGTATATCCCACAGATGTCGCTCGCACAGCTACCGGATCACCGCCGAGAGGTACTCGGATCCGCACACAAGGTGCAGGGAGTAAAATGAGTACTACCAGACTCAGTGGTAATAAACAAGGGTAAGACAACGTAGATAAGAAATCCACAGTAAAGCACAATGTAAAGCTATAACCCAAAACCTTGTAGCTGTTCAATATCAACAGTAGATAGCCAACAATATCAACAACAAGTATAACAGCTAGCAGGTGTAGCTAAATGCAATGCAATGCATGAAATGACAGCTACGGCGCGTAGCCCGATCCAATTTGGGTACCCGTGCTCACCGTGGGGTTTCAGACTCCACAGGGGCTCCTACAGCCCAAGCACAATATCATGAATATATGCTGCGGTGTGCAGTCCGATCCACTACCAATCAGCGAAATGCAAATGCAGCCTCGCAGGCTCAAAAGTAGTTTTGAAAACTCTTTTATCATTTTTCAGTTGAAAACAGTAATATCAAGTTCCAGAGATTGGAAATAGCATGATAACAGAAATAGCTACGGACCGGTAGTAAACTAGCATGTCAATATCATAAGACAATGATAACGATCCTCGCGGGACCCAATAACTGGCTCACGGCCCACAAGTATACTCAACCGCCCAAGAAGGGGGTTCCTCGGCTCAAGAGTGGCCATTATCACAATATATAATATGCAACCATCCGAGAAGGAGGTTCGACGGCTCAAGAATAGCCTAATATCATAATACAATATCAACAAGTCGGACTAAGCCATAGTCCCCAATCACAATCGACCCCGCACTCACAAGAGAGTACGTGTCTCGCCGCTATACAACGTCACAAAGTGGTATATCGGGGTTTCGAACCCGCTGGTCATCACCCACATCTATTACTCACCTCAATACGGCGCGACGACTACTCCGCAATGCCCTTGCCACGAGAATCAAGCTCCGCACGCGTAGAATCTGATCAAATACAGTAGAAACACAACAAATTAGGCCAATCGGACGACACCCAATCAAAACAACTCAATTTACATCAAAATTCCCAAAGTTGTCAAAACCCGACTTTCGGTACGCTTGTCGAAAAATTACAAAAGTCACATATTCGGAACCCTCATCACGATACGAGTCTAGGCATATAAAATTTACCAAAATCGGACTCCATTTGCCCACTCAAATCAGTGTTTTTCTTCAATTTAGGCCTAGGGCTCAAACCCACCTTTAATCTTCCATTTACAGAGATTTAACCAAGGATTTCATGTTAAAATGATGTAATTAAGCCACAAAACTTACCTCCAACGAAACCCCGATGATTTCCCAGCAATCTCCCGTCAATTTCTTCTCTTGGAACTCAAAAATGGAGGTTTTGGGTATTAAACCCGCGACTGGTTCTGTTCTGAACTTAAACTCACTGCCAGTCAAATCTCTTCATCGCGTTCGCGACGCCTCTCACGCGAACGCGATGCCTTATTCCAGTCCTTCATCGCGAACGCGACACACCGTCACGCGTCCGCGAAGACCATTCTCCCCAGCCCGGACTTTTCCTCTACGCGAACGCGACATGCCTCACGCGTTCGCGATGCCTTGCGAATTCCTTATACGCGAACGCGGCCCAGACCATCGCGAACGCGATGCTTCCCAGCTTCCTCTTACGCGAACGCGGCACCAACCCTCGCGAACGCGATAGTCACCTGATCCCAGCCTACGCGAACACGGCATAGCCCTCGCGAACGCGAAGGCTAAAAGTTTGCCCGGTGATGTGCAATTTACAGCAGATCATTTCTTGCTTCCAAATGCCGGAAGATGGTCCGGATTCACCCCGAGGCCCCCGGGACCCCAACGAAAACCACCAACATACTCCAAAACACGATACGAACTTGTTCCAATCATAAAAACACCATCCTAAACATCAAAATCACCAATTACCCACGGATTCAAGCCTAAATTTCTTCAAAACTTTCGAATTACACATTCTATCAAAAGCCCGACCAAACGACGTCCGAATGACCTGAAATTTTTGCGGACATATCCAAAATCACATAACGAAGCTACAGAAATTGTCGAATTCCATTCCGACCCCCGGATCAAAATCTCACCTACCGTTCGGATTTCGCCAAAATTCAACCTTAGCCAATTCAAGCCTATTTCTACACCGGCCTCCAAATTCAATTCCGATTGCTCCCCTAAGTCACAAATCACCTCCCGGAACTAACCAAATCATCAGAATTCGATTCCGAGCCCTCTAACTAAATAGTCAACTCCGGGTTGACTTTCCTTATTCAAGTTTCCTTCAAAAAGGCTATATGCCTCATTTTCAATCCAAATCACTCCTAAATCACCCGATAAACTCTAACACTGATATAAAAGCATGAAACATGAAATTACAACATAACGGGGTGGTAATTACTGTGACGACGGGCCGGGTCGTCACAGTACCATAATAGGTAATGAAAAATACTTTAAAATTAAGATTAGCAGAAGAATGTTAGAAGATTACCATTATATGATTCTGATATCCAAGAAAATAAAAGGCAACAACGATCGACTTACACTTATAACTAGCAACATGTATTCCGAAGTTTAACATTCTTATCATATTTAGTGAAAGGGCAGTATACCATTCTGTTAAAGCTGGGCAGCATGAAAACAATGAAAGTAGAACTAGGCAGCATTTCAACGAAGAGAAGACATAGAAAGAAGAACCAAAGGTAAAAAATAAATCGCCAGCATTTCGCTGCTATTTGGACACTGAAACAGTGAAAAAATGAAGAAGAAGAAGAAGAAGAAGAAGAAGAAGAAGAAGAAGAAGAAGAAGAAGAAGAAGAAATCATCACATACCTGTTGCCGCTGAATCTCTATTGAAGTTGGAAAGGGAGCCCTAGTCGTTGTTGCTGCTGGTCGTGCTTTTCGGTAATTCAGGTTATCAACATATATCGTCTGGACATATCTTTCAGATGAATCCTGCTTGATGAAGGATTAATTGCCTTAAGCTGGTGCAATGAGATAATTACCTACATATTTCATGGAAAAAGTGTGAAATGCTAGTATAAATAACGATTCGTCAAATGAAAACAAATTATCTACAATAATAATGACAAATGAAAATTAATAGACCTGTTTACCACATATACATGTACACATACTCATTATCTAAATGAACGAGCAGTTAACGAATAAGACATTCATACTCAAAAGAAATATGAGCTTAGATTTCCAAACAAGAAAGTTGAATTGACAGGTTCTACTGGAATTTTTAAATATCCAGCTGCTGAGCAAATTATGGAGGATGGGAATGTCAACAGATGTTGAAAGAGCTACGCAAAAAGAAACGTCAGAAATTCTTAATTTTTGTTGCAGTCTCTGCTCTATTTCAAATTGCAATCACTCTCTTCTCTTCATTGTACATAATGAAAGTCAGAATTCCCAAGTTTCACGTCCGGTCAGCTACATTTGATGTGTTGTCAAAAAATGCAGAAAATTCTTCATTCAACATTACAATGAATGTTGAATTTGGTGTCAAGAACACCAATTTCGAAAAATGCAAAAAATTCTCTACGTTATGAATACAGCGGTTGATTTCTAATATTAATCTATGTGCGATACAAACTTTGCACGGAAGAGCCTATCACTGCAGCTTCCCCAGTTAGATTTTACAGGCATGAGCAGTTCATACTTTCACAGTACTCACCCCTTGAGGGTTAAACATCTTTTCATCTTCTACAGAAATAACGAAATACTCTCTTTCAATCAACATACCTTTTTTCTAATAAGGTCTCTTTTCCAATTCATCTAACTCCCAATGTACCTCTCTTATGCTTTTAGAGGTCATCGAGTCATACAACAATAAATTATAAAGAGAACAAATTTAAGAAGAGATATAACGCTTCACACCCTCCATGATCGGTTTTAACAACAAACATTCAAGCACTTACAAGGCCAACTCAAAGCACATCAACATATTTTGGGAACCTTCTAGTTATGCATAAGGCAATCAAAGTTAGCAAACACTATTGTCAAACAATTACAGAAATCATAAACAACAATTAGTCAAACGACTCATAAATTAAAATAATGTACCCAACCAATCTTGGTAATTGACTATATCTTTGCCTTATATCTTTTCTTTATGAAGGCAACACATATATCTTTATAGAGAGAAGCATTTCTTAGTTTGAAGTACTCAATGTGGATGATCTAGTGTGTTACGAAGATATGTTGCTTTGATGTTTGGACAGTTTCAGAAATTGGTGTTATTGGTTGGATTAAGATACATGTTCACATTGTCCTTTGGAACACAAAACTTAATGCCAGTTAAGAGTTTTAGAGGTGCTACATTGACTTGGCTTGTGGGATACACGCCAAACTATACGTTGGAGGCTGTCTCTTTAACCATTTATATTAGTTAGTAGATTAAGCTAGTTTTATTTTTTCATCTTTAAGCTTGGTTTTGGACAAGTTGTATACATTGGATCCTCGTCTTTGGATTATTATATGTGTAGTAACTGTGGTACATTTCAACTACTTACCTATAGTTGAGGTGTTGTCTAAATATGAATGCACATCTGGCCAGTTCAATTCATATATAGTAATGGATTCACAAGATTATCTCTAATATTTTCTATTCCAGCCAGCATACCTATCAAGGTACATCAAATTTATAGTGCCTACACATTTGTTTATCCAACCAAAAGGAATTCTTGTGAGTTAACACAACATGTATGAGCAGATATGCTTCTACTTGCGATCCTAAGAGAAAGACTGCCTCTCATATTGCTAATGAAATTCAAATAGTGTAGATTAAAGTTCCCACAAAATGTAGAGTTTTGGAGTACAATCTTTTCTCAATCAGTTCATGGGGAAGATCGGCAGTTATGAAAGCAATAAGCAGAAAAAACTTGTTCCAGACTCTTGAAGTTGTCCCAAAGATCGCCACCCATCCTCTCAGGACTCTACAGAAATCTAGTTATGCATAAGGCAATCAAAGTTAGCAAACACTATTGTCAAACAATTACAGAAATCATAAACAACAATTAGTCAAACGACTCATAAATTAAAATAATGTACCCAACCAATCTTGGTAATTGACTATATCTTTGCCTTATATCTTTTCTTTATGAAGGCAACACATATATCTTTATAGAGAGAAGCATTTCTTATTTTTCAAGATGCACAATAATACTGTAGATCCGCAAATCTGAATTGAAATCAAACAGTTAAGCAGAAACAAATAAAATCAAACAAAGAACGATTCAAGAGTCACGAAGCTTCACACTTATTTATCTTATTCCTCCCTCTAACTGGAACTAACTCAAACTCAAAATAATGGAAGAAACCTACTATCCACAAGATTAATTGTGCAATAATTAAGAACTAATAATAGTTTTATTTACAGAATTTCAGTCAAACAAAGAACAAATCAGTACATAGCACCAAGATTTAACCTTAATAAAGCAAGAGATGAAAATTGACCTCAAAAACGGAATCAGAGATGTGAACGAGAACTCGACGAACAATGACGACCTCAGAAATGAACTTCAGACAAAATCTATGAAGAATCGAAACATATACAATTATTGTCAAAGCACATCAACATATTTTGGGAAGCTTGAAATCAACCTATTATGGCCATATTTCAAATCCGAGATAACAAACATCATTCCAGGAATGCAAATCACTTTTTAAACCAAGAAAGAAGAAAATATATAATCATACAACTCAGTATATTATAAATCTATAAGAACACATACCTTATACTTGGACAAGGAGAAGGAAGTAAACCCAACTAGAAGTAAAAAATTGGAGAGAAATCAGACACACAAGTACATCAACCTCAACATTGAGCAGCAATGATTTTGACTTTGAGACCTCAGTGAGCTTAAGTTGTTAGGCGTTGGAGAGAAGAGGGGAAGCTAATTGTCTATGTTAGGCGTGAAGGGGGATTTGGTGTGAGAAGGGATTTGGGGGTATCTGATACCTAGCCCTTGGATGTATCGATAATTTTAGTGGGGCAAAGTGTAATAAAATATTTTAACCAAATATTTATATTATTTTATTAAAATTAGTTAAAGTTAAAAATAAAAGAAATATGGGTTATTTAATTTGGGCGGGTTTCGCGAAATAGAGGAGGGAAAACACGGAGGGAAATAAAACCATTCCAATAGCATTTTTATCAAAGCAACCGTTCCAAAAAAACTGTATTATAAAAGCGTTCCAAATAAAAGGGACTATGGTAACGGTTTTATCACAACTGCAACGGTTTTATATCTGTAGTGTGCCGATATCACCTAAAATCTGTTGGAACGGTTGTAACCGTCACAATATGTTGTCTATGGCAACGGTTCGTGAAACGTTCCATAAACAACTGTTCCCATAGCTTCAATTTCTTGTAGTGTATAGAAAATTGCTGATTTGAATGGGGAAACGGAGTCCGATTTTGATAAACTTTATATCCACGGACTCGTGGCGAGATAATAATTCTGAAAATGTGACTTTTGTATTTTTTCGAGAAGCGGGCCCAGTGTTAGGGTTTTGGAAACTTTGTGATTTTTGGTGTAATTCGAGTTATTTCGATTGGGTTATGTTCCTTTAGCTTATTTCGATGTATTCTTATTGATTTTAATGAGATTTGGCATCCGAGGAGGTTGATTTGCGAGGCAAGCACAAGGCGAGCTACGACTTTTGCTGGTTCGAGGTGAGTTGTAGTAATAAATGATGTACTGAGGGTTTGAAACCCTGTATTTGCACTATTCAGTGTTATGCTGAGATGGAACACGCGTCATGTGACGAGCGTGGTGGTGTTGTGACTAGGGATTTGGACTTAGTCCTTCCCGATTGATAGTTTAAATTGCATATTGACTGAGACTGGGATTATACTTGTATAATTGGGCTAGTTGCCATGTTTGGGGCCTTGTGCCGATCTGTAAAATATTAGGGAAACTTTTGGAGTTAAATGAACTCGATACTAGGTTGAACACATACTCTCAATCGTATTCGTAGCTGTATAGCATGACATAAACCAGTACTAAATGTGTACTCTAAGGGAGAATACCTAGGGTTGAATACCCTGTTCTAGCTGAGTGGGCCCGAGAGGCCAAGTCTATATTGACTGAGAGGGGTCGAAGACCCATTGTGAGGTATTGATATATATACCGGATCGGGCTGCATGCCACCATTAATCAACTTTTAAAAATTACCACTAACGGGTTATATAAGTGGTCGGCGCGCCACACGATCCCAATTCATAAATATATATATTACTGTCACGACCCAAATCCGGTCGTGATGGCGCCCAACAATCAAGCTAGGCCAGCCAGACCAACAATTTAATTATCACAAAATACCAGTCCCCAAATGGACAACCCAAGAAGAATATATGAGTTTAAGAACTCCAATAATAATAATATTGAACAAAAGTACTGACACTCCCAAAGATCCGGAGTCACAAGTCTAGAGCCTCTAACAAAACCCAACAAGAAAATAGAGAGTACGATATAGAAGTACTCAAGTCTGAATACAAAATATACAATAACAACTGGAATGAGAGGAGAAGCTAGGCTCTGCGAACGTAGGCAGCTACCTCAGCAACTCGATGTGACAATGTAAACGCCGGAGATGTCCGTCTACTGCTCCTGTGTACCTGAGTCTGCACACAAAAGGTGCAGGGAGTAGGGGTGAGTACTAAGTACTCAGTGAGTAACAAATATATATATGTAGCTGACAGTAAGAAATCCACAAAATACCACAATATGAAGCTACACTACAGTCCGAATCTCCTACGAACTAGCAACAACAATCCAATACAACTACCACAGAGTAATTCAACAAATACAAATGCAATGCAATGCACATAACCGCTACGGCGTGTAGCCCGATCCAATTTAACGTCGACGGCGCTCACTCGGGGTGTGTACAGACTCCGGAGGGGCTCCTACAGCCCAAGCGCAATACTGCTGCGGCGTGCAGCCCGATCCTCATATCAACCACTGCGGCGTGCCCATGCTCAGTCCACAATAAGCAATTAAGTCACAAAACAATTCATTTTCCTTAATTCCAGTTCTCAATTCATAATTTATGAAAAATACTTTAACTTTATTAAATTTGTAAAAGCTGGTGACTTAGCATTTCAAAAGTGTGATTTCAATTTCCAGGACTGAGATCAGTGATTTAAGCAATTATAGCTATCACATAAATATTGTCCTCTAAGGACGCTACAGATCGGCACAAGGCCCCAAACAAGGCTTACAACCCACAAATATAGCAAATACAGTGTATTTCCAACACTAACCACATATTATTCATTTCCGGGATGGACCAAGTCTCAATCCCCAATCACAATCAATCCCGCACCTGCCACGGTGTGCGAGCCACGCCCTATTAGCGTCACAATGTGCTAAGCCGGGGTTTCGAACCCTCAAGCTACAATATACACAAACTACTCACCTCTAGCCGGTCGTCGAATCGTCCGCGATGCCTTTTCCTTTGAATTTCGTTGCCTCGTGTGTAGAATCTAGTCATATAACAATAATTATATCAAATACGGGTCAAAGAATCATAACCCACTTCAATTTATATGAAATTCGCAAAATTACACTAAGTTGGTAAAACCCGACTTTCGGTACGATTCTCGAAAAATTACGAAAGTCTCATATTCGAAACCCTCATCTCAATACGAGTCCAAGCATATCAATTTTACCAAATTCGGACTCCATTTGCTCATTCAAAACCTTGATTTTCTAAAGTTCAAGCCTATGGTTAAATCTTCCATGAATCACCCCAAATTCTTCCATTTTCATGATATAATTGCATAATAATACCAATACTAATCATAGTTTAAGTCCATAGTTGCTTACCCTGATGATTTCCCTTGAGTTTCTCTTCAAAATCGCCCAAATCGCCTCTAAAGCCGAGACCCAAATGTGTGAAATGTTCTGAAATTTTTCTCACTTCTCATACACTTAACTTACAGCGATTTTCGCTTCTGCGGAAGAATTTCCGCTCCTACGCGTCCGCTTCTGCGGAGATTCGATCGCTCCTGCGGATATTTCCGCTTCTGCGACTAGGCGTCCGCCTCTGCGGACTCGCCTAAGCGGCTCCCTTCCGCTTCCTGCGATGGCCGCTTCTGCGGCTCCCTTTCCGCTTCCGCGATTCCGCTTCGGCGGAAAATGCTCCGCTTCTGCGGTGCCCAGCGCTTCTGCGCTCCTGGTCCGCTTCAGCGCACCCGCTCCTGCGCCCATAATTCCGCAGGAGCGGAAACAATACAGAGGCAGTGCACAAATTTTCTGCAATTTTCCATATTTCTCCCGATTAACCATCCGAAAACACCCCGAGGCCCCCGGGACCTCATTCAAACACACCAACACATCCTAATTCCTTATTCGAACTTGTTCCAATCATAAAAACACCATCCTAAACATCAAAATCACCAATTATCCACGGATTCAAGCCTAAGTTTCTTCAAAACTTTCAAAACTAACATTCAATCCAAAACCCGATCAAACGATGTCCGAATAACTTGAAAATTTGCAGACATATCCAAAATCACATAACGAAGCTACAGAAATTGTCGGAATTCCATTCCGACCCCCGGATCAAAATATCACCTACCATCCCGTTTTCGCCAAAATTCAACATTCGCCAATTCAAGCTTAAAACTACACCGGACCTCCGAATTCAATTCCGATTGTTCTCCTAAGTCATAAATGATCCCCCGGAACTAGTCGAATCATCAGAATCCGGTTCCGAGCACTCTAACTCAATAGTCAACTCTTGGTTGACTTTTCATATTCAAGCTTTCTTCAAACATGCTATTTGTTGCATTTTCAATCCAAATCACTCCTAACTCACCCGATATACTCTAATACTGTTTTAAAAGCATAATATATGAAAATGCAAGGTAACGGGGTGGTAATTCCCGTAACGACGGGCCGGGTCGTTACATTCTCCCCAACTTAAACAAACGCTCGTCCGCGAGCGGGTTAAGAAACATACCTGGAGCATCAAACAAGTGTGGATATCTGCTCCGCATCTCCTGATCGGTCTCCCAAGTTGCTTCCTCCACGGGACGACCTCTCCACTGCACTTTCACTGAAGCTATGTCCTTAGATCTCAGCTTACGAACCTGTCGACCCAAAATGGCTACTGGTTCCACATCCTGTATCGTGCTGAAGTCCAACACATGAGACGGGTCTCCGACATACTTCCGGAGCATAGATACATGGAACACCGGGTGAACTCCCGACAAACCGGGTGGCAAAGCAAGCATATAAGCCACCTCCCCAACTTTCCTAAGCACCTCAAAAGGTCCAATAAACCTTGGGCTCAACTTCCCTTTCTTTCCAAACCTCATAACACCCTTCATAGGCGAAACTTTCAGCAACACCTTCTCACCTACTGAATAAGACACATCTCGGACCTTCCGGTCTGCATAACTCTTCTGACGCGACTGAGCTGTGCGAAGTCTCTCTTGAATCACCTTCACCTTATCTAAGGCATCTTGGACTAACTCTGTCCCTAACAACCTAGCCTCGCCGGGCTCGAACCAACCAACTGGAGACCTACACCGCCTCCCATATAAAGCTTCATACGGTGCCATCTGAATGCTGGACCGATAGCTATTATTGTAAGCAAACTCCGCCAAAGGCAAATAATCAGCCCATGAACCACCAAAATCAATGACACAAGCACGCAACATGTCCTCCAATATCCGAATAGTACGCTCAGACTGCCCATCCGTCTGTGGATGAAATGCTGTGCTCAACTCTACCCTGTGAACCCAACTCTCGCTGAAATGTCCTCCAGAATTGAGATGTGAACTGGGTACCTCTGTCCGATATAATGGAAATAGGAACTCCATGCAATCTCACTATCTCACGGATGAATATCTCTGCCAACCGCTCTGAGGTATAGGTAGTACACACTGGGATGAAGTGAGCTGACTTGGTCAACCTATCCACCACCACCCAAACTGAATCAAACTTCCTCGCCGTCCGAGGGAGTCCACTAACAAAGTCCATAGTAATCCTTTCCCACTTCCACTCAGGAATATCAATACGCTGGAATACACCACCAGGTCTCTGATGCTCATACTTGACCTGCTGACAGTTTAGACACCGAGCCACATGGCTCACAATATCTTTCTTCATCTTTCTCCACCAGCAATGCTGCTTCAAATCCTGATACATCTTCGCGGCTCCTGGATGAATAGAATACCACGAGCTATGGGCCTCTTCCAATATCAACTCACGAAGGCCATCAACATTGGGCACACATATCCGGCCCTGCATCCGCAATACACCCTCACTATCAATAGTGACATCTCTAGCATCATCATGCTGAACTCTGTCCTTAAGGACAAGTAAGTGTGGATCATCATACCGGCGCTCTCGAATACGATCATATAAAGAAGAACGAGCTACTACACAAGCCATCACCCGACCGGGCTCAGAAATATCCAGCCTTACCATCTGATTAGCTAACGCCTGAACATCAACTGCTAGGGGTCTCTCCCCAACCGGAATATACGCCAAACTGCCCATACTAATAGCCTTCCGGCTCAATGCATCAGCCACTACATTGGCTTTCCCGGGATGGTACAAGATAGTAATATCATAGTCTTTAAGCAACTCAAGCCATCTTCGCTGCCTCAAATTTAGATCTTTCTGCTTAAACAAATGCTGAAGGCTACGGTGGTCTGTATATACATCACAAGATACACCATATAGATAATGCCTCCAAATCTTCAAGGCATGAACAATAGCAACTAACTCCAAATCGTGAACAGGGTAGTTTTTCTCGTGGGGCTTTAGCTGACGAGAAGCATATGCAATAACTCTACCCTCCTGCATCAACACACAACCGAGTCCAACTCTGGAAGCATCACAATACACCGTATATGACCCTGAGGCCGATGGTAACACAAGTACTGGAGCTGTGGTCAAAGCCTCCTTGAGCTTCTGAAAGCTCTCTTCACATTCATCGGACCACACAAATGGAGCATTCTTCTGTGTCAGCTTAGTCAACGGTGAAGCAATAGATGAGAAATCCTGAACAAACCGACGATAATAGCCTGCCAAGCCGAGAAAACTCCGAATCTCTGTAGCTGAGGAAGGTCTGGGCCAATTCTGCACTGCCTCGACCTTCTGAGGATCAACCCGAATACCATCACTGGACACTATATGTCCCAGAAAACCCACAGTATCAAGCCAGAACTCACACTTAGAGAATTTTGCATAAAGTTTCTCTTCCCTCAACCTCTGCAATGCCACTCTAAAATGCTGTGCATGCTCCTCCTGGCTGCGTGAGTATACCAGGATATCATCAATAAACACAATCACAAAAGAATCAAGGTACGGCCGAAATACACTATTCATCAAGTGCATGAATGCAGCTGGGGCATTAGTCAACCCGAAAGACATCACCAGGAACTCGTAGTGCCCATATCGCGTCCCGAACGCTGTCTTCATAATGTCTGAGTCCCTGATCTTCAACTGATGATAGCCCGATCGAAGATCAATCTTAGAAAATACACTAGCTCCCTGGAGCTGATCAAATAGGTCCTCAATACGAGGCAATGGGTACTTATTCTTCACTGTTACCTTGTTCAGCTGCCTGTAATCAATGCACATTCTCATTGTGCCATCTTTCTTCTTCACGAACAACACCGGTGCACCCCAAGGTGACACACTTGGATGAATGAAACCCTTATCTAAGAGTTCCTGAAGCTGTTCTTTCAATTCTTTTAACTCCGCCGGTGCCATGCGATAAGGAGGAATAGAAATGGGCTGAGTGCCCGGCACCAAGTCAATACCAAAATCAATATCTCTGTCAGGCGGCATGCCCGGTAGGTCTGCTGGAAATACATCCGGAAACTCCCTCACAATGGGGACCGAATCAAGACTGGGTGTCTCGGCCTCAACATTTCTAATGAAGGCCAAATAATATAAACAACCCTTGCCAATCATTCGTTGAGCTTTTATATAAGAAATCACCCTGTCGGACACATAATCAGTCAAGCCACGCCACTCGATCCTCGGATTACCTGGAATAGCTAATGTGACTGTCTTGGCATGACAGTCCAGAATCGCATGATAAGGAGATAGCCAATCCATGCCTAGGATAACATCGAAATCTACCATGCCCGGTAGTAATAGATCAACTCGGGTCTCCAGACCCCCAATAGTAATAATACAGGATTGATATACCTGATCCACAACAACGGTATCCCCCACCGGGGTAGACACATGTACGGGCAAAGCAAGAATACCACGGGTCATACCCAAATGATGTGCAAAATAAGTAGAGACATAAGAATAGGTGGATCCGGGATCAAATAAGACGGAAGCATCCCTGTGGCAGACTGAGATAATACCTGAAATAACCGCATCTGAAGCACTAGCATCCTTCCTATCCGGAAGAGCATAGAAACGAGCCTGACCTCCACCAGTACGATCCTCACCCCTAGGGCGACCTCTGGATACCTGGCCACCAGTCCTAGCCGACTATGCTGGCGCTGAAGAAACAGGAGTAGAAGACGGCTGATCCCTCTGCTGAGACCGCTTACGAAGCCACTGAGGACACTCTCTCCTGATATGGCCCAAATCACCGCACTCAAAACAACGGCCCGAAGATGGAAGAAGGGGTTGTTGAGGACCCCTCGCTACAGACGAACCCTGTGCTGAGGAAGCAGGAGCAGAGCTCTGAGCTGGAAGAGCACTCAGTGCAGGATGACTCTGCTGGCGGCTCTGCTGACCCTGATAACCCTGCTGGCCTTGACGACCACGATCGGATGAAACCCCACTGGACTCTGTACGTCCAGACTGATGAGACCTGAAAGAGCGACCTCTGCTATGCTGAAATTGGCCCCTAGACGGAGCACCACTGTAACTGCCAGTACCACGAGGCCTCTTAGCCTCTCTCTCCTCTCGCTCTCTGCGGCGATCTGTCTCAATGTGACGGGCAGCATCCACCACCTCCTCAAAGGTAACTGTCGAAACTCTCTCCCCGGTCATCAATATGCGGATGGGATAAATAAGACCATCAATAAATCTCCGGATCCTCTCCCTGTCTGTAGGAACCATCCACATGGCATGACGGCTAACTGTGTGAATCTCATCTCGTACTAATTAACCGTCATCTCTCCCTGCTTCAACCACTCGAACTGACGTCGCAGCTCCTCTCTCCGAGACCGAGGCACGTACTTCTCCAAAAATACCATGGAGAACTGCTGCCAAGTGAGGGGCACTGCCCCAGCGGGCCTACGCCTCTCAAAATCCTCCCACCACTGGAAAGCTGCACCTGTGAACTGGAAAGTGGTGAATGAAACACCGCCGGACTCTAGAATACCCGCGGTGCGAAGCATGCGCTGACATCCGTCAAGAAAACCCTGGGCATCCTCGCCCTCAGCTCCACTGAATGTCGGAGGCCGTAACCTCTCAAATCTCTCCAAACGACGCCGCTCATCGTCGGGCATAACCGGAACCACATATGCAGGAGCCGGTGCAACCGGTGCAACCGGCCGAACCGGCTCGGCGTGCGAGCCACGGGGTCCGATTCCTCCCCCTCGCTCGTGAAGAAGACATCGCAGCAAGAGCAGGCAACTACCGTGCCAAGCTCGTGCACACCGATAATATCCGAGCCAAGGTCTCCCGAAGACCCGTATCACAATAGGCACCGCCGGTGCCTGAACCTGAGCCGCCGGAGCGTTCGCCGCCGGAATCCGGTCCCGAGTCCGATCGGCCGGTGGGTCGGCAAGTCGCCGGTGCTCGCCGCCCTACCTCTACCACGACCACGGCCTCTCGGGTGCCAACGGTGGTCGTCCGCCACGTCCGTTAGCTCGTGTTCTCGCCATCCGCGAGAGAATAGAATATGGAAAGATTTAATTTCACGATAACACAAATCGCACGATATGAATTCAAGAAAATGAGGTTTTTCCTAAAGTTTCTGTAGCCCTTCGAAGATAGATACGGACGTCTACGTACCGATCCGCGAAAGCCTACTAAACCGGCTCATGACTCGCGAGTCCTAATAACCTAGAGCTCTGATACCAACTTGTCACGACCCAAATCCGGTCATGATGGCGCCCAACAATCAAGCTAGGCCAGCCAGACCAACAATTTAATTATCACAAAATACTAGTCCCCAATTGGACAACCCAAGAAGAATATATGAGTTTAAGAACTCCAATAATAATAATACTGAACAAAAGTACTGACACTCCCAAAGATCCGGAGTCACAAGTCTAGAGCCTCTAACAAAACCCAACAAGAAATAGAGAGTACGATATAGAAGTACTCAAGTCTGAATACAAAATATACAATAACAACTGGAATGAGAGGAGAAGCTAGGCTCTGCGAACGTAGGCAGCTACCTCAGCAACTCGATGTGACAATGTAAACGCTGGAGATGTCCGTCTACTGCTCCTGTGTACCTGAGTCTGCACACAAAAGGTGCAGGGAGTAGGGTGAGTACTAAGTACTCAGTGAGTAACAAATATATATATGTAGCTGACAGTAAGAAATCCACAAAATACCACAATATGAAGCTACACTACAGTCCGAATCTCCTACGAACTAGCAACAACAATCCAATACAACTACCACGGAGTAATTCAACAAATACAAATGCAATGCAATGCACATAACCGCTACGGCGTGTAGCCCGATCCAATTTAACGTCGACGGCGCTCACCGGGGGTGTGTACAGACTCCGGAGGGGCTCCTACAGCCCAAGCGCAATACTGCTGCGGCGTGCAGCCCGATCCTCATATCAACCACTGCGGCGTGCAGCCCGATCCCATGCTCAGTCCACAATAAGCAAATAAGTCACAAAACAATTCATTTTCCTTAATTCCAGTTCTCAATTCATAATTTATGAAAAATACTTTAACTTTATTAAATTTGTAAAAGCTGGTGACTTAGCATTTCAAAAGTGTGATTTCAATTTCCAGGACTGAGATCAGTGATTTAAGCAATTATAGCTATCACATAAATATTGTCCTCTAAGGACGCTACAGATCGGCACAAGGCCCCAAACAAGGCTTACAGCCCACAAATATAGCAAATACAGTGTATTTCCAACACTAACCACATATTATTCATTTCCGGGACGGACCAAGTCTCAATCCCCAATCACAATCAATCCCGCACCTGCCACGGTGTGCGAGCCACGCCCTATTAGCGTCACAATGTGCTAAGCCGGGATTTCGAACCCTCAGGCTACAATATACACAAACTACTCACCTCTAGCCGGTCGTCGAATCGTCCGCGATGCCTTTTCCTTTGAATTTCGTTGCCTCGTGTGTAGAATCTAGTCATATAACAATAATTATATCAAATACGGGTCAAAGAATCATAACCCACTTCAATTTATATGAAATTCGCAAAATTACACTAAGTTGGTAAAACCCGACTTTCGGTACGATTCTCGAAAAATTACGAAAGTCTCATATTCGGAACCCTCATCTCAATACGAGTCTAAGCATATCAATTTTACCAAATTCGGACTCCATTTGCTCATTCAAAACCTTGATTTTCTAAAGTTCAAGCCTAGGGTTAAATCTTCCATGAATCACCCCAAATTCTTCCATTTTCATGATATAATTGCATAATAATACCAATACTAATCATAGTTTAAGTCCATAGTTGCTTACCCGATGATTTCCCTTGAGTTTCTCTTCAAAATCGCCTAAATCGCCTCTAAAGCCGAGACCCAAATGTGTGAAATATTCTGAAATTTTTCTAACTTCTGATACACTTAACTTACAGCGATTTTCGCTTCTGCGGAAGAATTTCCGCTCCTACGCGTCCGCTTCTGCGGAGATTCGATCGCTCCTGCGGATATTTCCGCTTCTGCGACTAGGCGTCCGCTTCTGCGGACTCGCCTAAGCGGCTCCCCTTCCGCTTCTGCGATGGCCGCTTCTGCGGCTCCCTGTCCGCTCCCGCGTTTCCGCTTCAGCGGAAAATGCTCCGCTTCTGCGGTCGCCGCTTCTGCGGCTCCTGGTCCGCTTCAGCGCACCCGCTCCTGCGCCCAAAATTCCGCAGGAGCGGAAACAACAGAAGCAGTGCACCAGTTTCCGCAATTTTCCATATTTTTCTCCCGATTAACCATCCGAAAACACCCCGAGGCCCCCGGGACCTCATTCAAACACACCAACACATCCTAATTCCTTATTCGAACTTGTTCCAATCATAAAAACACCATCCTAAACATCAAAATCACCAATTATCCACGGATTCAAGCCTAAGTTTCTTCAAAACTTTCAAAACTAACATTCAATCCAAAACCCGATCAAACGATGTCCGAATAACTTGAAAATTTGCAGACATGTCCAAAATCACATAACGAAGCTAAAGAAATTGTCGGAATTCCATTCCGACCCCCGGATCAAAATATCACCTACCATCCGGTTTCGCCAAAATTCAACATTCGCCAATTCAAGCTTAAAACTACACCGGACCTCCGAATTCAATTCTGATTGTTCTCCTAAGTCATAATTGATCCCCCGGAACTAGTCGAATCATCAGAATCCGGTTCCGAGTACTCTAACTCAAAAGTCAACTCTTGGTTGACTTTTCATTTTCAAGCTTTCTTCAAACATGCTATTTGTTGCATTTTCAATCCAAATCACGCCTAACTCACCCGATATACTCTAATACTGTTTTAAAAGCATAATATATGAAAATGCAAGGTAACGGGATGGTAATTCCCATAACGACGGGCCGGGTCGTTACATATATATATATATGGATAGCACTGCACGCCGCAATAAAATATATATATGGATCGGACTGCACGCCGCACTACTATAGCGCTTGGGCTGAAGGAGCCCCTCCGGAGTATGCACACACCCCCAGTGAGCGCACTATATATTAATGGATCGGGCTGCGCGCCGCAGCAGTATATCTATTATATTGAATCGGGCTGCACATATGTATATATATATATATATATATATATATATATATATATATATATATATATATATATATATATATATATATATATATATATATATATATATATATATATATATATATATATATATTGGATCGGGCTGCACGCCGCAGCAGTATATATATTGGATCGGGCTGCACGCCGCAGTAGTATACATGTTGGGTCGGACTGCACGCCGCAGTATTATTGCGCTTGGGCTGTAGGAGCCCCTTCGGAGTCTGAACCAGACTTATCATTATATAGATGACTTACCTGTACGGTTATTCTTAGAAATGTTTAGTGATAATACAGGTGTTCTTACTTTAAGTTATTATTTATTATTTGCTACTCACTGAGTTGAAAGATACTCACCCCACTCCCTACACTTTATGTGAAGATACAGGTGTTCAAGAGGGCAGTTGAGCTATACACAGTTGCTATTCTACTGCTATCTGAGGAGACATCGAGGTAGCTGCCGGCGTCCACAGGACCCGATCTCTCTCATTTTCTTCTATTTATGTCTTTTGTCTCTACTTAGAATTGGATTGTATAGGGTGTTTTCCTTCTGTTAGAGGCTCAGACTTGTGACACCGGATTCATTAGTCTGTATTTTGTATATTTCTTTTCCGCATTTGTTGTTTCCATTATGAAAATGGGCTATTATCTCTAAATGAATTAGTATTAATTAATAATTCACTGGTTATCTGGAAATTGGTCGGGCTAGCCTAACAATGTATTGGGCGCCTTCACGACCGGGGTTTGGATCATGACAGGACCTCAACCAAATGCACCACTACCTACTATAACATCATTCAAACTTGTTTCAATCGTTAAAACACCTCAAACAACACCCAAACAATCAAATTACATCGAATTCAAGCCTAAGTTCTTCAAAAACTTCCGAAACAGACATTCGATCAAAAATCAAACCAAATCGCCGCCGAAAGACCTGAAATTTCGCACACACATCAAAAATTACTTAACGAAGCTACAAAAACTCTCAGAATTCCATTACGAACCTCGGATCAAAATCTCACCTATCAACCAGAATTCGCCAAAATACCAACTTAGCCAATTTAAGCCTAATTCAACACCCGATCTCCAAAACTATTTTCGATCACACGCCTAAGTCAGAAATCATCTCCTAAAGCTAACCGAAACACCGAATATTATATCCAAGCCCTCTAACACGTAAGTCAATATCCGGTTGACTTTTTCAAACTAAGTCTTCCTAAAAGAGACTAAATGTCTCATTTCCTTCAAAAATCAATCATAACCTACTCGATCACAGATGACACTGATAATGAAGCATAAAGAAGCATTAAAAGGTGGAAACGAGGCGGTAACCCATGAGACGACGTGTCGGATCGTCACAATTAGTTTTCCACCGTGCAGCTAGTCATCTCTTTTAACTAATTCCACTGTTGCTAAGGTAATTTTCCTCGAAATAATAAGTGTCTAGAAAAAACTGACTGAAAAAGGTATCACTTATATACGCGGCAATAATATTTACAGTGTTATCTTTGCTTGCATCCCAAAAATCTGAAATAATTTATGTAGTGACATTTGGTTGAATTTTTGTTTTCTGGACATCTATTTAATTTCTTCTAATTAACCAAGACTCGTACCTTATTTTTCTCGTAATTTATTAATAACACTTTTTCTCAAATAATACGTTATTTTACCTTCTCTTTACTTGTGTATTTTTTCTGGTTAGTTCATCTATAATATTGGCAAACTATATATTCTAGTGATATAATTTATCAAGTTAATATCATGGTTTAAAGTGTAGCATCAAGTTATTAGTTTGATATAGTCAAAAAAGACAAAAAATATAAAACATGAATTATGTGTGGCTTCTAATGTAACAAGTACATTTGCTTAGATATTTTTTTTATTTACATAATTAATTTAGTGTAATGTGATAAATTTTTGAATAGAATTCTCTTTTTTGTACAAACCTATTAGTATGTATATGAATTCTCTTTCATACTTCATAATGTGTTCTATGATGAAGAATTTATTTTCGTTCATATTTATTTTATATAGTTAATTAGCTAATGTATCCCACTTAATTTTATTATAGATGATTGATTGAAATAATCAAAATAACAGACAGATATTGGGACAAGTGAGCTCTTTAGCTATATATGTTGCTTGCTTAAGTAGCTATTTGGTTTTGGACTTATGTACGTGAAATTGAAAATGACCGGCGCACGATCACACATGATATACTACTGGAAAGTGAGCAAGTTAGACATGAATTATTGAGTCATTTATTCTCAACTGAACTTTGTCGTAATATTATAAGAATGACCCCTTTAGATTTTACCGATCTATGTGAGATGTCAGTTAGAGAGGGTGATCTTAGACCGACCCTTCAAGCTATAGTTGAAGAGCAAATTGCAAAAATACTTTACCTGTTAGAACATAACATGATGAATCATGAGTTAGATTTTATCTTTTGACGATCCGCGGAGTCGGTTAGTCATCATTTTCATATTGTCCTGCGAGTGATCTTGGCATATGAAAAATTTATTAAACAACCTGATGGCTCTCAAGTTCCTTCAGTAATTGCCAGGAACCCAAGATTCTACCCATATTTTAAGGTGAACACAAATATAATTTTATTGAACTTTTAGCTAAATTCAAGGTTAATTTCATAGATTTTATTATAATAATATTAGGATTGTATTGGTGCAATTAATGGAATATATATACGTGTTAAAGTTTCACAACGTGAAGCAACCAGATACCGTGGAAGAAAAGATTATCCAACAAAAAATATATTGGTTGCATGAACATTTGATTTAAAATTAACATATGTGTTAGTTGGTTGGGAAGGGATGACATATGATTCAAGAATCATTAAAGAAACGTTAAATAGACAAGACCACCTAAAACTTCCAGAAGGTAAATATTTTATATATTTATATAGGGAAAGTTAGATGCGATGAATAAATAACTAAAGCTTTTACTTTTTATCTTTAGGAAAATACTACCTTATTGATGCTGGATTGATTTTGAGAGGTGGACTTATTACGCCTTATCGTGGGGAGCGATATCACTTAAAAGAGTATTCAAGAACTTCACCTCGAAATTCTCGTGAATTATTTAATCCGCGACACGCTTCTTTGTGTAATGCTATTGAACGAGCTTTTGGAGTTTTTAAAAAGAGATTTCCTATACTATCTAGGTCAACTAAACCGTCGTATGATGTTGAAACCCAAAAGCTTATTATTTTTGCATGTTGTATTTTGTATAACTACTTAAGAGGTTCATATCCAAATGATGAGTTACTTGCACAAGTTGATGCGGAGCTTATAAGTGATAATGGTGAGCATGAAGAACCGCCAAATCCAAGGGAAAGTAATGAGGAGTTTAGAGGGGGGGAGTTGATTAGAGATGGCATATCAACTAACATGTGGGTTATGATCAAGTTTAATCTTCTAGGAGAGAAAAAGTCAACAGATGTTTTTGTTTTTATTTATTTGATGTTGTTCGAAAGTAATTTCGGCTATTATTTGAATAAACTATATTATGTACTATGCATTTATTTTATTTTATAACTCTTACAAATAATATTTCTGATATATTTTTCATTAAGTCTTATGAATATCTCTTAATTTTGCAGTTATCAATATGCCTTCATGAGCACACACTTGGAAACATGGTTGGTGGAACTTTTACTGCACATGCGATTGAAAATATAATGAAAGAGATGATAAAGTTTTTATCGAGGAGAGAGTTCATAACCGAATGAGAAATATTAAAATAAAATTTAGCAAGTGTTATGACACCTTTCAAAATAGGATAAGTGGGTTTGCATGAGATTCCAATACAAATATGTGGAATGCTTATTCTGGAGTATGTGATCAATTGATACAGGTACATTTATTTTTAGCTGTTTTGTTCTTCATTTGCATCTAATAATGTTTATCTCATTTTTTATATTATTATATTGTACTTTTTTTGTGTTGGCTAAGCCTGAAGCTACTGAATGGAAAGACAAGCAGATTAGAAATTATGATAAGCTAATTGAGCTATATGGAAGGAATAGAGCTACTGGAAAGCAAGCTAAGACTATCGCAGATATGGTAAAAGGAGTGCTCGTAATAATTTGAGAAAATCAAGTGATAATTCATTGACTATGGATGAGGTAGATAAACAAATTTCAATGAATGATGCCTCTTTGGAAAATATTGAGGAACATGGACAACATGAATAATATCAATCAACTCATGAATCACGTAAATCGAATGCATATTAAGAGGTACTGACTTCTAGCAAGAATAAAAAATCTAAACATGATCATCTTGAATGTATGGTTGATATGTTGAGAGGTAGGATGAATAATTTGGCTAATTCAATTAATCGCCTTTCAGCTATGCTACCTATTCGTGGGAGTGAGATATGGCAAATGGTACAAGTGTTGGATTTAGAGACTAGTATGCATATGGAAGCAGAAAATTTTATTTTGGGTCTCATACAACTGACATTAGTTGTATGAGATATTCTGTTTGTCTCACAATTTTGGGGATCTACATTTTTGTGACACAAATGTGTAAGGTTGAGGTCCACAAATTTGTGTGTCACGAACCAAACCCCAGTCGTGATGGCGCCCAACACATTGCTAGGCAAGCCTGACCATGTTATCCATTAAACCAACCAATTATTAATTGTAGATGATCAATTAGATCTAAATAGCATGTTTTTATATCAAAACGATAAACGTGGAAGTAGAAGCATACAAAATACGGTCACAACCACATCGTGGTGTTACGAGTCTGAGCCTCTACAGATAAAATATCCTATACAAACAAGTCTAGGCAAAATGAAGACAACAAAATAATAAAGAAGGAGAAAACAGGTTCTGCGGACGTTGGCAGCTACCTCGTAGTCTCTGCGGGATAGAAATCAATAAGCAGTTGCGACAGCTCAACTGCTCTCTGGCACCTATGAATCTGCACAAAAAGTGCAGGGGAGTGGGGTGAGTATATTTCAACTCAGTGAGTAATAATAATAAACAATATCTGAAAATAAGAACACCTGTACTATCACTAAACAGTTCTAAGGGTAACCTCATAAGTAAGTCATCTCTACAGTGAATACCCCCTTCTCTAGTCCGCATATATCTCCCCAAGGTCCCACACCTGACCTAGTCCTCACTCATACCGCTACGGCGTACAGTCGATCCAATGTATATATATATATATATATAAGCGTACATATGTCTATAATGCGGCGGTGCGTAGCCCGCTGCGATATATATATATATATATATATATATATATATATATATATATATAAGTATAATGTTGCGGCGTGCAGCCCGCTCCAATATATATACCACTACGGCGTGTAGCCCGCTCCATTTAACGTCGACGGCGCTCACTGAAGGTGTATACAGACTTCAGAGGGGCTTCCTCGTCCCAAGTGCTATGATGCTGCGGCGTGCAGCCCGATCCACACATATATTACTGTGGTGTGAAGTCTGATCCAATACATATACATATACATATACATATACATATACATATACATATACATATATATATATATGTATATATATATATATATAATTACACTGTTGCGGCATGCAGTCCGATCCCATAATATACTCCAGCACCCACTGAGAATGTGTGCAGACTCAGACTCCGAAGGGGCTCGTACAGCCCAAGCGCAATAATACTGCGGCGTGCAGTCCGTCCCACTTCTATATTTCTGTGGCGTGCAACCCGATCCACATATACATCACTGCGGTGTGCAGTCCAATCCAATATAGATATATACATATAGTACCTCATAATGGATCCTCGACCCTATCCCAATCAGTATAGACTTGGCCTTTCAGGCCCACTCAGCTAAATCAGGGAATTTCCACCCTAGGTAGTCTATTTCATAGTACACATCTAGTACTGGTCCACGATATGCTATACAGCTAATACTACGGCTGAGTGTAAGTTTCCAACATGATATAGGGGTCACCTAGCTCTACAGGTCCCCTAATGCTATACAGATCGGCACAAGGCCCCAAACATGGCTACCAGCCCAATTACTCAGTTATAAGCTCATTCACAGTCAAAATACACAATATACTATCAGTCGGGAAGAACCAATTCCAATCCCCCAATCACAATGTCACCATGCCCGTCACATGACGCGTGTCTCATCTCAACATAGCACTATAAAGTGTAAGTACGGGGTTTCAAAATCTCAGTACATTATTTAGTACCAGCACTCACCTCGAACCGGTAGAAGTCCTAGCTCGCTTTGCGCTTGCCTCGTAAATCAATCTCCTTGGATGCCAAATCTGCTCAAAATAAATGAGAATGCATCAATATAGGCTAATTATACACAACCCATTCGAAATAACTCAATTTGCACCGAAACCCACAAAGTTCTCAAAATTTGACTTTTGGAACGCTTCTGCAAAAATTATGAAAGTTATATTTTTGGAATCCTTATCACAACACGATTCCATACATATAAAGTTATCCAAAATCGGACTCCGGTTTCCCATTCAAATCAATGTTTTATCAAAATCCTAGCTTAGGGCTATAATCCCCCATTAATACACCTTCTTACCTCCATTTCCAAGTGTTAAATGCTTAATTTATCAGTGCAAACCCATAATTTGAGTCCATAGTTGATTACCTGAAGAACCCTCTTGAATTTCTCTTCAAAATCGCCCAAGTCGTCTCTCAAGTCCGAGCCCTAAATGTTTTATGACTTATGAAATTTCACCCCTTCTGATTTCTTTATCACAGACGCGATTTCCGCTTCTGCGGTCCTGGACTTGCACCTGCGAGTCCGCTTTTGCGATCAACTCATCGCTCTGCGATGTATTACTTAGCCACCCATTTCTTCTTCTGCGGTCCAGGTCTCACACCTGCGAGATCGCCTAAGCGAACCAGGCACGGCTTCTGCGGAATTCCACCGGCTGCCCCCCTTCCGCTCCTGCGCGCCCTTAGCCGCTTCTACGGAGCTGCCTGCCTTGTCCCAATCTCGCTTCTGCGAGAAATATCTCACACATGTGCACCCGCTTTTGCAGTTCCCCCACTCGCAGAAGCGAAAACACCAGAAGCCTAAAATCCCAGACCTGAATTATTTTTGAAATTCATCCGTTTAACCTCCCGGAACCATCCTAGAACCCCCGGAACCCCAATGAAAACCACCAACATACTCCATAGCACTATAAAAACTTGTTCCAATCCTAAAAACACGGCCTTAAACATGGAAAACATCGAATCCAAGCAACTTCAAGCCTAAGTTTTCATTTAAACTTCCGCAACCAATATTTGATCAAAAACCCAATCAAACGATCTCCGAATGACCTGAAGTTTTCTAGGCACATCCAAAATCACCTAACGGAGCTACTGCATCTGTCAAAAGTCCATTCCGACTCCCGGATCAAAATATCACCTACCAATCGGATAACACCAAAATTCAACTTTAGTCAATTCAATCCTAAAACTACATCGGGCCTCTAAATTCACTTCCGAACGCTCTCCTAGCTCATAAATGACCTCCCGGAGCTGACTGAATTATCAGAATTAGATTTTGATCTCTCTAACTCACAAGTCAACATCCAATTGACGGTTCTCAACTATTCCTACTTCTAAGAGACTATTTGTCTCATTTCCAACCAAACTCGGCCCGGATTGGCTCAAACTCACCAAACATGCATATTGTAATATTAACAAACATATAACGGGGATAACAGGATGGTAACTCACATGATGATGGGTCAGGTCATCACATTGTGAGACAAAAAAGAGCCTCACATAACTAGTGTAAGTTGTGTGAGACACACCATAAAATTTCTCACATAGAAACTTATATATTTCTTTGCCAACATGCAGACTTGTGCCGCACACTTGTTGGGTGTCCATTGGAAGACCGCAAATTTCTTTTACTGACCTTGATGTGGTCACAATTAGACTAAATATTTTTTGTGCTTTAGCTATTGAGGATTTTATAGACTTTGACTAGATCGATATGAATTTTATATGTGATGTTGCTAGAAAATTTTATTATATTATGCACTTTAAGTTATGGTTTTGTCACCATATTAAAGGTCTTGAAATCAAATCAGTTATCTACACTGTTTTGATGGGGCAATCAAGAGAGATTGACTGTGATAACTGAGTTAGAAATGGAGTTCACATTATTGCACTTCATGTGGATTTTTAGTTTGGAATTATTTAGTTCTTTGATATATGGAACAATATCATCTTTTTCTTTATTTTTTCCTCATTTTCAGATTTTAATTGTGTTACTTTTTCTTTCTATTGAATTGTGTGGATTGAGTTCATCTAAAGGTTTACCTATATTAAAAAATTAGAATTAATTACAACAATAAAGGATATCTATAGATATTAGTAATAGTTTCTTATTTGGATGTGAAACCAAAATGGAGAATGTTATTCACATGAATGCTTGTTTTAGCATGTTCTTACATTTTTTTTTATATGTATACCTTGTTTAAAATAATTGAGGCTATTTTTTTAAACTTAGCAGTATAGTACAGTACAGTCAAACCAAATAATAAAGATGTTATTTAACAACAACAAATGATACAGTCTATCCAAATGTTGTATCCATCAAAATGATACAACACAATACAGTATATTATAAAATGATGGAAACAAAGATCCAAACACAGAGTAAGGTAGATAGCATCTGTTTGGGCATTCTATTTGTTACGTGAGCTAGATAGTTCTTTGCCAGAGTTCGTTCTTCCTTATTTGTCTATTGTAGCTTGTTGCCGCATTGGTGGCATCATATAAGATTTTGACAGTGTTTGAGGTGGCTTATCGCTTGGGCGGCTTGTACTGGGTGAGAAGAGGTTGTTTGTCACGACCCTAGTTCACCAATTGTGAACATGTCTTGATGGCACCCAGTCCCCACGACTAGGTAAGCCTAACACGTTGCAAAATCTATAAGTTATAAATACTTAAATAAGAAACAGCGGAAAATAACATAAAAGATATGTAATCCGTGCCGCTTGGCACATACATCCGTCACACAATGAATAAAACACTACCAAGATCCGGAACCCCACGGTAACACAGACTAAAAGGGAAATACAACCGTGGCTCTATGTGTAAAGAGTATCTAACAACGAAATGAAGAAAAATGTCAACTAGTAATACTAGAATAGAAGGGAAGCCTCCGGATCCGCGGACGTAGCGGATCATACCTCGAAGTCTCCCAGAAAAAGCTGCGGAATCACCTAGCACGAGCCTGCTCTGATGTACCTGGATCTGCACAACAAAAGTGTGCAGAAGAGTAGCATGAGTACACCACGGCGGTACTCGGTAAGTGCCAAGCCTAACCTCGATGGAGTAGTGACGAGGTAGGTCAGGGCCCTACTGAGAAAACAATAATATAATGATGATAACAAAATAAACAGTTTAAATGATAATAAATTTCCGAAATAACAACATTATGATGATTACTGCAACTGTCTACAATCAAGCTAGCAACAAATAACCAACTCAAATAAATGAATCCAGGATCCGTGGGAATTGAACCCACAGTCCCATTCTCAGTACCTTTGGGTCTCCGGGAATCGAACCCGCAGCCCATGTCTCAATAATATCTCAATAACTCGGGATCTCCGAGAATCGAACCCGCAGTCCCTACCAATAAGTCAGGATCTCGGGAATCGAACCCGTAGTCCACATTTCAATAATCTCGGGATCTCGGGAATCGAACCCGTAGTCCACATTTCAATAATCTCGGGATCTCGGGAATCGAACCCGTAGTCCACATTTCAATAATCTCGGGATCTCGGGAATCGAACCCGTAGTCCACATTTCAATAATCTCAGGATCTCGGGAATCGAACCCGTAGTCCACATTTCAATAATCTCAGGAATACACAGAGAGAAGTATAATATGCTTAATGATAACTTCGCCGATGAACAGCGCCAACGATTACCAAGAAAACTCAAGTAAGTCAATTAAGCAACTAGACGGTTAGATTCTATCTAATCATGCTTTTCTAACTACTACCGGGTAGGAATATCGAATTTAACAACTAAGAACAGGAATATCACTCATTGAACATTTTGAGTAAAGTATGTGTTCAACAACCGGCGCATGTACACGCCCGTCACCTCGCGTACAAGGCATTTAAAGTATCACAATAATATCCTAGGGGTGAAAGTCCCCCACACGAGGTTAGACAAGCCACTTACCTCAATTTCGGTACAAAACCGCTAAGCAATAACCCTCTTGCCACGAATGTCGGCCTCCACAAGTGTAGAATCCGATAAAAATCAATAGAATCACATCAAAATAGGCCAATTGGGCATTACCCAATCAAAATAACTCAAAATACACCAAAACCCACAAGTTGCCAAAACCCGACTTTCGGTACGCTTATCGAAAAATCACGAAAATTATATATTCCGGTTCCTTATCTCAATACGAGTCTAGGCATATAAAATTTACCAAAATCGGACTCCATTTCCCCACTCAAATCAGAGATTTTCTAACATTTAGGCCTAGGGCTCAAACCCACCTTTAATCCACCATTTTCAGTGAAATAATCACGGATTTTATGATAAACCAACGAATTAAGGTCAAGAAACTTACCCCCGATGATTTCCCGATGATATCGCAGCGTTTCTCCTTCAAAATCCTCTCTTGGAGCTCAAAAATGACGTTTTTGTGAATGGGGGTCGCGGGTGTTATGTTCTGAACTTAAGCTCACTGCCAGACCCCATTACTCATCGCGTTCGCGTTACTGTTCACGCGTTCGCGATGAATATCCCAACTTCTTCTACGCGAACGCGAAGTAACCCACGCGTTCGCGATGACCTACGAACATTTCCTATCGCGAACACGCGACGATTCCCCCCCCGCGTCCGCGAAGCACAATTTCCCTTCCTCAACGCGAACGCGACGACTCCCACGCGTTCGCGAAGAACAACCTTCCAGTCGACCATTTTTTTCTTCTACGCGTACGCGACACCTGGGACGCGAACGCGGTGCTTCCTCTTTCCCTTCTACGCGATCGCGACTCAATGGACGCGAACGCGATGCTTTGCCCTACCATGCCTACACGAATGCGGCCATTGCCACGCGAACGCGTAGGCTTAACGTCTTGCTGCACTGCTGCTGCATTTTCTGCAGAAATTTCAAAGTTCCAATTGCCCGCTTGATGGTCCGAATTCATCCCGAGGCTCCCGGGACCCCAACGAAAACCACCAACATACTCCAAAACACGATACGAACTTATTCCAATCATAAAAACACGTCTAACAACATCAAAACCCATAAATCACATCGATTCAAGCCTAAGTTTCTTCAAAACTTTCAAAACTAACATTCAATCCAAAACCCGGCCAAACGACGTCCAAATGACTTGAAAATTTGCGGACATATCCAAAATCACATAACGAAGCTACAGAAATTGTCGGAATTTCATTCCGACCCCCGGATCAAAATCTCACCTAACGTTCGGATTCACCAAAATTTCAACCTTCGGCATTTCAAGCCTAATTGAGCTACGGACCTCCAAAATACATTCCGAACGCGCTCCCAACCCCGAAATCACCTAACGGAGCTAATGGAACCATCGGATTTCCGTTCCGAGATCGTCTTAACACTGTTCCGGCTACGGGCCATTTTCTAGCTTCAAAGCTCTTATTTAGGGACTAAGTGTCCCAAAATGCTCAAATTTTCAGAACCGACTCTCCCGGCAAACCACAATAGCAGAAATGAACTTAGGGAAACAGTTAAATTAGGGATTGGGGCGTAGTTTTCTAAAACGACCGGTCGGGTCGTTACATCTTCCCACACTTAAAGATTCGTTCGTCCTCGAACGAGCATAGAAAACATACCTGGAGTAGTGAAAAGATGAGGGTACTGGCTGCGCATATCCTGCTCGGTCTCCCAAGTCGCCTCCTCGACCGGCTGGCCCCGCCACTGAACCTTTACCGAAGCGATGTTCTTTGACCTTAGCTTTCTGACTTGCCTGTCTAGAATGGCTACTGGCTCCTCAACATAAGACAGATCCTTGTCTAGCTGAACAGATGTGAAATCCAACACATGCGACAGGTCACCATGGTATCTCCGGAGCATGGAGACACGAAATACGGGGTGAACTCCGGCTAGGCTGGGAGGTAAGGCCAACTCATAAGCGACCTCCCCAACACGCCTCAAAATCTTAAAAGGGCCAATAAATCTAGGACTCAGCTTTCCTTTCTTCCCAAACCTCATAACGCCCTTCATGGGCGAGACTCGAAGCAGAACCCGCTCACCAACCATAAAAGCCACATCGTGAACCTTCTTGTCCGCATAACTCTTCTGTCTAGACTGGGCTGCACGAAGTCTATCCTGAATCACCTTGACCTTGTCCATAGCCTCCTGAACCATATCAGTACCTAGCAATCTGGCCTCGCCCGGCTCAAACCAACCCACGGGAGACCTGCACCTCCTACCATATAGGGCCTCGTACGGTGCCATCCGAATACTAGACTGGTAGCTGTTGTTATAAGCAAACTCCGCCAGTGGCAAGAAGTGATCCCATGAACCTCCAAACTCAATCACGCACGCACGGAGCATATCCTCCAAAATCTGAATAGTGCGCTCGGACTGCCCATCAGTCTGGGGGTGAAATGCCGTGCTCAGGCTCCACCCGAGTACCTAACTCCTACTGCACGGCTCTCCAGAACCGTGAAGTAAACTGAGTGCCTCTGTCTGAAATGATGGACACTGGGATACCATGCATCCGAACTATCTCTCTGATATAGATCTCCGCCAGTCATTCCGATGAATATGTAGTGCTCACCGGTATAAAATGGGCGGACTTGGTCAGCCGATCCACAATGACCCAAACAGAATCAAACTTCCTAACCATCCGTGGAAGTCCAGATACAAAGTCCATGGTAATGCGCTCCCATTTCCACTCGGGAATCTCAATGTGCTGCATCAATCCACTCGGACGCTGATGCTCATACTTCACCTGCTGGCAGTTGAGGCATCTGGAAACATAATCAACTATATCCCTTTTCATCCGCCTCCACCAGTAATGTTGTTTCAAGTCCTGATACATCTTCGCGGCACCCGGATGGATGGAATACCGCGAGCTATGGGCCTCTGCTAGAATTAGCTCTCGAAGATCATCCACATTAGGCACACAGATACGCCTCTGCATCCTCATAACTCCATCATCCCCGATGGTAACATCTCGAGCATCACCACGCCGAACTCTATCCTGGAGGACAAGCAAATGAGGGTCGTCGAACTGACGCTCCCTGATGCGGTTAGATAGAGAAGACCAAGAAATCACACATGCCAGAACCCGGCTGGGCTCCGAAAGATCCAGTCTAACAAACTGTCTGGCTAAAGCCCTGAACATCCATCGCCATAGGCCTCTCCGAAGCCGGTAGATATGCTAAACTCCCCAAACTCTCTGCCCGACGACTCAAGGCATCAGCAACCACATTAGCCTTGCCCGGATGATAGAGAATAGTAATATCATAGTCCTTCGGTAGTTCCAACCATCTCCTCTGACGCATATTCAGGTCCTTCTGCTTAAGCAAGTGCTGCAAGCTCCGGTGATCAGTGTAGATCTCACAAGGAACCCCATATAAATAATGACGCCAAATTTTCAAGGCGTGAACAATGGCAGCTAGCTCCAAATCATGAACAGGGTAATTCTTCTCATGCACCTTCAGCTGTCTCGACGCGTAGGCAATCACCCTACCGTCCTGCATCAATACCGCACCGAGTCCAACTCGTGAGGCATCACAATATACGGTATAGGACCCCGAACCTGTAGGCAACATCAATATAGGGGCCGAAGTCAAAGCTGTCTTGAGCTTCTGAAAGCTCGCCTCACACTCGTCTGTCCACCGAAAAGGGGCACCCTTTTGGGTCAATCTAGTCATAGGTGCTGCAATCGAAGAGAACCCTCTACGAAACGACGGTAATAGCCCGCCAAACCAAGGAAACTGCGAATCTCAGTAGCGGAGGAGGGTCTGGGCCAACTCTGCACGGCCTCCACCTTCCTTGGATCTACTCGAATACCATCACTCGACACCACGTGGCCCAAAAATGCTACTGAACTCAACCAGAATTCACATTTAGAGAACTTGGCATAAAGCTGCTTCTCCCTCAGAATCTGAAGCACTATCCTCAAATGTTGCTCGTGCTCTTCCCGACTCCGGGAATATACTAGAATATCATCAATGAAGACAATCACGAACGAGTCCAGATAAGGCCTGAACACACTGTGCATCAAATGCATAAATGCTGCTGGGGCATTAGTCGACCCAAAAGACATCACGAGGAACTCATAGTGACCATACCGGGTCCTGAAGGCAGTCTTCGGGATATCTGGCTCCCGAATCTTTAGCTGGTGATACCCGGAGCGCAAATCAATCTTAGAAAACACATGTGCGCCCTGTAGCTGGTCAAATAAATCATCAATACGGGGCAAAGGATACCGGTTCTTCACTGTAACCTTGTTCAGCTGACGATAGTCAATACACATACGCATAGAACCGTCCTTTTTCTTCACAAACAATACAGGAGCACCCCAAGGCGAAACACTGGGTCGAATAAAACCCTTGCCCAATAACTCCTGTAACTGATCCTTCAACTCCTTCAACTCAGGAGGAGCCATACGGTACGGTGGAATAGAAATGGGCTGAGTGCCCGGCAACAAGTCAATAGCAAAGTCAATATCTCTGTCGGGCGGCATGTCTGGAAGATCAGTCGGAAATACATCAGCAAAGTCACGTACCACATGAACAGAATCAATAGAGGGAGTGTCAATACTGACGTCTCATACATAGGCTAGATAAGCAGCACACCCCTTCTCAACCATATGCTGAGGTTTGAGAAAGGAAATAACACGGCTGGGGGTGTGATCTAGATTACCACTCCACTCAATACGTGGAATGCCTGGCATAGCCAACTTCACGGTCTTGGCGTGACAATCAAGAATAGCATAGTGGGGCGACAACCGGTCCATGCCCAGAATAATATGGAAATCAACCATACCGAGCAATAAAAGATCATATCTGGTCTCAAAACCACAAATAGTGACCAAACACGACCGATATACGCGGTCCACTACCAAAGAATCACCCACCGGAGTGGAAACATAAATGGGGGCACTCAAAGAATCCCGAGGCACACCCGGATGAGAAGCAAAGTAAGAAGACACATATGAAAAAGTGGAACCAGGGTCGAATAGAACCGATGCCTCCCTGTGACTAACCAGAATAATACCCGTGATAACAGAGTCAGATGCAACAGCCGCAGCGCGATCAGGAATAGCATAGAATCTGGCATGTCCCCCCTCTCGAGGGCGGCCTCCGGCACCCTGACCCCCGCCCCTGGCTGGCTGGCTGGGCAGGTGGAGTGGCAGCTGGAGCTGGAATGATAGCCTGTCGGCCCTGAGAACCACGCTGAGGCTGCGAAGACTGATGAGGTGCTCCCCTCCTATGCCTGGGGCACTCCCTAACCAGATGGCGAGTATTCCCGCACTCAACGAAAGCTCTGGGAGGACGCGGTGACTGTGACTGACCGGCCTCACCCCCACTAGTCTGACCCCTGGAAGGACCCCGCGCAGGAGGTGCACTGGAAACTGGGGGAGCATAATAAGGCTCCTGAGGTGCTGGAAGACCTGGAGTACTACCGGCTGCGGGCAATGCCGAGTGAACTGGTCGACCGGAATAACCCCTGCCAAAACGACCGGCTGATGAAGTGCGGGCACCGGAGAAATGGCCCGACTCACGAGACCTCTTGGCCTCTCTCTCTCTCCGCTCTCTAGGGACATACTCTCGATCCTCTTGGCAATGCTAACTGCCTGCTGATAAGATATATCCGTCTCAAGCTCTCTGGCCATGCTGGATCGGATAGGCGGAACAAGGCCCTCAATAAATCTCCGCACTCGCTCCCGAACCGTGGCTACCAAACCCGGTGCATGCCTGGCTAGGCGGGTGAAACTGATAGCATACTCCGATACTGACATGGAGCCCTGTCGCAACCACTCAAACTCCGAGCGCCAAGAATCCCTAAGGCTCCGTGGAACAAACTCCGTCAAAAACAGATTTGAAAACTGCGTCCAGGTCAACGAAGCGGACTCCTCCGGACTATCCAACTCATACGTGCGCCACCAATCATAAGCGGCCCCACGAAACTAAAAAGCGGTGAAGGAAACCCCGCCGGTCTCCACAATCCCCATAGTACGAAGAATACGATGACACTCCTCCAGAAAACCCAATGCATCATCCGAAGCTAAACCACTTAAACACCGGAGGGTCATATTTCTTGAACCTCTCCAATTTACGCCGCTCGTCCTCGGAGGCAGTCGGTCCACCTCCGGGCTGTGCTCGGGCAGGAGGAGGCATAACCAAAATATCCGGAACCTGTCCCACTGGCACACGCTCGCTCCGGTGTAACGGCTGCCGGAGTCCGGGCCCCTCCCCGGCCCGAGATGTAGGCTGCAACAAGAGGAAGCGAGTCCCGCTCGAGCTAAAGTGGTATACATACTCGCGAGCCGAGCCGGGGTCTCTCGTAGTGTCGGAGTAGTAGCAGGCCGTAGTCGGTGTACCGGTGCTCGCGCTCCAACCTCGGTCTACCGCGGCACCTCGGCGGCGGCGCGCGCGGGTCGCCGTGGCCGCACCTCGGGCGCGTCCTCGTCCTCTACCTCGGCCCCGGCCTCCGACGGCGGCAACAGGGGGCGCGGGTACCCGATCATCGCGAGTAGCTCGTGTCCTCACCATCTGTGAGAGAATAGAAAGCAGTAGTTTAGATTTTTGATGCCAAAAATGTCGCACAACAAGGAATCCAAAGAAATGAAGAGTTTCCAAAACAGTTACATAGCCCCTCGTAGATAAATACAGACGTCTCCGTATCGATCAGCGAGACTCTAAGTAACCGGTCTGTGTCCCGTGACTCCTATGAACCTAGAGCTCCGATACCAACTTGTCACGACCCTAGTTCACCAATTGTGAATATGTCGTGATGGCACCCAGTCCCCCACGACTAGGTAAGCCTAACACGTTGCGGAATATACAAGTTATAAATACTTAAATAAGAAACAGCGAAAAATAGCATAAAAGATATGTAATCCATGCCGCTTGGCACATACATCCGTCACACAATGAATAAAACACTACCAAGATCCGGAACCCCACGGTAACACGGACTAAAAGGGAAATACAACTGTGGCTCTATGTGTAAAGAGTATCTAACAACGAAATGAAGAAATATGTCAACTAGTAATACTAGAATAGAAGGGAAGCTTCCGGATCCGCGGACGTAGCAGATCATACCTCGAAGTCTCCCAGAAAGCTGCGAAATCACCTAGTACGAGCCTGCTCTGATGTACCTGGATCTGCACAACAAAAGTGTGCAGAAGAGTAGCATGAGTACACCACGGCGGTACTCAGTAAGTGCCAAGCCTAACCTCGATGGAGTAGTGACGAGGTAGGTCGGGGCCCTACTGAGAAAACAATAATATAATGATGATAACAAAATAAACAGTTTAAATGATAATAATTTCCGAAATAACAACATTATGATGATTACTGCAACTGTCTACAATTAAGCTAACAACAAATAACCAACTCAAATAAACGAATCCAGGATCCGTGGGAATTGAACCCACAGTCCCAATCTCAGTACCTCTGGGTCTCCGGGAATCGAACCCGCAACCCATGTCTCAATAATATCTCAATAACTCAGGATCTCCGGGAATCGAACCCGCAGTCCCTACCAATAATTCAGGATCTCGGGAATCGAACTCGTAGTCCACATTTCAATAATCTCGGGATCTCGGGAATCGAACCCGTAGTCCACATTTCAATAATCTCGGGATCTCGGGAATCGAACCCGTAGTCCACATTTCAATAATCTCGGGATCTCGGGAATCGAACCCGTAGTCCACATTTCAATAATCTCAGGATCTCGGGAATCGAACCCGTAGTCCACAACCACAACAAGTAAAGGAATACACAGAGAGAAGTATAATATGCTTAACGATAACTTCGCCGATGAACAGCGCCAGCGATTACCAAGAAACTCAAGTAAGTCAATTAAGCAACTAGACAGTTAGATTCTATCTAATCATGCTTTTCTAACTACTACCGGGTAGGAATATCGAATTTAACAACCAAGAACAGGAATATCACTCATTGAACATTTTGAGTAAAGTATGTGTTCAACAACCAGCGCATGTACACGCCCGTCACCTCGCGTACAAGGCATTTAAAGTATCACAATAATATCCTAGGGGTGAAAGTCCCCCACACGAGGTTAGACAAGCCACTTACCTCAATTCCGGTACAAAACCGCTAAGCAATAACCCTCTTGCCACGAATGTCGGCCTCCACAAGTGTAGAATCCGATAAAAATCAATAGAATCACATCAAAATAGGCCAATTGGGCATTACCCAATCAAAATAACTCAAAATACACCAAAACCCACAAGTTGCCAAAACCCGACTTTCGGTACGCTTATCGAAAAATCACGAAAATTATATATTCGGGTTCCTTATCTCAATACGAGTCTAGGCATATAAAATTTACCAAAATCGGACTCCATTTCCCCACTCAAATCAGAGATTTTCTAACATTTAGGCCTAGGGCTCAAACCCACCTTTAATCCACCATTTTCAGTGAAATAATCACGGATTTCATGATAAACCAACGAATTAAGGTCAAGAAACTTACCCCCGATGATTTCCCGATGATATCGCAGCGTTTCTCCTTCAAAATCCTCTCTTGGAGCTCAAAAATGGCGTTTTTATGAATGGGGGTCGCGGGTGTTATGTTCTGAACTTAAGCTCACTGCCAGACCCCATTACTCATCGCGTTCGCGTTACTGTTCACGCGTTCGCGATGACCTACGAACATTACCTATCGCGAACGCGATGACCTATCGCGAACGCGACGATCCCCCCCGCGTCCGCGAAGCACAATTTCCCTTCCTCAACGCGAACGCGACGACTCCCACGCGTTCGCGAAGAACAACCTTCCAGTCGACCATTTTTTCTTCTACGCGTACGCGACACCTGGGACGCGAACGCGGTGCTTCCTCTTTCCCTTCTACGCGATCGCGACTCAATGGACGCGAACGCGATGCTTTGCCCTACCATGCCTACGCGAACGCGGCCATTGCCACGCGAACGCGTAGGCTTAACGTCTGTTGCACTGCTGCTGCATTTTCTGCAGAAATTTCAAAGTTCCAATTGCCCGCTTGATGGTCCGAATTCATCCCGAGGCTCCCGGGACCCCAACGAAAACCACCAACATACTCCAAAACACGATACGAACTTATTCCAATCATAAAAACACGTCTAACAACATCAAAACCCATAAATCACATCGATTCAAGCCTAAGTTTCTTCAAAACTTTCAAAACTAACATTCAATCCAAAACCCGGCCAAACGACGTCCAAATGACTTGAAAATTTGCGGACATATCCAAAATCACATAACGAAGCTACATAAATTGTCGGAATTTCATTTCGACCCCCGGATCAAAATCTCACCTAACGTTCGGATTCACCAAAATTTCAACATTCGGCATTTCAAGCCTAATTGAGCTACGGACCTCCAAAATACATTCCGAACGCGCTCCCAACCCCGAAATCACCTAACGGAGCTAATGGAACCATCGGATTTCCGTTCCGAGATCATCTTAACACTGTTCCGGCTACGGGCCATTTTCTAGCTTCAAAGCTCTTATTTAGGGACTAAGTGTCCCAAAATGCTCAAATTTTCGAAACCGACTCTCCCGGCAACCCACAATAGCAGAAATGAACTTAGGGGAACAGTTAAATTAGGGATTGGGGCGTAATTTTCTAAAACGACCGGTCGGGTCGTTACATTATTGTACTTGGAATTAATTTAATCGAACTTGTATAATGTATGTTAAAGGGAAAATATCACTAATCGGAGTAGAATGATGAAGTGGTTCTTTCAAGCAGAGAGACATATTGAGTGGCCGATGTGGCAGGTAATTATGAGTTTCTACACATCTCTTCATCGTGGCAGTATTGCAAGAGTTGGAACATGGCTTATATGTGTTATGAGGTGTACTACATGCATCAGGTTAGTAAATGTGTAGCTTCTACGGTTAGGGAATGTTATAATAGGCATACGAATTACGTGGTGCATTGTATGGTTTTAGCATGGGTGCATTATCACATTTGGTACAACGAGTTGAGATTGATACAGTGTTCATATTTTAGTATCAGGTCACATAGAGTTTTTTGGATGTTAGAACTTGGTTCTAAGGCTTGTAGGCTAAGGTAAAATGAAGGATCTTCAATTTGGCTTAAGCTAATGTGCTCATATGCGTTGTGGTGGCACGAGTTGGTGCACGAGGTGTTAAATAGTGATTTTAGGAAACTTCAGAGCAATTCATGGCACGTTCAAGGATGAATATTTGTTTAAGTAGGGGAGAATGTGTAATGAACCGACCGGTTCTTTTGAGTACCAGCACTCTGTTTAGCAGTCGGACGCCATAAACAACTTTATTTCAGCTATTATGACTTGTACGCATTATCAAAATTAAGTTCCGGAAGGTTCATAAGCTTAAGGTAAAGGAATGAAGTAGGATGGGAATTTTGACCAAAATACCTCGGAATCCGGATCTGAAGGATCCAGCAGGTTCATATGATAATTTTGGACTTGGACGCATGCTCGATCTAGGTTTTGGATAACCCGGGAGCGTTTGGCGCCTACTGTGGAAGTTAGCATTTTAGAAGAAATTTCATAAGTTTGGCTTGAAGTGCATTACACTATTATCAACGTCTATTTGGGATTCCAAGACTTTGAATAGCTTTGTGTGGTGATTCTGGAGTTGGGAGCGCAATCAGAAGTGAATTTAGAGGTCGGCATGTCATTTTCAAGCCATTTGTCTAAATATAGAAATTTCAAGGTTCTTGAGAAGTTTGACCAGTGGTGGAATTTTTGATATCGGGGTTGGAAACCGATTTTAAAAGTTGGAGTAGGTGCATAATATTGACTATGACTTGTGCACAAAATTTGAGGTCAATCGGACGTGATTTTATAGGTTTAAACGTCGGAAATAGAAGTTTAAAATTATAATGTTCATTAAGTTTGGATTGGGGGTTGATTCATAATTTTAGCATTGTTTGATGTGACTTGAGGCCCCAATCAAGTCCGTAACGTGTTTTGAAATTAGTTGGTAGGTTTGGTTGAGGTCCCAGGGGCCTCGGGTGAATTCTGGGTGGTTACCGGATTAAAAATGGGATTTTTGGACAGTTGAAGAAATGTAGTTGCTGGTATTTTTGCTTCTAAGATGGGTTGACCGTAGAAGAGACACCATAGAAGAGGAAATGGAGAGGCAGAAGCGGGTTTTGGTCTAAGGCTTGAGGACCGCAGATGCGGTCATAGTCCTGTAGAAGTGGGACCGCATATGCAGAGAAATGGTCGCAGAAGCAGATGGGAGTATCTTGGAGAGGACCGCAGATGAAGTCAAAGTTCCGCAAAAGCAGGACCGCATCTGCGGGTGGCACGTCGTTGAAGCGAGAAAGGGGTAGCTCAGGGAAGACCGCAGATGCAGCATTTCAACCGCACCTGCGGAGCCGCAGAAGCGATCATTAAACCGCAGGTGCAGAAACATTTGAGGTAGGAAGCCCAATAAACTCCCCCTCTATCCAAGAGGCCAAATCTTCAAGTAGATGAACTATTGAACGACATGCCTGCCAATTTTCTACAAAATTCATGTTTATCTGTAGCCACCACCTTTGTCAGCATATTGGAAGGATTTTCATCAGTGTGTATCTTCTCAACCTCTAATAATATCTCTTTCACGGCCATTCTTATCCAAGATACTTTCTATTTTTATGTTTGGTCTTAGAATAATAAGGTGAGTGCTTGGTGAGACAGATAGCACTCTAATTATCACAAAATAAGATGTGCCTTAGTTTCTCAAAGACAAGATAATTAATAAACTCCTTCATCCATAATAGTTCTTTGGCACTTTCTGTGACAGCAATATATTTGGCTTTTGTGGTGGATAGAGCTATGCACTTTTGTAGTTTAGATTGCCAAGAAATAGCTCCCCCTAAAAAAGTGATCAAATAACCAGAAGTCAATCTTGAATTATCAAAATTACCTCCTAAATCAGAGTTTGTGTAACAAACAAGTTCAGGCTTGCCATTGGCAAATCACACCTTCAAATCTGTAGTACCTTTCAAATACCTTAATATTCATTTTACTGCATCCTAACGTTTTTTCCAAAATTGTAAAGGAATCTACTAATATTACCAACATCTTGTGCAATATCTGGTCTAGTGCAAACCATAGCATACATCAAGCTACCAACGGTAGAATGGTAAGGAATACGAGACATCTCCTTTTTCTCTTTATCAATACATGGACTCTCACTAATACTCAATTTGAAGTGTTTAGCAGGAGAAGTACTAACCACTGTTGCTTCTGTCATGTTGAACCTCTTGAGAACCTTCTCAATGAATTGCTTTTGGGACATAAATAACTCATTTTTATCTCTATGTCGGTGGATTTGAATGCCCAATAGTTTCTTTGTTGGCCCCAAGTCCTTCATCGCAAACCATTTGCTCAACTGCTTCTTAAGGACTGCGATTCTGGATTTATTCTTGCCAACAATGAGCATGTCATCTAGATAATGCAATAAAATAAAATAAAACATCGTCAGAGAACATCAACAAGAATACACAGTAGTCTAACAAAGTTTTCTTTCACCTTGTTCTTCTATAACAGATTCAAACTTCAAATACCATTGCCTTGGAGCTTGTTTCAATCCATAAAGGCTTTTTTTTCAATTTGCAGACATAATTTTCTTTTCCATTAGTTACAAAACCCTCAAGTTGCTCCATATAAATCTCCTCGTCTGAATCACCATGAAGAAAAGCAGTCTTGACATCCATCTGCTCAATCTCTAAATCTAGACTTGTGGCTATGCCTAGAACCACATGAATAGAAGACATCTTCACAACAGGGGAGAAAATTTCATCAAAGTCAACTTCCTTCTTCTGGCTAAAATCTTTAACAACTAACCCTGCCTTGTATCTAGGCGCAGAGGTACGGTTATATTACTTTATTCTAAATATACATTTCTTAGATAAAGCTCTCTTACCTTTTGGAAATTTGACTAACTCATATGTGCCATTCTCAAGTAGTGACTTTATCTTATCTTCCATGGCTTCGATCCAATGATCATTATGATTATCTTGCATGGCTTCATCATAATTCTCAATTTCTCCCATGTCAGTCAAAAGTACATTGTCATCAGGAGGATAGCGCATGGATTTTTGCTTCTCCCTTGAAGATCTTCTAGGAGAGGTTTCAGGAGCATTCGAAGCAGTTACCTATGCTGGAATTGGTTGCTGATCAACCACAACTTCATCAAATGGAACATCTACAATATCTATACCATGATGATCATTTTTATCTTGATCACTATCTCCATCATTGCCTTCGGCTCCTTCATGTGTAATGGGTGCCTTAGCAATTGAAACTGGATCAATATCAACTAAGCTCTCATTACTCTGAGAATCTATCTTCTCAGCTTTGTCAATATCTTCAATAGTTTGATCTTCAAAGAATACTGCATCATGACTTCTAATAAGTTTATAGTCAACTGGATCATAAAAACGATACCCAAACTCACCTTGACCATAACCGATAAAGATGCACTACTTCATTTTGACATCCAGTTTCAATATCTCATCTTTAGGAACATGCACAAAAGCTTTACACCCAAAAACTCTCAGGTGATCATAAGAAACATCTTTGGTAAACCAAGCTCTATTTGGGACATCACCATCCAAAGCACCAGCAGGAGACAAATTGATAACATTGGCAACAGTGTTAAGTGCTTCCGCCCAAAATATATTTGGAGGTTTATCCTCTGAAAGTAAGCATCTAACTCGTTCAACTAGAGTTCAATTCATCACAATCTAACTCTCTCAACTAGAGTTCTATTCATCCTCTCTGCCAAACAGTTCGATTGAGGTGTCTTGAGCGGATTTTTCTGATGACGAATTCCTTGTTCCTTGCTAGTCAAAGGAACCACAATATTCATCACCATTTTCAGTGCGAATATATTTTAATTTCTTTCCCGTTTATCTCTTAGCTAAGGCCTGAAATTCCTTAAACACGCCAAGTGCTTGATCTTTAGATTTCAGAGGATACACCTAGAGCTTATGAGAATGATCATCAATGAAGGTCACGATGTAAAGTACACCATTTTTTGAATTTACTTTAAAAGGACCACACGAATAAAAGTATACTAGATCCAATATATCGGGATTTCTTGAGGGAGGATGACTATGAAAAGAAACTTTTTTTCTGTTTGACAGATGAACAATGGATACACCTTTTCATCTTTGCTTGTTTCAATCCAGAAAGCAAATTTTTCTTAGCCAAACACGCAATCCCCCTATCGCTCATATGATCAATCTTTTGTGCCACAATTCTGATAAAGTATCACTTTCCACCAGATTTATGGAGTCATTAAGAAAACACATATAATTTACCAGAATTGACTCCTTGAGCCATTATTAACGAGCCCTTGGTGAGCTTCCATCGTCCATTAAAGAGGCTATTATGGTAACCTTCATCGTCTAATCTTTCTGTAGAGATCAAATTGAAAGGAAAGTCTAGAGCATGCTTGACATCTTAAAGAACTAACTTTGAACCATTACTAGTTTTCAACAAACTGTTCCAACACCAAACACCTTAACTTCACTGGCATTGCCCATCTTTAACACTTCAGAATCAACAGCAGTATAAGATTAGAAAAAATCTTTTCTTGGTGTGTCATGTGAGGTAGCTCCAGAATCTATTATCCAGCAAGTCTCATGGGATACCAAATTGATGACATTTTCATCATAAGCAAAGAGAAGGTCATCTCGAACAATAGCAGCAACATTGTTCTTGTTATTTCAGCTTTCTTTCCTTCTCTAATGTCTTGGTTCAACTTGTGGAAAAAACTTTTGATGTGTCCTTTCTTACCACAGTGGTTGCATGTAATATTATAGTATTTAGACCTTGACTTGCTTCTACCTTTACCTTTATTCCTTAAGCCTCTTGTTCTATCTCTCCCCCGGTTTTCTGAAAACAAGATATCTTCTTGTGCGGTCGAACCCTAGTATTTTCTCCATACTTCCTCGTTCAACACACCACTCTTGGCACATTCCATGGTCACCTTACCTCCAGGAGCTAAATTTGTCAAAGAAATATGAAGAGTTTCCCAAAAGTCTGGCAGAGTATTAAGAAGCCAAAGTTCTTGTATCTCATCATCAAAATTAACTCCCCTTCTAGATTGTTGATTAAGGACGCCTTGAAAATCATTTATGTGATAAAGGATAGGGTCGCCTTCCTTGTATTTAAAGGTCATCAATTGCTTTAGAAGAAAAAATTTGTTGTTCCCGGTTTTTGAAGCATAAAGAATCTCTAGCTTTTCCCACAATGATATCGCATGTATCTCGTGCACAATATGGTGCTCGAAATCTCAATCTTCAATGGATATACTCTCGGGTTTATGAGCTTAAAAACGGGTAGATGTTTCTTCTTCACAAAAATTAAGTCTTTCATTTCACTTCTCAAAATATTATAATTTCTCCCATTTAGACATACCATCTTGCTCATATTTGCCTCCATTCAGTAACAACTCGGATAAATAACCAAGGCTCTGATACCACTGTTATGTTGAGGAAGAGGCAAACCCAAAATAAAAAAGATAAAGAACACAAAATTTTAACGTGGAAAACCTTTCAAATTGAAGGTAAAAACCACGGGATCACAAAGATCCAAAAAACTCCACTATAACAATAAGAGGATTACAAAAATTCTCCAAATTAGCTACAAAACAAGAGCCATACACGAAGTAACAATAACAAGAGCAACAACTAATCAATGAAGAAAGAGTATAATCCACAAAAATAAAGTTGCTTTTAGATACTCAAAATCAGATGCTACAAGCCTCCAAGCCCAATACTTTCGAAAAGTTTAAATGAAGTACTCATCTAATATCTAAGACCAATATGTTACGAACAGTTAGTCAAAATTTCAGCCCGGTCCAATAGTTAAAGAATTAGAAAACGTGATTTGAAGTTGGATGGTCGGAATAAAAATCTGCAGCAAAATAAATACTTTTCTTCTCTCTTCTCTCTTGATGAAAGCTCCTTCTAAACCACTCTTATGTGCTTAAGTCTTTCAAAGACTTGTATCAATGAGCATAGAATAATTCTCCAACGTTGTCCTATTTGTAGATCATGAGTGGTGCTTTCTCTTAAATCCAAAATCCACTAAAATAGGAATAAACACTGAATCCAATTCTGAATAGGAATGGAAACCAAAAGAGAATAGGATTAGATCATTGGATCAGTGACTAGACAACATGGGAAAGAGCCTAATTACATCTGACAAACTTGGGTTGGTGAAAAATATTACACCACACATGTTGTCACGATCCAATTTAGGATTGTGACCAGCGCTTAGGAACAAGTGCTTCCAAGTAAGCCTCAATGGTAATTTTATAGAAAATCGTGTAGAGTTTCCCCTGTTTTTGGACCATCCCAAAAATTTTCTATCTCAAATCAACAACCAAACAACCTAATAACAATTCAACTGGCAATTGACAACTTACCAATTAGCCAAAATAAGTCTCCACCATTACTAATCAACAAACTAACAATCAGAAATACTAATCTACCTCCAACTTTCATAATAAAGGACGATACTCAACATAAGACTAGAATAACAAATGAATACTATTAACACTAAAAGAATGACCATAGAGTGACTCAAAGTGTTTAAAGAAAGAGCAAAAATATAAATAAAATCTCAGCCCACACGAACAAGTGTGAGGCTCACCAAGAACTATCAACATGTGCGCTTTAATTAACGAAATCTTTGCCTGCATCAGCTGCTCTCTCTTTAAAACAAATTAGTCGGGAATGAGTCGCTATCTCAGTGAGTAATAAAACTTAACCATAACCGTTTTTATTTGGGGACAAGTCAAAAACATGCTAGTATCTCAAAGAGAAAATAACAAAAAAGGCCCTTTCAGAAACAATAAATAATTTTCAGTCTCATCACATTTTTCTTGTAATATAACATAATTAAAATTTCAGTAATAAGCTTGGTAACCACTGTATAATATTATTATTCACATTTGGGGAGGCTTCAATGAACGTATCATGTATTCGGTATAACTATGGACTTCTTCGCAAAAAGTCAAATATAATGGTAGTCCCTACTCGAGGAAAATCGGTAACGGTATGCTAGTTCTACATTCCCACTAGCGAGGGCTATAATGGTAATCGGTAATTACAAGGTACACCAGATCTAACGAACTCGTCGTTAGCTACGGTATCCTTCAATGTCTACTCCCATTTATATTTGTCTTTATAATCCGTATATAGTCATAGAATATACTTTAAAACAATATAGGGCATTTCGGTTCTTATCAAATCATATAATTTCTTTTCGATAACAGTAAATTTAAGTAACAGTAAAACTAATCTAGTGATAATGAAAATATTTAAAACCACGAATTCATCTCAAATAACTATTTCAGTATCATATCGAGTAAAAGACTTGTCCCACATGCAACTTAAAATAATCGGTAACATATTCATATTAAAAATCATGTGTAAATCATACAAGTTAAAAAATCACAAATTGCGGTAAGATTACTACTCACAGTACTCTTGCTGAAATACCAACTGCTTCACCTCAAGCAACTCGTACAAATTCCTCCAATCAATCTATAATTACATAATATCGATCTCATGTTAATTTTCTTATTTAAGGTAATTCATAGCTATTTTCGAATACCCAACCCTTGAGGTTTCATGTTGACTCTTAATTTGCCCTAATTCTTATTGGTATTTAATTTCACATACCTTGTGAAACCCTTCAAATATATGAACCGAGACAAAAGAATTATTAGAAGAAAAGAACCCAGATGAGAAATTTGAGTATTACTCGTAAAGACCAATGCGTATTTAAGATTTCTTAAGATTTGGTTCCAGCCTTTTTCTTTTTCTTATTCTTCTTCTCTTCCTTCTGAGGACATGGCACTTGATAGGAACTCGTGGAGGTCGAGTATTACGGTTATAGGACATGAGATAGTTGAGTTTAGCCTTATTTCATAACTTTGTGGTAATAGTTTGGCAGGGTTACTATTTTGCTTTTGCGTTATATCATCTTTTTATTTTCATGTTGTTATATCTTTCCTTTATATATATATATATATATATATATATACTTATTTATTATTTCTGTGGTATTACTAACGCTATTTTTCTTTGTCTTTTTTGGTCTTCTTGAGCCGAGGGTCTCCCGGAAATAGCCTCTCTACTCCTTCGGGATAGAGGTAAGGTCTGCGTACACACTACCCTCCCCAGACCCCACTAATGGGATATCACTGAGTCGTTGTTGTTGTTGTTGTTCCTTCTGAAACCCCTTTTCTACATTTTTCTGAAGCGGAACTTATTCGTTTTCTGAAGCAGACATTATTTCCCCTTTCTATCTTTCGTTTGCTCTTTATTTGCTTTTGGTTACATATGGGCTTGGACCTTTGTTGTAACCCCCTATTTCTTTTCCTTTTATTTTTGGTTTGTTTTGTTTTGCTTTTTTTTAATAGTAATTTTATTATTATTATTATTATTATTATTATTATTATTATTATTATTATTATTATTATTATTATTATTATTATTATTATTATTATTGTTATTGTTGTTATTATTATTATTATTATTATTATTAAAACCTTATTTAAAGATATAGGGTATTACATCCTCCCCACCTTATGAAATTCGGTCCCCGAATATAACTCAAGTATGTACCTGTAGACTGAAACAAATGGGGGTTCTTGACTCGCATAGTGTCTTCTATTTCCCAATAAGCTTCTTCAACTATATGATTTCTCCATAAAACTTTCACGAACACGATTTGTTTTTACCGCAATTTTCTTATTTGTCTATCAACAATAGCCATTGGCTCCTCCTCGTAAGACAACCTCTCATCGAGTGGTATAGTCGATGCTTCAATCCCCTGGAGACGTGAAATAATGGATGAATAAAGGAAAACGCAGGAGGAAGTTCCAAACGATAAGCCACAACTCCTACTCGTTCTAGTATATCATACTGTCCTATAAACCTGGGGCTCAACTTGCCTCTTTTCCCAAACCGCATCACACCTTTCATAGCGGAGACTCGTAGGAACACTTTGTCCTCAATTGTAAACACTAAATCTCTTCTTCTCTTATCATCATAAGACTTTTGTCTACTTTGAGTTGTAAGCAATCTCTATCTGATCAATTGGACCTTGTCCATAGCTTCTTGTACTAGGTCGGGTCCCAATAAATTAGTCTCACCAGCTTCAAACCATCTGATAGGAGAACGATATCTTCTACCATACAATGCTTCGTACGGTGCCATTTGAATATCGGACTGGAAGCTATAATTGTAAGCAAATTCAGCTAATGGTAGATAAGTGTCCCAACTACCTACAAACTCAAGAATTCAAGATCTCAACATATCCCCCAAGATATGAATAGTACGATCAGACTGTCATTATGTCCTTGGATAAAATGCAGTACTAAGATCTACTGGTGTACCCAATGCTTTATTTCCCAAAGTGTGAAGTGAACTGTGATCCTCTATCAGAGATGAAGGATACTGGAACTCCATAAACTCGGACAATTTTTGTTCATATATATCTGTGCATACCTGACTCTACCATATGTAGTCTTCATCGGCTAAAAGTGTGTTGATTTCATCAGTCAATCTACAATCACCCATACAGAGTCATAACCTTTAAGAGTTCATGGTAGACCAGTTTCTTTACCATTTCCACTATGGAATCTCAATTTGTTGTAGTAGTCCTACAGGTTGCTGAGCTCAGCGTTGACCTGCTGACAAGTCAAATAACTAGAAACAAAGTTAGCAACATCTTTCTTCATACCTTCCCACCAATAAAATTGCTTCAGGTCATGGTACATTTTTGTGGATCCAAGATGTATAGTGTATTTAGAGTTGTGGGCTTCTTTAAGAATAGCATGTCTCAACCCATCTATGTCTGCTATATATAGCTTATCACCCATTCGAAGAACACCATCACTTTCAACAATCATATCATGGCTTTTACCAACTAAGGCCTCATCTATGTATTTGCATAATCGATCATCCTCATATTCGGTGGTATAAATGCTCTCAAATAATGAAGACTTATCCTGAGCACAAGCCAACAATGCATCTAAAGTTCCGACACTAAGTTTGATACCTGTATCTTCTAATCTTTGAATATCTTTGGACAAAAGTCTATTTGCAAGGGGTTATATGTGCCAAACTCCCTATAGATTTTCTATTCAATGCATCGGCCACCACATTAGCTTTTCTAGGATGATACAAAATAGAACAATCATAGTCTTTGAGTAGTTCCAACAAACGATGATGCCGAAGATTTAGATCTCTCTGCTGAAAGATATACTTCAGACTTTTATGGTCAGTATAAATCACACAAGTTTTGCCGTATAGATAATGTCTCCAAATTTTTTAGAGCAAATACCACTTCAACCATCCCCAAATCATGTGTAGGGTAGTTTTGCTCGTGATATTTCAATTGTTTCGAAGCATAAGCAATAACACGACCATTTGGCATGAGAACACATCATAATCCCACCCTCTAAGCATCACAGAATACTGTAAATCCTCCAAAACCTTATGGGAAGTCTAATATTAGTGCAATTGTCAAACATGTTTTAAGTTTTTGAAAGCTCTACTCACACTCCTCTGACCACTAAAACTTTGCATCTTTCTGAGTTAGCTTGGTCAGCAGCGCTGCTATTCTGGAGAAAACCTGCACAAAACTCTTGTAATAGCCTGCTAAGCCTAAAAAGCTATGAATCTCTATAGGAGAAGTAGGTCTGGGCCATTTTTGCACAGCTTCAGTCTTCTTGGTATCTACCGTAATTTCATCTTTGGATACAACATGCCCCAAAGATGCTACCGAGTCTAGCCATAATTCACACTTCAAGAACTTAGCATAAAGTTTATGTTCTCGTAATGTTTGCAACACAGTCCTGAGATGATTCTCGTGTTCACCTTAGCTACGAGAATATATCAGGATATCATCAATAAATACTATTAAAAATCTATCCAGAAACGGCTTGAACACCCTATTCATTAAATCCATGAATACGACTGGAGAATTTGTCAGTGCGAAAGGCATCACAAAGAACTCATAGTGCCCGTATCGAGTTCTGAAAGCAGTCTTAGAAATATCTTCATCTTTTATTCTAAGTTGATGATAACCATAACGGAGGTCAATCTTTGAAATGTGGGCAGCTTCTTGTAACTGGTCAAACATGTCATCTATACGAGGCAAGGGATATTTATTACGTATTGTTATCTTATTCAACTGCTTGTAGTCAATGCAGGTTCTCAAGGATCCGTCTTTCTTCCTTACGAATAGTACTGGTGCACCCCATCGTGATACACTAGGTCTAATAAAACCCTTATCTAAAAAATCTTGTAATTGTTGTCTTAGTTCCCTCAACTCTGCTGGTGCCATTCGATATGGGGGTATCGATATGGGATGTGTGTCCGATAGCAAATCAATACCAAAGTCTATTTCTCGTATTGGAGGCAATCCTAGCAACTCCTCAGGAAATACATCAGAAAATTCTTTTACTACTAGTACATTTTCTATACTAAATGTTTCCTTTCTTGTATCATTTACAATAGCTAAGAGACCCAAGCAACCTTTCTTCAGAAGTCGTTGAGCCTTCATAAAAGATACAATTTTGTAAGTATCTAGAACCTAACTCCCTCTTAGAATAAAACTGGGTTCATTTGGTATCTCAAACTTAACTATTTTTGCCTGACAATTGACTATAGCATAGCAAAAAGATAACCAATCCATTCCCATCAGCATGTCAAACTCAATCATATCAAGTACAATAAGGCTAGCTAGAGTATCTCTACCCTCAACCCGAATCTGACAAGCACGATACATGTATTCAGCTAATACAGACTCTCCAACAGGAGTAGAAACTAGAAAAGGATCATTCAATAGCTCGAGCTATCTACTAAATCTCAACGCAAAGTACGAGGACACATAGGAGTGAGTATATCCTAGTTCAATCAACGCAAGTGCATCAAATGAACAGACAGAAAGAATACATGTAACCGCTACATTCGAGTCATGAGCATCATCTCTAGTAAATGCAAAAACTCTCACCTGACCTCTACCAGTATTTTCTTGTCCTTGATTCACAGGAGCACGGTCTCCGGCACCTCGACCTCTATTTCATGTACATGTATCACCTGAAGTATTACGAGTAATCTGAGTCGGTGCAGCTGACTGAACAGAAGCCTGGTTGAAATTTCTTGAAGGCTGAGAGAAATCCCTCAAGTGTTGTCCCAACTTGCCATAACAAAAGCACTCTCTAGTTAGAACACGACATTGGCCCAAATGTGATTTATCACAAGTCCGGCAGACTGGAGTAGTGGCATATATCTGCCCAGAATTATGATGTCTAGAAGATCATGTGTAACGACCTGCCCCGTCGTTATGGGAGTTACCGCCCTGTTTTCTCCATTTTATACTTTAATATGTTCATTTATATGTGTTTGGAGAGTAATAAGTAAATTGGATAGAATCCAGTTAGAAATGAGCCAATAAACCTCCTTGCGGGAACGTTAGTTTGGAAAAGTCAACTGGATATTGACCGATGAGTTAGATAGCTCGGAATGGAATTCTGATGATTCTATTAGTTTCGGGGGATGATTTATAGCTTAGAAGAATAACTGAAATCGAATTCGGAGGTCCAGTGTAGATTTAAGCTTGAATTGGCTAAGGTTGAATTTTGGCAAATTTCGGACGGTAGGCGAGATTTTGATTCGAGGCTCGGAATGAAATTCCGAGAGTAGTAGTAGCTCCATTAGATGATTTTGGATATGCGTGCAAAATTTCAGATCATTCAGAGGTGTTTATGTCGGGTTTTAGATCAAATGTTAGTTTCGGAAGTTTTAATGAAACTTAGGCTTGAATCCGTGAGAATTTGGTGATTTTGATGTTTATGATGGTGTTTTTATGTTGCAAGCAAGTTTGAATGAAGTAATAGAACATATCTGTGCATTTGGTTGAGGTCCCAAGGGTCTCGGGGTGATTTCGGATGGCTAACGGGGATTTTGGTCTTGAAAATGCAGCAGAAATTACAGAACAAATTACCTCTTCGTGATTACAAGCCTAAGGCTGCGATCGCATAGAAGGAAATGATGGCGCTCAAATTTTTGCTCTATGCGATCGCGTAAAGGGCACTGCGATTGCATAGGTCTGGAAGTTTGGTCAGTGCGGTCGCGTGGCTTGGTATGCGATCGCGTAGGAGAGGAAAAATATTCATTGCGATCGCATGGGTGTTTCTGCGATCGCGTATAAGAAATTTTGGGCCTGGGAAACTTGTGCATCGCGATCGCGTGCGTGGTGCCGCGATCGCATTGAGGAAAAGCTGGCACCAGAATGGTTTTAAGGGTTATTTCATATGCGAACCCCATTATTTTTACACCACTTTTACTTCGTCAATGGAGGGTTTTGAGTGCTTTGAAGAGAGAAATCAATGGGTAATCACTGGAGGTAAGTTTCTTGACTCAAAAACATGATTTTATGCTTGAAACAACGCCAAAATTCATGAAATTGGGTAGAATTTATGAAGAACTAGGGCCTAAATCATGAAATTAAATTTTTGGGTTTTGAAAGGCCATTCGAACTCCGATTTCGATAAATTTATATGCACGAACTCGTGACAAGACGAGGAATCCGTTGGTATAATTTTTGAAATTTTTCAAGAAGTGGGCCCGGGCTCGGGTTTTACAAACTTCGTGAATTGTTGCATTTTTCGAGTAATTTTATTTGGGTTATGTTTCCTTGACCTATATTTATGTAATTGCTGTGGTTTTGACTAGATTCGACGCACGAGGTAGCAAATTCTAAGGGAAAAGGCATCGCAGATGAGTCCACGGTCGGTTAGAGGTGAGTAGTTAGTGTATATGGTAGCCTGAGGGTTTGAAACCCTGGCTTAGTACATGGTGACGCTATTAGGGCATGACTCGCACCCCATGGCAGGTGCGGGATTAGTTAAGACTGGGGATTGAGACTTGGTCCATCCCGAACATGAATAATATTATATTGGCGGTTGAAACGCACCCTGTGTAAAGTATATATGTGGGCTATAAGCCATGTTTGGGGCCTTGTGCCGACCTGTAGTATCCCTAGGGGATAGATATCTATGTGATAGCTTGATTTGTAAAATCATTGATCTCAGTCCTGGCTTGAAATCACTATTATGAAATGCTAAGTCACATGTTCTTGAAAAATTAAATAAAATTAAAGTATTTCTCATTGTTAATGAACTGGAACTTGGAAATAAATAAATTGAACTGTTGTGTGACTCATATGCATGTGGATTGAGTACGGATCGGGTTGCACGCCGCAGCGGATAATATGAATATTGCGCTTGGGCTGAAGGAGCCCTCCGGAGTCTGTACACATCCCCAGTGAGCGCCGTCGACGTTAAACGGATCGGGCTACGCGCCGTAGCGGTCATGTGCATTGCATTGCATTCATGCATTGTTAATTACTTGTGATATCAGTGATTTGCTGTTGGTGTTAGTTCGTGGTAGGTTTTGGACTGTTAGTTTCAGCTTTGCTCTGTGGTATTCTGTGGATTTCCTGCTTTCAGCTATTTTATATGCTTTTTACTCATTGAGTACTTAGTACTCACCCCTACTCCTTGCACCTTTGTGTGCATATTCAGGTACACCGGAGGTTTAGCTGAGCAGTCTTGTTTCCAGAGTTATCAGAGTTGTTGAGGTAGCTGCTTGACATTCGCAGGACCTGACTACTCTTCTTATTCTAGTTTATTTGTATATAAGCTTTCAGACTTGAGTATTTCGTTGGGGTGGTGACAAGTTGGTATCAGATTACTGGGTTAGTAGGCCTCGCGAGTCATGAGCTAGTTTAGTAGGATTTCGCGGATCGGTACATAGACCTTCGTATCTATCCTCGGGAGGCTATAGAACTTTAGGAAACACTTCACTTTCTTGGAATTTTTATCGTGCGTATTTGATTCCTCTTGAGAAATAACTCTTAAAATTCCTTCCACACGTCTGTATGCGCACGCGATCATTCAGTAATACATCTGCATCGATGGCTTGTGATTCCCCGATCGAGGGGCGAGATGTAATCTCTGTGAATTCATGTTGAGCCAGTCTGGAGGACTTGAGGCTGAATCTTTGCCTATGGCATGAGCACCGAGGTGCTAATTTTGTGAGCTGGTATTATGAACTTATATGTTCCGTATTGTTCCTAACTTGTGGGAATATTGGCTAGATAGCTACGTGATGAGTATAGTAGTGGTGTGTGGTGTGTCTATATGACTTTCAAGTGTCGAAGAAGGACTACTAGATAATAGACGAACTATTAGGTGTTTGATTCCTTTCCTGATCTTTTGTGTAGCCCCAAGTTATGGGCGCATGAAGAATATTTTCGTATCTCCTAGTTGGAAAGTAAAGTGAAATACATGTGGCGGTATGAGTTCAGACTCAGGATGACTGGATGACTGGGTTATGTATGTGATGGTGGAAGGTATGTTGTAATATCGAGTTAAGGCGAAGTAGGTGGGCTATCTCCTGCGGGGTGTCCTTAAGTAGTATGATCTTTATGTGTAATTGAAAGGTATTTCATATGTGTTATGATTCGAACAAGTGCAACGCATGTCCCTATATCGATTTTGATAATATAATACAGGTAGTATTGAGATTAATGTTGTTGATATACAATGTGATATTTTGTTAAGTTGTAGTCATGTTGTTAGGATGGTTTTGGTGTTTCTCTGGCATGTGGATAGGCCCAATTACAAAGGAAACTCTGCCGAAACTTTTGAAAAATTTTGGGACTTAGTAAAAATTTGGTCATCTAGAGAGTAGGCTTAACTGTTGCATGAATGAATGCAAGAATTGCAGAAGAGTTAAAATTTCTGATGATGCGTGTCTCCATAAGCTTGTGAAAGAGTGAGTTTAATCTCACCATGGTATTACGACAGCAATAAAGTAGATGTGTTGTGATATATATAGCTTAGAGCTAAGTTGGGGAGGCTGTCGTTGATTAGTTGATTGCACTATTATGTGTTACGTGTCTGTTTTAAAGTATACTGGCGAACCAATTCTGATTGCATAAATTGAGTCGAGAACGGCACGAGTGAAGGAAAAGTTTTTACAAGATGTCAAGAGATCGGATGAGCAGGAAGGAAGTTTTGATGGTTAAGATAAATTAGTATCGTCTTCAGCGTCACCTGAGAGTGGTGTTGTGTCCTAGTTAATGATTCTTAATCGCTCTTAAGCATTAGTGCGACCGGTAGTTTGGAGGTGCGCTCTAGATATTGTTGTGGTAGGTTGTGGGAGTGTGCTCCACTGGAAGATTTTATCAGTGTGACATATGATCACTTGATCGATTAAAGATGTAAACCAAGTATAAAGTTTGAGATGATGTCATTAAACTAAAGATTCATGCTTAGAGGGCACTTGGCATATTGGGTTGTGAACTAGGGAGGATTACTCCAATTACTATGTTTGTTCTTGTGTTCTATGAAGAAAATAGAAGTTATTATGGACCTTTGAAAGGTTCTTAGACTAGTTCGGTGTGATCAGAATCAGCATGTAGTCGGTGGATAGATGTAATGTGAGTAATGGCTCTATATCAAGCCAGATGTGTGCCTTTTTGTAATGTGGTCCTCGTGGAGGAGTAGTTAGTTTGATGTTTCTTTGTCGGATATTTCGCGTGGTGATGCATTGCGCTGGGTAAGTTGTGAGATGGCTTGATAAATTGCTATATGTTAAGAATCCGCATAGGATTGATGTTATTTGAGCATCTTGGCTCTTGAGATTTAGATTGTACATTGCACCTCAGTTGTGCTTGAGTGTTGTAGCATATAACACTATATGTCCCTCATAGATATCATTATGCACTTAGTATGCTTACGACCGATACTCGGTATTATGTTGTAATGAGCAAATTTGGCTCGATGTACATCTCCTTATGTGAGATCTATGTGTGGATCGGGTGGCACACCGCCATGGGTATGCTATCTGGAGTGGGTTTCACGCCGCAATAGTGTAATATCAAGCATAATTTTCTATATGCCATCTCTGTATGCTTTACTTCCTATTTTCCAAGGAAATTCTGTATCAGTGTGTAGGATTTGATTATTTTCTTCCATAGCTCATTTTCTTTAGGACCGCATTCGAATTGGTATCTTATTAGCACATTTGTGCATCATATGCAAATATTTAATTATGTCTGGAGTGGCTTATTTACCGAGCAGTTCATATTGAGTGAGATGAGATCATTGAATTTGGGACCGATGCAATCTGAGTATATGAAGTGAAGTAAAGATCTAAGACCATTATGTGGTTCAGAATAAGGTGTTAGTTCTTGCCATGAGTATAAAACTAATGAATGGTTGTCACGATGGTGGCTGAGAATGTATACAGACCTCATACGTCATGTCAGTACTGTAAGAATTTGCACAAGGCATGTGTATGTCATACAGAGCATGGTATGTGTAGTGATTCCTTCTAAGCGATTAGATAAGAGAGCTTCAGATTATTAAGGAAGATGATATTGCTAAGTGGAAGTAACTTGACACGAGTATGTGTTTCAGAAAAAGGTAATGTGACTAAACTGATGGTATTTTAGTAGTATTGCAACATGTTCTCGTTGGGTCCCCTAGTGGTATTTGGGTTTGCTTGGTAGCACAGGAAAATATTAAGTAATTGTCGTGGAATGGTTAGGTATCAAATGGGTGCATGTATTCGCACGATGGAAACTGGATAAGTATGATGAATTGTGTGCTATATGGAGTTCTGATGTACAGGCTATGTTGTGGTGGTGGATCTTTATTAGCTGGTGTATTATATTTTGGAGGTGATGTTGGAATTCGGACTGGTTGTCGTAGTGTTGGGTGATTTTTAACTACTACATAGGGGCTACGCTAGAAATGCCACGGGTTAAGTGGTGAAGTGCGTCAGAATATGTTTTAGCAGAACGATTTATATTTCAAAGAACCAGCAGACAACTGGGAATGAGTACTTTCTTAATTAGGCATTTGTGATAGATGTCAGCGCAGAGGTTGCTATCATTGGTCATGTTCCATTATCGAGGGACTTGTTGGATGCGTTTCGTATGGACGGGCATGTAACTGGGTGATATTGTGGATTTTGGTATTATTTGGTGCCTTCGGCAGGAGTTAGAGAAGTGGAAGAAACATTTTTAGGCTTCTTGGTATCGAGTTCATTGGCAGGCCGATACGGCTACGCATTGAGCTTAAGCTAGCTTGGTTGACCCTTTGTGGTACTGTTGAGGAATAGGTTGAGTCTAACGTTATTGATCTTGTTAGCAATCTGAGGAAAGCTATGAGTTGTTTTTCCATGTTGTGAGATATCGTGATTTGTTATTTATGGGCACATGTGGTGTGGTTCCATCGAGAATTAATAGAGAAAGTCAAGAAGGAAGAGTAAATGAGTGTTGCTCGGTGTATGGAGCATTGGTTATAGTCTATCGGGTTGTGTGTTGTGTGTCCTCTATTTCACCGTGGGTGTAATGAATTGCATTGGTTTTAGACATCAAATGTGCGTGGTTGTTGATTTTGAGCATAGCGGCTTGAGGTGCTTCAAGTATAACGGTGTTGGGATAGGATCGCACATTGTAGCGAGGCTACGGGAGTTATGACCTTTTGGAGTAGATTCAGGCATTCTATTTCTATGATGTGAGACGGGGTCTCAGCCTTGTGTTGTAATGGCATAGATGAGCTTGAGGTACAACTCTTTCGATTGAGTTATTTGACATGATTTGAGTGTGTTCAGATTGTTTCTTACTGGTGTGCGTATTGTGCAAGATGTGGTTTAGACTTGTATTGAGGTATCATATCACGAGAGTGGTGTTGGATTCGGGGTAATCGTTGGGTTCATTAATGAATACAGACAGATTTGATCTCAGCTTGTGAGGAAGATAATATTGAGGTTGTCACACCTTCCTTTTTACTACCCCAAACATAATGGTATGATCTGAGAGATGATTATGGTTATAGCGTGTTTCCTTCATCGTTGGCAGTATAGGAAAGTGTTGGAATAAGGTTGTAGCTAAGAAGAGGCTCTCTGCCGGAAATCAGTTGCTGGGGACAATTGTTGTGAATAGAAGTTATGGTTCCAAGTGTTTGGTTTAGGTGGTACATCATATGTTTTCACCTGAGGGTGCAAGTATGGTTTATTACAGCTGGTCCGGGTTTACTCTGAGTTCAGATGTGTATTTCTGATCAGGTGTATGATTTTCAGAAAGTGCGGCGTGGTTCTATAGTTAGGTTATAGATTAAATCGACTGTAAAAGTTTGGTTGTAATGTGTTATCGGGTCTATGCCAGATAGGGTGACGAGGGATCACCCCGAGTATAAGATTGGTAAGATGATTCAGCTACTGGATGGCTTCTAGAACAACTCTTGATATACTCGAGGACGAGCGTTTGTTTAAGTTGGGGAGAATGTCATGACCTGACCCGTCGTTACGGGAGTTACCGCCCCGTTTTCTCCATTTTATACTTTAATATGTTCATTTATATGTGATTGGAGAGTTAAAAGTAAATTAGATGGAATCCAGTTGGAAATGAGGCAATGAACCTCTTTATGGGAAGGTTAGTTTGGAAAAGTCAACCAGATGTTGACCGATGAGTTAGACAACTCGGAAATTCTTATGATTCGATTAGTTTCAGGGGATGATTTATGGCTTAGGAGACCAATCGAAATCGCATTCGGAGGTCCGGTGTGGATTTAAGCTTGAATTGGCTAAGGTTGAATTTTGGCAAATTCTGGATGGTAGGTGAGATTTTGATCCGGGGTTCGGAATGAAATTCCAAGAGTATCAGTAGTTCCTTTAGGTGATTTTGGATATGCGTGCAAAATTTCAGATCATTCGGATGTGTTTAGGTCGGGTATTAGATCAAATGTTAGTTTCGGAAGTTTTAATGACACTTAAGCTTGAATCCGTGAGAATTTGGTGATTTTGATGTTTATGATGGTGTTTTTATGTTGAGAGCAAGTTTGAATGAAGTAATAGAATATATATATATATAAGCATTTGGTTGAGGTCCCGAGAGCAATCGAAATCGAATTCGGAGGTCCGGTGTAGATTTAAGCTTGAATTGGCTAAGGTTGAATTTTGGCGAATTCTGGATGGTAGGTGAGATTTTGATCCGGGGTTCGGAATAAAATTCCAAGAGTATCAGTAGCTCCTTTAGGTGATTTTGGATATGCGTGCAAAATTTTAGATCATTTGGATGTGTTTAGGTCGTGTTTTAGATCAAATGTTGTTTCGGAAGTTTTAATGAAACTTAAGCTTGAATCCGTGAGAATTTGGTGATTTTGATGTTTATGATGGTGTTTTTATGTTGCGAGCAAGTTTGAATGAAGTAATAGAATATATATGTGCATTTGGTTGAGGTCCCGAGGGTCTCGGGGTGATTTCGGAAGGCTAACAGGGATTTTGGTCTTGAAAAATGCAGCAGAAATTGTAGAGCAAATTAGCTCTTCCCGATTGCGAGCCTAAGACTGTGATCGCATAGAAGTAAATGAGGGAGCTCAAAATTTTGCACTATGCGATCGCATAAAGGGCACTGCGATCGCATAGGTCTGGAAGTTTGGTCAGTGCGATCGCGTAGGAGAGGAACAATATTCACTGCGATCGCATGGGTGTTTCCGCGATCGCGTATAAGGAATTTTGGGCCTGGAAAACTTGTGTATCGCGATCGCGCGTGTGGTGCCGCGATCGCATAGAGGAAAAGCTGCCACCAAAATGGTTTTAAGGGTTATTTCATCCGCGACCCTCCTAATATTTCCACCACTTTTACTTCGTCAGGGGAGGGTTTTGAGTGCTTTCAAGAGACAAATCAATGGGTAATCACTGGAGGTAAGTTTCTTGACTCAAAAATATGACTTTATGCTAGAATCAACGCCAAAATTCATGAAATTGGGTAGAATTTGTGAAAAACTGGGGCCTAAATAATGAGAACGGATTTGTGGGTTTTGAAAGGCCATTCAAACTCCGATTTTGATAAGCTTTATATGCACGGACTCTTGGCGAGACGATGAATCCGTTGGTATGATTTTTAAAAATTTTCGAGAAGTGGGTCCGGGGCTCGGGTTTTACCAACTTCTTGAATTGTTGCGTTTTTCGAGTAATTTTGTTTCGGTTATGTTTCCTTGACCGATATTTATGTAACTGTTGTGGCTTTGACTAGATTCGATGCACGAGGCAGCAAATTCGAAGGTAAAAGGCATCGCGGACGAGTCCACAACCGGTTAGAGGTGAGTAGTTAGTGTATATGGTAGCCTGAGGGTTTGAAACCCCGGCTTAGCACATTGTGATGCTATTAGGGGGTGACTTGCACCTTATGGCAGGTGCGGGATTGGTTATGACTGGGGATTGAGACTTGGTCCATCCCCAACATGAATAATGTTATATTGGCGGTTGAAACGCACCCTATGTAAAGTATATATGTGGGCTATAAGCCATGTTTGGGGCCTTGTGCCGACCTGTAGTATCCCTAGGGGATTGATATCTATGTGATAGCTTGATTTGTGAAATCATTGATCTCAGCCCTGGCTTGAAATCACTATTATGAAATTCTAAGTCACATGTTCTTGAAAAATTAAATAAAACTAAAGTATTTATCATTGTTAATGAACTGGAACCTGGAAATAAATAAATCGAACTGTTGTGTGACTCATATGCATGTTGTGCACTGAGTATGGATCGGGCTGCATGCCGCAGTGGACAATATGAATATTGCGCTTGGGTTGAAGGAGCCCCTCAGGAGTCTGTACACACCCCCAATGAGCGCCGTCGATGTTAAACGGATTAGGCTACGCGTCGTTGTGGTCATGTGCATTGCATTGCATTCTTGTTTTGTTAGTTACTTGTGTTATTTGTGGTTTGGCTGTTGTTGTTAGTTCGTGGTAGGTATCGGACTATTAGTTTTAACTTTGCCCTATGGTATTCAGTGGATTTCCTGCTTTCGGCTATTTTATATGTTTTTTACTCACTGAGTACTTAATACTCACCCCTACTCCCTGCACCTTTGTGTGCAGATTTAGGTACACCGGAGGTTTAACTTAGCCGTCTCGCTTTCCAGAGTTATCAGAGTTGTTGAGGTAGCTGCTGACGTTCGCAGGACCTGGCTACTCTTCTTATCCCAATTTTATTTATATATATACTTTCGGACTTGAGTATTTCGTTCAAATATTATTATTATCTAGTTTTTACTTAGAGGCTCTAGACTCGTGACCCCGGATCTTTGGGAGTGTTATTCAGTTTAGCTTCTATCTATCAGTTAAGATTCTAGCTTTATTGTTGATAATAATATTCAGATCGAGTTGAGCTTCATTCTCGGGATGAGAGTGGAAATGGTCGGGCTTGCCTAGTAGTTGTGTTGGGCACCATCATGATCGAGATTGGGGTTGTGACATGATACAACCCTATTACCCTATCTATAATATGGTCTGTATGTGGACTGTGAAGACATGTGTGTCCCCGTCTAAGAACCATGTTGTTGTTGTTGTTGTTGTCCCTGATTTCCTGCTCTTCTAATTTCACTAAAACCACCACTGAAAGCCCTTCATGTCTTGGCCTTCTTACGTAAATCACTAGTTTCACGCTCCTCATGTCCCCTGTTTTCAATCTTTCTAGCAAGGTCGACTATATCAGAGTAGGATAAAGTCTTCATCTATGGGGCTACTGCAGTGTATAGATGACCAACCAATCCATCAAAAACCTATGAACTCGAGCTTCTTCGGTAGGCACTAAATGAGGAGCATATATAGCAAGCTTACAGAACTTAGTGTTATATGTTGACACAACCATATTTGGAGTCTGAACCAATCTCTCAAAGTTTCTAGCATGTTATTGTATCAGACTGTCTGGAAGAAAATGATTCTTGAACAACTTAGTGAACTCATCCCAAGTCAGTGGTGCTACTCCTGTTGGCCTTCCTAGCAATATAGTTTCATACCATGTATTGATCATATCATCTAGTTTGTATACTGCGTGATCCACGGCTCTCTCATTAGAACATCTAAGAGCACGTAATTCCTTGAGTGTCCCATCCAAGAAACCTTGAGGATCGGTTGAATTATCGGAACATGTGAATTTTGGTGATTTCAATTTCAAAAACTCTTGTAGGGATACTTCCTTATTTTCAAAAGTCTAAGACTGTGGTGGTGCTTGTGTATGTAAAGTAGCCTGAGGAGCTGAACTTCCTCCCTAAGTAGGCACCAATGCCTCTAACACATTTAATAACCTTGCGACTACATCAGCAGGTAAGGCAACAGTATGTACAACAGTTGGCACTGGTGGTGGAGCATACTTAACTCTTTGCTCTTGCATTTGATCTGGCATAACAGCTTGGATTTGACCCATGTTCCCAACTTGAGGTTGAGGAGCAGTTTGTCTTCTAGTTTGATGAACGCCAACTTGACTGCCACCCCAGGTAGCACCACGTCCAGCAGATGAGGTTGTGCGTGTCCTAGCCATCTGCGAAAGAAATATTCCAAAATCAATCATGAACAAGACTCTACTAAACTTGTGCCATGTCTCAGAACTTAAAACCTAAGCTACCAACTTTTTCACAATCCAATTTAGGATCGTGACCGGCGCTTAGGAGCAAGTGCTCCCAAGTAAGCCTCATCAGTAATTTTACAGAAAATCGGGTAGAGTTTTCCCTATTTTTGGACCATCCTAAAACAAAACAGCAACCAAACAACATAATAGCAATTCAACTGGTAAATGACAACTTACCAATTAGTCAAAATAAGTCTCCATCATTACTAATCAACACACTAACAATCACAAATTCTAATCTACCTCCAATTTTCATAATAAAGGACAATACTCAACATAAGACTATAATAACAAAATAACACTCATGACACTAAAATAATGACCATGGAGCAACTCTAAGAGTTCAAAGAAAGACCAAAAATATAAATAAAATCTTCGCCCACGCGAACAAGTGCGAGGCTCACCGAGAACTATCAATATGTGCGCTCTAATTAACGAAATCTTCGCCTGCGGCAGCTGCTATCTCTGTAAAACAATTAGCAGGGAATGAGTTTCTAGCTCAGTGAGTAATAACACTTAACCACAACCGTTTTTATTTTGGGGACAAGTCAGAAACATGCTAGCATCTCAAAGAGAAAATAACAAAAAAATATTCTTTCAGAAATAATAAATAATTTTCAGTCTCATCACGTTTTTCTTGTAATATAATATAATTAACAATTCAGTAATAAGCTCGGTAACCACTGTATAATATCAGTATTCATATTTTGGGAGGTTTCAATGAACGGATCATATAATCGGTATAATTGTGAAATTCTTCGCAAAAAGTCAAATATAACGGTAGTCCCTACTCGAGGAAAATCGGTAACGGTATGTTAGTTCTACCTTCCCACTAGCGAGGGCTATAAAAGTAATCGATAATTATAAGGTGCACCAGGTCTAACGAACACGTCGTTAGCTACGGTATCCTTCAATGTCTACTCCCCTTTATACTTATCTTTATAATCCGTATATACTCGTAGAAAATACTTTAAAACAATATAGGGAATTTATCAAATCATATAAATTTTTTTCGATAACAGTAAATTTAAGTAACAGTAAAATAGATCTAGTGACAACGAATTTAAAACCATGATATTCATCTCAAATAACTATTTCGGTATCATATCGAGTAAAAGACTTGCCCCACATGCAACTTAAACTAATCGGTAACATATTCATATTAAAAAGTATCTATAAATCATGCAAGTTATGAAAATATAAATTGCGGTAAGATTACTACTCACATTACTCATGCCGAAATACCAACTGCTTCATTTCAAGCAACTCGTACAAATTCCTCCAATTAATTTATAATTACATAATATCAATCTCATGTTAATTTTCTTATTTAGGGTAATTCATAGTTTCTTTAGAATATCCAACTCTTGAGGTTTCATGTTTGACTTTTAATTTACCCAGAATAATTTTTATTGATATTTAATTTTTTATACCTTGTGAAACTCTTCAAATATATGTACTAAGATAAAGAGAATTACTAGAAGAAAAGTACCCAGAAGAAATTGGAATATTACCCATAAAGACCATATTTAAGATTTCTCAAGATTTGGTTCCAACCTTTTTCTTCTTCTTTCTTCTCTTCCTTTTGAAACCCTTTTTCTGCATTATTCTAAAGCAGAACTTATTCGTTTTCTGAAGCAGACATTATTTCCCCCAATCTCTCTTTGGTTTGCTCTTTATTTGCTTTTGGTTACATATGGGTTAGGCCATTTGTTGTAAATCCCAATTTCTTTTCCTTTTTCCTTTTGGGTTTGTTTTATTTTGCTTTTTTTTTTTAAGGAATTTTTACACCCTATAGAAAATCTTAGTACCATATTTATCAATGATAAATACCATTTTAAAATATTATATCTTATAAATACATTTTATCCTTTAAAGCAAAAAATTTAAATATAGTTACATCCTACAATTAATGTACCATATATGCTAACTATTATTTTTCTCTCTCCCTTTTTGTATTTTCTCTCACATAATTATCACGTATCTGCAAACCTCAATACAATCTCTCTCTGTTTGTATACAACCAGATTCTCTTCTCCCACAAACCCTAGTTTCTTACCCAAATTCTCGATTTTTTAGTTCTTGGCAGCCATGGCTGCTATGATCTCTCCCCAGCCTTTGGCTGTGGGAGAGACGAACAAAAATACTACTGAACATCCAACAATTGCAATCTAAAACAATCTTACGCAGCACAGTACAATCAGCTTCTTCCGTAGATCCACCATGAACACCAGCGACTGAAGCTTGTCTAGAAGATGGGGGTTCTGCCATGTTTTGGCTGCTCATTTGCAACAATCTCCTCAATTCTGTTAGAAGAATCTAAAAATTCCACAATTTTTTCTTCAAAATTCCACTGCTTCTCCTCAAATCTATCCATCTTTTTCTTTGATTTTTCCATGTATTTTTGTAGCTGAACTTCAACCCTTCTTAGTCCATTTTGTTTATCGGACTGATTTGTTTCAACCAAAACAATCTGTCGCATCAAAACTCGATTTTGTTCCTGTAATTGTCGTGCATGGAGAGCCAACAATTAAGTTCATCATGGATGAGTTTGTCATACGAGCAAATGTAATTATTTTTGTATTCAATTGTATTCGAATGTATTCTTCAGCTGTATTCACTTGTAATCAGGTTTAATCAGTTGTATTTAACTATTTTATTCAGCAGTAGTTAGTTGTATTCAAGTGTTGTATACAACTATATTCACTTGTATTCAGTTATATTCAACTATTTTATTCAGTAGAAGTTTTTTTTTTTTTTGTGTTCAAGTATTTTACTCAGATGAATTAAGGTGTATTTTGTTGTATTCAACTGTATTATTCATATGTATTTCTCTTTATGCTATAATCTTTATTATTTATCTTTCAAATACAGATTAATGAGGGATCATTTTAGTTCGTTGAGTTAAATTAGGAGAATATCATGTGATTTTATTTCCTTCCGTTTTTAGCGCAGATACGTTACTGTATTTAATATTAATGTCGCTTGAATACAGCTAAATACATGTCAAACTTAGCTGGAATTTCAGATTTTACGCCTATATTTTTTGTTGTATTAATAAATACAACAGCTTAAATACATGAAATGCATTGTATAAAAACATAAAAGGTATTTATAACACGTAATATAATAATGGTATTTATAAATGACTAATTATACCAAAAAATGGTGCTTTATGAAAAATCCTATTTTGTAAATAATTATTTTCTTATAATTGTTATCATTATTTTTATTACAACCTTATTTAAAGATATAGGGTATTACACATGTAAATCAAATTACATTTCGGAATGTGATTGTTGTTTTCGACAATGCGTAAGTGAACAAACATAGAAAAAAGTAAAATGAGGCTTTTAAAAGAAAATATCGGCAATGCGTTGTCTACTTGACGTTCTCTTCAAATAAAGAATACTTTTTTTTCTGAATCCGTCAAGGAAAGTAGGCCGTAAGTTATATACTGAAATTTGAAACTAGGAAAGTAGGAGCCGGTGGTGGGTATTTGTTAGGTAATGCATTTGAAGTCAAAATTGGAGTTGGTCGTTTGTCTCTATTCTCGCATTACTTATATTCACCAACTTTATTTTACCAAAACTCAAACAACTTTCAATCATTTTCAGTCGACCAACCCCTCCACTTGTTTTTCTACTCCTATAAATATAAATTTAAATCTCTCCAAAAGCAGGTTGCTAACTTATACTACTACTTATCTACTTTCAAAGATAGTTAAACGAAAGAACAATCAGAAATGGCAAGCAATGGAGAAAATGGAAGACATCAAGAAGTTGGACACAAGAGTCTTTTACAAAGTGATGCCCTTTATCAGGTAATTAAACATATTTATCCATATTGTCATACAAGAAATTAATTCCCTTTTTATTTTAATCAATTGTTTGAATTGTTTTGTATTTCAACAGTACATTCTTGAAACAAGCGTGTATCCAAGAGAGCCTGAACCCATGAAAGAGCTAAGAGAGATCACCGCAAAACACCCCTGGTAACTTTAATTAGTTCATGCAAATTGAATGGAGTACTATTTTTAATTAAGTAGTTGGATTCAAGCATGAAAATAAACAAAAAAACAAATCATGAACAGGAACATTATGACCACCTCTGCTGATGAAGGACAGTTTTTGAGCATGCTTCTTAAACTCATCAATGCCAAAAACACAATGGAGATTGGTGTTTTTACTGGTTACTCTCTTCTTGCTACTGCCATGGCTCTTCCTGATGATGGCAAGGTAATTAATTAATTTTTATAATCCAACATAAACATATATATATATATATGTACGTACTAATTCCGATATATTGAGTCAGATTTTAGCCATGGATATCAACCGGGATAACTACGAGATTGGTCTTCCAGTAATTGAAAAGGCTGGACTAGCTCACAAAATTGAATTCAAAGAAGGCCCTGCACTTCCACTTCTTGATCAAATGATTGAAGACGTAAGTGGCTAAATATCAAATACGTAAATATATCCAATGATTCAATGATATTAATGTTTTGTTTGGTAACAGGGCAAATACCATGGATCATATGATTTCATATTTGTGGACGCTGACAAAGACAATTACTTAAACTATCACAAGAGATTGATGGAGTTGGTCAAAGTTGGTGGACTAATTGGATATGATAACACCCTATGGAATGGATCAGTGGTGGCACCACCAGATGCACCTCTTAGGAAATACGTTAGGTATTATAGGGATTTCGTATTGGAGCTCAACAAGGCTTTGGCTGCTGATCCAAGAATTGAAATTTGTCAGCTTCCCGTTGGTGATGGCATCACCCTCTGCCGCCGCATCACTTAAATTTACTTCAAGGATTTATTATTTTTGCATTTTTTTCTCGTTTCTTGTAAAGGTTGCATTAATTGTCGATGTTACCTCTACTGCTTCTTTTTTCAACAATGTTTTTTTATGGAGTAAATAACAAAAATCAAAGGTCCAAAATGTTATTTGCTCAGTTGGGAATAGACTTTCGGGAAAAGAAAAGGTTTGAACTCGTAAAAGTATAAAGGCAGCTAAAGATCGAAAAAGATTAATAAAAAAGGTAGCATGACTTTTGATAGGCGACTAAGACCTATTCATATGAAATATTCCCTCCGTTTTAATCTATATGAACCCATTTGATTGGGCACGGAACTTAAGAAAAAAGAGAAGACATTTAAATATGTGTTGTTAAATGAGCCACAAATATTTTGTGTGGCTATAAATTATTGCATAAAGGTAAATTGTTTCTAAATAAGAAAAAAATCTTCTTTTTTTGCACGGACCAAAAAGTAAATAGGTTCATATAAATTGAAACAGATCGGAATAGGAGAATAAAATGAACGGAGTATTAATTAGTACTGACTATTTAAATGTATCTCTACCCAAGCTATACAAATGCCTCATGCTGACCTGATGCCGACTGTAGCGCCATTTTTGGGTGATTGACACCTCCATAAACTTATGGATCAGTATGTAAGGCTTTTGTAATATCAATATACTGTCCTTTAACCCCCTAACACAACCAAAAAAAACAAAAAGATCAATATTACTGTCTAAATGGGACTATTATTCTATTTTTGGGCCAATGAGCTAAAATAAAGTGAGAAATTTTCATAAAATACTACTCCTTCCGTTTTAATTTATGTGAATCCATTTGACTGGGCAGGAAATTTAAGAAAATAGAGAAGACTTTTCATCTTGTGGTGTAAAATGAGACACATTTATTTTGTGTGGCTATAAATCATTGCATAAAGGTAAATTATTTCTAAATAAGGAAAAATGTCATTCTTTTTTGCACGGACTAAAAAAAAAATAGGTTCACATAAAATAAAACGGATGGAGTATCTTTTAGTAGTTATTAGTCATCTGCTATATTACGGATTATAGATTATTATTTTTTTGTTATAACTAAGATGTATTTGATATATTTAAGTTATTGTATTCATGAATACAGTAGCAAAAATAGGCGTGAATCAGGGAAGTCCAATTAATCAGTTGTTGTATTCGAGTGTATTCGATTGTATTCATGGAGTGAAGCGTGAGATTACAGCTGGACAAATTATTGTATTTGGCTGTATTCACGACGTGAAATTGTGAAATAGGGGATTACATTGTTTTTAAAACGGAAAGTGAATCAATTGATAACATAATAGACTCTTAATATAACTCAACAAACTCAATTGTAACACAAAAATTTTGTATTTTCAGTTATAAAAAAGATTCTCAACTGAAAAATACACCAAAAATATAGCAATCTTCCGAGAAATTATATAATACATCTAAATACGTAAATTGTATTAATTAAGAAAATATATGAATAAATTCATGGTATATAGCGAAACAATGAATACAATAAAATATATGGAATACAACGGGATACATTGAAATACAATAGAAAAAAAGATAGTGAATAAAATGAAATGCATTGAATTACAACGAAAAAAAGACAATGAATACAATGAAATACATAAAAATACAATGTGATTCATTGAAAATACATTAAAATATATATTAATCGAAAAATAAGTTGTTCAGCCCCAAAAGTCGTCATCTTTGTTCAAGAATAAACTCTAATTTTTGGTGAATCCGCCGTCGAGCAAAAACCCTGAATGGAGACAGTTGTTTCTTTTATTAACGGCTCTCGATGTGTTACAGACAAACCAATCAGATAACAATTTTCATTTCAGAAACCCTAAGGTAATCTCACATAGTTAAAGCAACTTGATATTACGGTCTTTTCTTTCTCAGTTGTTGCTACATTTGTTAAAAAATCGAGAAAAGTCAGCAGGTTTGTGCGTTAAATCATTAACGAACAGAGGCAAGAATCGTGGTTTGTGGGAGAAGAGAGTAAAGTGTAGCTAAAAAGAGAGAGAAAATGTGGTTTGTGAAATTTACCGTGATTATATAAGAGAAAATCTGAAAAAGGAGAGAGAGAAATAGTAATTAGTATACCTTAAGTGCACGATAACTATTATTAGATATTTTGCTATAAATGGTAAAAGTTTGTTATATAATATAATTTTTTAATATAATATTTATTTAAAATGAATAGGGTACTAGGTTTTCTATAGAGTGTAAAATATCCAAATGAAATCAACCTAATAAGTAATCTACACGATACGCCCACTAGAAATGCTAGTTAACTTTACATACCTTTGAAATATTTATTTTACCTTGTATATCTACTTTATAAAAGTTTATTATTTTTAAACTTTTAATATCATGCCATTAAATAAATCTCATCTTTTAAGGAACTAAATTATCTCTCACTCCAATTTATTCCCTTAAAACACTCTATCTCCCACATTTTAAGGTTTGAAATTATACATGTTAACCAAAAAGTTTATACCCTGGTAATTTCTCAATGAAATCCTCATAATCTTTTCTTCTATTTTATCTATGTAATTGTCACGACCCCAAATCCGGTCGTGATGGCGCCCAGCACATTGCTAAGCCAGCCTGACCAATCAATATCAACAACGGAGCTTGAAGCTCTCTTTAACCCATTTAAGCATTTCAAAATATGAAACAATAGTAATACTTATACCAACAGCGGGAAGACCAAGTCCCAAAATATACTAACTCCCATAGACCGAAGGGTCAAGAGTCATGAGCCTCTAAAGAACATAAGTGTAATAAAGTTTATAACAAACTCAGTGCTGAAAAGAAAGACAACAAGATAAGAAATGACAGCTAGAAGGGGAGTCAGGTCCTGCGGACGCTGCACCTACCTCGACTATCCCGCACAATGCCTCCGAGTAGCTACCGAATCAAGTCTGCTGAGAGGTACCTGGATCTGCACACAAGGTGCAGCGAGTAAAATGAGTACTGCCAGACTCAGTGGTAATAAACAAGGGTAAGACAGCGCATATAAGAAATCCGCAATAAAGCACTATGTAAAACTATAATCAGCTACCCTGTCATAGAATCAATATTCACTGTACCTGTACCAACAAATACCAATAAATAGCATAACAGCTAGCAGATGTAGCTAAATGCAATGCAATGCATGATATGACCGCTACGGCGCGTAGCCCGACTCCAATTTTGGGTACCCGTGCTCACTGTGGGGGTTCAGACTCCAGAGGGGCTCCTACAGCCCAAGCACATCTCATAGAGATATTCTCGCGGCGTGCAGTCCGATCCAACATATATCCTGCTGCGGCGTGCAGCCCGATCCACTACTAGTCAGCTAATATGCAGATACAGCCTCGCAGGCTCAAAAGTAGTTTTTGAAAACTGCTTTATCATTTTTCAGTTGGAAAACAGTAATATCAAGTTCCAGAGATTGGAATTAGCATAATAACAGAAATAGTTGCGGACTAGTAGTAAACTAGCATGTCTATATGATAAGACAATGATAACGATCCTCGCGGGATCCAATAACCGGCTCACAGCCCACAATATACTCAACCGTCCAAGAAGGAGGTTCAACGGCTCGAGAATAGCCAATAATACAGTATCAACAGGTCGGACTAATATATAGTCTCCAGTTCATGATCGACCCCGCACTCTCAAGAGTGTGCGTGTCTCGCCGCTATACGGCGTCACAAAGTGGTATACCGGGGTTTCGAACCCGCTGGTCATCACCCACATCTATTACTCACCTCAATACGGCGCGACGACTACTCCGCAATGCCCTTGCCACGAGAATCAAGCTCCGCACGCGTAGAATCCGATCAAATACAGTAGAAATACAACAAATTAGGCCAATGGGACGACACCCAATCAATACAACTCGATTTACATCAAAATTCCCAAAGTTGTCAAAACCCGACTTTCGATACGCTTGTCGAAAAATTACAAAAGTCACATATTCGGAATCCTCATCTCGATACGAGTCTAGGCATATAAAATTTACCAAAATCGGACTCAATTTGCCCACTCAAATTAGTGTTTTTCTTCAATTTAGGCCTAGGGCTCAAACCCACCTTTAATCTTCCATTTACAGAAATTTTACCAATGATTTCATGTTAAAATGATGTAATTAAGCCACAAAACTTACCTCCAACGAATCCCCGATGAATTCCCGGCAATTCCCGTCAATTTCTTCTCTTGGAACTCAAAAATGGCTTTTTGGGGTATGAAACCCGCGACTGGTTCTGTTCTGAACTTAAACTCACTGCCAGGCCAATTAACCCTACGCGATCGCAGCCTTTGGCACGCGATCGCGATGCACAAATCCCTGGGGCCTGATTTTTCCTCTATGCGATCGCAGCCTTTGGCACGCGATCGCCACTCCAGCCACGCGATCGCATTGCATCCGGACTTGACCTTACGCGATCGCGTGAACCCAATCGCGATAGCACTGCATTCCGCCATTGACCTACGCGATCGCAGACATCACCACGCGATCGCGATGCACAACCCGTCGACCTTGCGCGATCGCATCACACCTCCCGCGGTCGCGATGAACAAAAATTCTCTGCAATTATTGCAGCAGAACAGCAGTGCCTTTTGGCACAAATTGGTCCGTTTGGACCCCCGAATTCATCCCGAGGCCCCCGGGACCCCAACGAAAACCACCAACATACTCCAAAACACGATACGAACTTGTTCCAATCATAAAAATACCACCCTAAACATCAAAATCACCAATTACACACGGATTCAAGCCTAAATTTCTTAAAACTTTCCGAATTACACATTCGATCAAAAACCCGATCAAACGACGTCCGAATGACCTGAAATTTTGCAGGCACATCCAAAATCACCTAACGAAGCTACTGCAACTGTCGGAATTCCATTCCGACCCCGGATCAAAATCTCACCTACCGTTCGGATTTCGCCAAAATTCAACCTTAGCCAATTCAAGCCTAATGCTACACCGGGCCTCCAAATTCAATTCCGATCGCTCCCTTAAGTCACAAATCACCTCCCGGAACTAACCGAATCATCGGAATCCGATTCCGAGCCCTCTAACCAAATAGTCAACTCCGGGTTGACTTTCCTTATTCAAGTTTCCTTCACAAAGGCTATATGCCTCATTTTCAATCCAATTCACTCCTAACTCACCCGATAGACTTTAACACCGATATAAAAGCATAAAACATACAAATTTCAACATAACGGGGTGGTAATTCCCGTGACGACGGGCCGGGTCGTCACATTCTCCCCTTCTTAAGCAAACGCTCGTCCTCGAGCGGGTCAAGAAACATACCTGAAGTCTCAAACAAGTGAGGATATCTGCTCCGCATCTCCCGCTCGATCTCCCAAGTGGCCTCCTCCACGGGTCGACCTCTCCACTGAACCTTAACCGATGCAATCTCCTTAGACCTCAATTTTCTCACCTGACGTCCCAAAATGGCAATAGGCTCCACATCATAGGATAGATCACCATCAAGCTGAATGGTACTGAAGTCTAATACATGAGACGGATCTCCAATGTACTTCCGGAGCATAGACACATGGAATACCGGATGAACGCTAGATAAGCTGGGCGGCAAGGCTAACTCATATGCCACCTCTCCAACTCTCTTGAGTATCTCAAAAGGACCAATGTACCTGGGACTCAACTTTCCTTTCTTCCCAAACCTCATAACACCCTTCATAGGTGAAACCTTCAACAATACCCTGTCACCAACCATGAAAGACAACTCTCGAACTCTACGGTCCGCATAACTCTTCTGACGAGACTGTGCTGTACGAAGCCTCTCCTGGATCAACTTTGCTCTATCCAGAGCATCCTGGACTAACTCAGTCCCTATCAACCTATCCTCACCAGGCTCAAACCATCCCACGGGGGATCTACACCGCCTGCCATACAATGCCTCATACGGGGCCATTTGAATACTCGACTGATAACTGTTGTTGTAGGCAAACTCAGCAAGTGGTAGGAACTCATCCCACGAACCACCAAAATCAATCACACAAGCTCACAAAATATCCTCCAAGATCTGAATAGTGCGCTCAGATTGCCCGTCTGTCTGGGGGTGAAATGTTGTACTCAACTCAACCCGCGTACCCATCTCTCGCTGAAATGCTCTCCAAAACTGAGAAGTGAACTGAGTACCCCTGTTGGATATGATAGACACAGGAACTCCATGCAACCGAACAATCTCTCGAATAAAGATTGTTGCCAACCGCTCCGATGAGTAGGTAGTACTAACTGGAATGAAGTGAGCTGACTTGGTCAGTCTATCCACAATCACCCATACGGAATCAAACTTCCTCGCCGTCCGAGGGAGTCCAGTAACAAAGTCCATAGTGATCCTCTCCCATTTCCACTCAGGAATAGCAATGCGCTGAAATACACCACCGGGCCTCTGGTGCTCGTACTTAACCTGCTGACAGTTGAGGCACCGTGCTACATGTCTGACAATGTCCATTTTCATCTTTCTCCACCAATAGTGTTGTTTCAAATCTTGATACATCTTAGCGGCTCCTGGATGGATAGAATACCGCGAGCTATGGGCCTCTTCCAGAATCAACTCACGAAGGCCATCAACATTGGGCACACATATCCGGCCCTGCATCCTCAATATGCCGTCACTATCAATGGTGACATCTCTAGCATCATCATGCTGAACTCTGTCCCTCAGGACAGCCAAATGTGGATCATCATACTGGTGCTCACGAATACGATCATATAGAGATGACCGAGATACAACACAAGCCAATACCCTGCTGGGCTCCGAAATATCTAACCTCACTAGCCGATTGGCTAGCACCTGAACATCATAAGCAAATGGCCTCTCCTTAGCTGGAATATATGCCAAGCTCCCCATACTGACCGCCTTCCGGCTCAAAGCATCGGCCACCACATTGGCCTTCCCCGGATGACATAATATAGTAATGTCATAATCCTTCAGCAACTCTAGCCATCTCCGATGTCTCAAATTAAGGTCTTTCTGTTTGAAAAAGTGCTGGAGACTACGATGGTCGGTATACACCTCACAAGACATGCCGTACAAATAGTGCCTCCAAATCTTCAATGCATGAACAATGGCGGCTAGCTCCAAGTCATGAACAGGATAGTTCTTCTCATGCGGCTTCAACTGCCGAGAAGCATAAGCAATTACCTTTCCTTCCTGCATCAACACACAACCTATCCGCACTCTCGAGGCATCACAATATATGTTATATGGACCTGAAGATGATGGTAAGGCTAACACTGGAGCTATGGTCAAAGTTGTCTTGAGCTTTCGAAAGCTCTCCTCGCACTCATCCGACCACATGAATGGTGCACCCTTCTCTATCAATCTGGTCAAAGAAGAAGAAATGGATGAAAATCCCTGGACAAACCGGTGATAATATCCTGCCAAATCAAGGAAACTCCGGGTCTCCGTAGCTGAGGACGGTCTAGGCCAACTCTGCACCGCCTCTATCTTCTTCGGGTCAACCTGAATACCATCACGAGACACCACATGTCCCAGAAATGCCACGGACTCGAGCCAAAACTCGCACTTGGAGAATTTAGCATATAGCTTCTCCTCCCTCAATCTCTGCAACACAATACTCAAATGCTGAGCATGCTCCTCCCGACTACGGGAGTAGACTAGAATGTCATCAATGAACACAATCACAAATGAATCCAAATAAGGCCCGAACACACTGTTCATCAGATGCATAAATGCTGCTGGGGCGTTGGTCAGCCCAAACGACATCACAAGAAACTCATAATGACCATATCGGGTCCCGAATGCAGTCTTCATAATATCCGAGTCCCTGATCTTCAGCTGATGATAGCCTGAACGAAGATCGATCTTAGAAAACACCCTCGCACCCTGTAACTGATCAAACAAATCATCTATGCGCGGTAGAGGGTACTTGTTCTTCACCTGTCACTTTGTTCAATTGCCTATAATCAATACACATTCGCATGGAACCATCTTTCTTTTTAACAAATAAAACCGGCGCACCCCACGGAGACACACTAGGACGGATGAAACCCTTATCCAGAAGCTCCTGAAGTTGCTCTTTCAGTTCTTTCAACTCAGCTGGTGCCATCCGATAAGGAAGAACGGATATGGGCTGAGTGCCCGGCACCAAGTCAATGCCAAAATCAATATCCCTGTCCGGCGGCATGCCCGGCAGGTCCGAGGGAAATACATCTGGAAAGTCCCTCACAACAGGTACAGAATCAATGCTAGGAGACTCAGCTCCCACATCTCTCACAAAAGCCAAGTATGATAAACACCCTTTTTCAACCATCTTCTGAGCTTTTAGGAACGAAATAACACGGCTAGGGACGAAATCGGTCGAACCCCGCCACTCAATCTGAGAAATACCAGGAATGGCCAACGTAACTGTCATAGCATGACAGTCCAATATCGCATGATACGGAGACAACCAGTCCATACCCAATATAACATCAAAGTCCACCATCCCCAACAATAACAAATCTACCTGGGTCTCCAGACCCCCAATAGATATAACACGGGATCTATAGACATGATCCACAACAATCGTATCACCCACGGGGGTGGATACATGAACAGGTAAATCAAGACTACCACGAGTCGCACCCAAGTGATGTGCAAAATAAGAGGACACGTAAGAATATGTGGACCCTGGATCAAATAGAACGAGGCATCTCTGTGACGGACAGAAATGATACCCGTAATCACGGCATCGGAGGCAACCGCATCACGCCCGTCGGAAGTGCATAGAACCGTGCTCGGCCTCCACCGGATCTCTCCTCACCCCGGGGCGACCATGAGAAGACCGACCTCCACCTCTACTAGGCCGAGATGGTGCTGAAGAGGAGGGCCGATCCCTCTGCCGAGTCCTCGCCCCTACGTAGTCGAGGGCACTGTCTCCTCGTGTGGCCAAACTCACCACACTCATAACATGCACCCGGTGCTGGAGAAGTAGGTGTTGCACTCTGGGCTGGGAGGGCACTAAGTGATGACTGACCCTGCCGAAATCCCTGTCGACCACGACCATAAGAACCTCTACTCTGTTCCTGGGCGGCCTGAATGAGAAGGTCTAGATGAGTGACCTCTGCTCTGCTGGGAATGCCCTCTAGATGGAGCACCACTGAAACTGCCGGAACCACGAGGCCTCTTGGCCTCCCGCTCCTCTCTCTCTCGGCGACGATCCGCCTCGATGGAGCGTGCCATATCGGCAACCTGCTCAAACGATGATGACAGAACTCGCTCGCTGGTCATAAGAATACGGATAGAGTAGTTGAGGCCATCAATGAACCTCCCGATCCTCTCCCTATCAGTGGGGATCATCCATGTGGCATGCCTAGCCAACTGAGTGAATCTAAGCTCATACTGGGTCACAGACATGTCGCCCTGAATCAACCACTCGAACTGGCGACGTAGCTCCTCGCGATGAGACCGAGGTACATATTTCTCTAGAAAGAGAGTAGAGAACTGCTGCCATGTGAGAGGTGTTGCTCTTGCGGGCCTACGCCTCTCAAACTCCTCCCACCAATCAAATGCGGGACCAGTGAACTAAAATGTAGTAAATGAAACTCCGCCGGACTCAAGAATACCAGCCGTACGCAGCATCTTTTGACACTTATCCAAGAAACCCTAGGCATCCTCGCCCTCAACGCCACCGAAATGGGGTGGCCGAAGTCTACCAAATCTCTCAAGACGACGCCGCTCGTCATCGGGCATAACCTCGAACCATATGCTTCGGAGCTGGAGCTGGTGCGGCTGGAGGAATAACCGATGCAACCACCGAGCGGGGACGCCTCTGGCGTCCGAAGTCCCCGAACAACCGGGTCGGTGTGCGAGCTGCAGGGTCTGCTGACCACCCCCGACTGAGATGTCGCTACGGTAGCGGTAGCCGAAACTACTTGAGCCAAACCGGAACACACCGATAATATCCGAGCAAGAGTCTCCCGAAGACCCGAATAGCAATAGATATAGTCCGGCCCCGAACCGGGGCTGCTGGGGCATTAACCACCGGGGTCGCTCTCGAATCGGTACAACGAGGCGGGTCGGCGCGGCACCGCTCGGCCGCCCTACCTCTAACTCTAGCACGACCGCGCCCACGGCCTCTAACAGGTGGCAATGGAGGTCGTCCACCTCGTCCCGAAGCTCGCGTTCTCGCCATCCTGCGAGAGAATAGAATATAGAAGTTCAGTTCTCAGAACAACAAAATCGCACGACAGAGTTCAAGTAAAGTGAAGTTTTCCTAAAGGTTCGCAGCCTCTCGAGGATAAGTACAGGCGTCCCCGTATCGATCCACAAGACACTACTAACCGGCTCAAGACTCATGAGGCCTAGTAAACCTAGGCTCTGATACCAACTTGTCACGACCCCGCCCAGCACATTGCTAAGCCAGCCTGACCAATCAATATCAACAACGGAGCTAGAAGCTCTCTTTAACCCATTTAAGCATTTCAAAATATAAAACAATAGTAATACTTATACCAACAGCGGGAAGACCAAGTCCCAAAATATACTAACTCCCATAGACCGAAGGGTCAAGAGTCATGAGCCTCTAAAGAACATAAGTGTAATAAAGTTTATAACAAACTCGGTGCGGAAAAGAAAGACAACAAGATAAGAAATGACAGCTAGAAGGGGAGTCAGGTCCTGCGGACGCTGCAGCTACCTCGACTATCCCGCACAATGCCTCCGAGTAGCTACCGAATCAAGTCTGCTGAGAGGTACCTGGATCTGCACACAAGGTGCAGGGAGTAAAATGAGTACTGCCAGACTCAGTGGTAATAAACAAGGGTAAGACAGCGCAGTAAGAAATCCGCAATAAAGCACTATGTAAAACTATAATCAGCTACGCTGTCATAGAATCAATATTCACTGTACCTGTACCAACAAATACCAATAAATAGCATAACAGCTAGTAGATGTAGCTAAATGCAATGCAATGCATGATATGACCGCTACGGCGCGTAGCTCGACTCCAATTTTGGGTACCCGTGCTCACTGTGGGGGTTCAGACTCCGGAAGGGCTCCTACAGCCCAAGCACATCTCATAGAGATATTCTTGCGGCGTGCAGTCCGATCCAACATATATCTCGCTGCGGCGCGCAGCCCGATCCACTACTAGTCAGCTAATATGCAGATACAGCCTCGCAGGCTCAAAAGTAGTTTTTGAAAACTCTTTTTATCATTTTTCAGTTGGAAAACAGTAATATCAAGTTCCAGAGATTGGAATTAGCATAATAATAGAAATAGTTGTGGACTAGTAGTAAACTAGCATGTCTATATGATAAGACAATGATAACGATCCTCGCGGGATCCAATAACTGGCTCACAGCCCACAATATACTCAACCGTCCAAGAAGGAGGTTCAACGGCTCGAGAATAGCCAATAATATAGTATCAACAGATTGGACTAATCTATAGTCTCCAGTTCATGATCGACCCCGCACTCTCAAGAGTGTGCGTGTCTCGCCGCTATACAGCGTCACAAAGTGGTATACCGGGGTTTCGAACCCGCCTGGTCATCACCCACATCTATTACTCACCTCAATACGGCGCGACGACTACTCCGCAATGCCCTTGCCACGAGAATCAAGCTCCGTACGCGTAGAATCTGATCAAATACAGTAGAAATACAACAAATTAGGCCAATGGGACGACACCCAATCAATACAACTCGATTTACATCAAAATTCCCAAAGTTGTCAAAACCCGACTTTCGGTACGCTTGTCAAAAAATTACAAAAGTTACATATTCGGAATCCTCATCTCGATACGAGTCTAGGCATATAAAATTTACCAAAATCGGACTCCATTTGCCCACTCAAATCGGTATTTTTCTTCAATTTAGGCCTAGGGCTCAAACCCACCTTTAATCTTCCATTTACAGAAATTTAACCAATGATTTCATGTTAAAGTGATGTAATTAAGCCACAAAACTTACCTCCAACGAATACCCGATGAATTCCCAGCAATTCCCGTCAATTTCTTCTCTTGGAACTCAAAAATGGCGTTTTGGGGTATGAAACCCGCGACTGGTTCTGTTCTGAACTTAAACTCACTGCCAGGCCAATTAACCCTACGCGATCGCAGCCTTTGGCACGCGATCGCGATGCACAAATCCCCTGGGGCCTGATTTTTCCTCTACGCGATCGCAGCCTTTGGCACGCGATCGCAGTGAACAACAGAAGATCCCTACGCGATCGCCACTCCAGCCACGCGATCGCATTGCATCCGGACTTGACCTTACGCGATCGCGTGAACCCAATCGCGATCGCTCTGCATTCCGCCATTGACCTATGCGATCGCAGACATCACCACGCGATCGCGATGCACAACCCGCCGACCTTACGCGATCGCATCACACCTCCCGCGATCGCGATGAACAAAAATTCTCTGCAATTATTGCAGCAGAACAGCAGTGCCTTTTGGCACAAATTGGTCCGTTTGGACCCCCGAATTCATCCCGAGGCCCCCGGGACCCCAACGAAAACCACCAACATACTCCAAAATACGATAAGAACTTGTTCCAATCATAAAAACACCACCCTAAACATCAAAATCACCAATTACACACGGATTCAAGCCTAAATTTCTTAAAACTTTCCGAATTACACATTCGATCAAAAACCCGACCAAACGACGTCCGAATGACCTGAAATTTTGCACGCACATCCAAAATCACCTAACGAAGCTACTGCAACTGTCGGAATTCCATTCCGACCCCCGGATCAAAATCTCACCTACCGTTCGGATTTCGCCAAAATTCAACCTTAGCCAATTCAAGCCTATTTCTACACCGGGCCTCCAAATTCAATTCCGATCGCTCCCTAAGTCACAAATCACCTCCCGGAACTAACCGAATCATCAGAATCCGATTCCGAGCCCTCTAACCAAATAGTCAACTCCGGGTTGACTTTCCTTATTCAAGTTTCCTTCACAAAGGCTATATGCCTCATTTTAAATCCAATTCACTCCTAACTCACCCGATAGACTTTAACACTAATATAAAAGCATAAAACATACAATTTCAACATAACGGGGTGGTAATTCCCGTGACGACGGGCCGGGTCATCACAGTAATCAAAAGAAAAAAAAGAAGTAAATGGGAGGAAGATGCTCTCCCTTACGGTCGAGTTACTTTGTCCCTTCCTCTCGCTTCGTTCGAACATATTCAAACCTCACTCCGGCGAATGAGTATCTAGGCTTCTCTTGCCAATGTATACAAATATAAAGACCTGGCGAACTATCTTTCCAAAGCCCCTTTCTTGTTGCAAGTATAATGATTAGACGAAGAAGAGGCCGTTAGACCAGAAAGAAAGCTACCCTTTAAAGCTAGATTGAAATTTAGGTAACAGGCTGTCAGACAGTATTCTAATTAGTAGTATTGTATCTAAACTAAATAAAGTATTAGAATATGCTATTCAACCAATAAATCACAATATCCCATTGAAAAATATAATATTCAAATTAAACAATTATAATATTCTAATTTGAAATACAATATTTAAATCGAACATAACACAATATTCTAATTTGGAATACAATATTCACATCAAACATACGATAATATTTTAATTTTGAATATTGTATTCAAATCAAACATACCATAATATTCTCGTATGGAATGTAATATTCAAACCGGATTTTTCAAATTAGAATATTATAATATTTGAACAATGTATTACAAATTAAATTATTATGGTATATTTAATTAGAATGATGTATTCTAAATTAGAATATTGTGATTAGGGGTGGGCATAGTTTGGGCAAACCCAAAATTCAATTTTTTTAGATTTTTGATTTGGATTTTCGGATTACGGATTAGATTTTGGATTTAATTTTGAAATTTTCAAAATTTTGGATTGGATGTTGGATTTGGTACTTTGGATTTTTGGATATCCAAAAATTCGAATTTTTTTTACTTTATATATAGTCCATTATCTGTTTGCCAATAATAATAAGTTATATACCCTATCAATTAGATATTATTTTATATGCACAATATTAATTACTAAGTTACTGTTAGAATATTTTCTATTTGGACATGGTTTACTATTACTACTTCTTATCGGTCATATTAATGTCTCTCTTGCATTTTCTTGATAGTGTTGACATCCAATTTTGACCTTCCTTTCTTCCAAACTTGTCACGACCCAAATCCGGTCGTGATGGCGCCCAACAAACAAGCTAGGCCAGCCGGACCAACAATTTAATTATAACACAATACCAGTCCCCAAATGGACAACCCAAGAAGAATATATGAGTTTAAGAACTCCAATAATAATAATACTGAACAAAAGTACTGACACTCCCAAAGATCCGGAGTCACAAGTCTAGAGCCTCTAACAAAACCCAACAGGAAATAGAGAGTACGATATAGAAGTACTCAAGTCTGAATACAAAATATACAATAACAACTGGAATGAGAGGAGAAGCTAGGCTCTGCGAACGTAGGCAGCTACCTCAGCAACTCGATGTGACAATGTAAACGCTGGAGATGTCCGTCTACTACTCCTGTGTACCTGAGTCTGCACACAAAAGGTGCAGGGAGTAGGGGTGAGTACTAAGTACTCGGTGAGTAACAAATATATATACGTAGCTGACAGTAAGAAATCCACAAAATACCACAATATGAAGCTACACTACAGTCCGATTCTCCTACGAACTAGCAACAACAATACAATACAGCTACCACAGAGTAATTCAACAAATACGGATGCAATGCAATGCACATAACCGCTACGGCGTGTAGCCCGATCCAATTTAACGTCGACGGCGCTCACTGGGGGTGTGTACAGACTCCGGAGGGGCTCCTACAGCCCAAGCGCAATACTGCTGCGGCGTGCGGCCCGATCCACATATCAACCACTGCGGCGTGCAGCCCGATCCCATACTCAGTCCACAATAAGCAATTAAGTCACAAAACAATTCATTTTCCTTAATTCCAGTTCTCAATTAATAATTTATGAAAAATACTTTTATCTTTATTAGATTTGTAAAAGCCGGTGACTTAGCATTTCAAAAGTGTGATTTCGATTTCCGGGACTGAGATCAGTGATTTAAGCAATTACAGCTATCACATAAATATTGTCCTCTAAGGACGCTACAGATCGGCACAAGGCCCCAAACAAGGCTTACAGCCCACAAATATAGCAAATACACTGTATTTCCAACACTAACACATATTATTCATTTCCGGGATGGACCAAGTCTCAATCCCCAATCACAATCAATCCCGCACCTGCCACGGTGTGCGAGCCACGCCCTATTAGCGTCACAATGTGCTAAGCCGGGGTTTCGAACCCTCAGAGGCTACAATATACACAAACTACTCACCTCTAGCCGGTCGTCGAATCGTCCGCGATGCCTTTTCCTTTGAATTTCGTTGCCTCGTGTGTAGAATCTAGTCAAATAACAATAATTATATCAAATACGGGTCAAAGAATCATAACCCACTTCAATTTATATGAAATTCGCAAAATTACACTAAGTCGGTAAAACCCGACCCCGGGCCCCACTGCTCGGAAAATTCCGAAATTAGTACCAACGCGATCCTTATCTCGCCACGAGTCCGTGCATATAAAATTTATCGAAATCGGAGTTCAAATGGCCTCCCAAATCCAAAAATCCCGTTTTTAATACTTAGGCCACATTTCTTCAAGATTTCAACCCAATTTCATGAAGATTGATGTTAATACTACTATAAATTGATGTTTTTGAGTCAAGAATCTTACCTCCGACGATACCCGATGACTTCTCAGTGATTTCCTCGAGTTTTCTTCTCTCTAGGGCTTGAAATTGAGTTTTGGGGGTGTAAACCCGTAACTCTCTGTTTCTGGATTTTTATTCACTGCCAGACACCATTGTTCATCGCGTTCGCGTGACCCTCTACGCGTTCGCGATGAACAGCCTTGCTTTACCCTTCGCGAACTCGACGCTGGCCACGCGTTCGCGATGCTCAAATCCTGCAACCCTTCGCGGACGCAACGCACCCCACGCGTTCGCGATGTTCAAACTCCAGCCACCCGGATTTCTTCTACGCGTTCGCGATGGACCTCCCGCGAACGCGAAGCACAACACCCCGACCCTACGCGAACGCGACGCCTTCTCCCGCGAACGCGAAGCACAACAAGCCTTGGCCTTCGCGAACGCGACACTGGTCACGCGAACGCGAAGGCTTAAGGACCTGGGCAGAACCTGCAGTTTTCTGCAGAATGTTTCCAAGTTCTAATCGCCCGGTTGATGGTCCGAATCCATCCCGAGGCCCCCGGGACCCCAACGAAAACCACCAGCATACCCCAAAACATGATAAGGACTTGTTCCAATCATAAAAACACCATAGTAAACATCAAAATCACCAATTAACCACGGATTCAAGCCTAAGTTTCTTCAAAACTTTCAAAACTAACATTCAACCCAAAACCCGATCAAACGATGTCCGAATGACCTGAAAATTTGCAGACATATCCAAAATCACATAACGAAGCTACAGAAATTATCGGAATTCCATTCCGACCACCGGATCAAAATATCACCTACCATCCGGTTTTCGCCAAAATTCAACATTCGCCAATTCAAGCTTAAAACTACACCGGACCTCCGAATTCAATTCCGTTTGATCTCCTAAGTCATAAATGATCCCCGGAACTAGTCGAATCATCCGAATCCGGTTCCGAGCACTCTAACTCAATAGTCAACTCTTGGTTGACTTTTCATATTCAAGCTTTCTTCAAACATGCTATTTGTTTCATTTTCAATCCAAATCACTCCTAACTCACCCGATATACTCTAATACTGTTTTAAAAGCATAATATATGTAAATGCAAGGTAACGGGATGGTAATTCCCGTAACGACGGGCCGGGTCGTTACATTCTCCCCAACTTAAACAAACGCTCGTCCGCGAGCGGGTTAAGAAACATACCCGGAGCATCAAATAAGTGTGGATATCTGCTCCGCATTTCCTGCTCGGTCTCCCAAGTTGCTTCCTCCACGGGACGACCTCTCCACTGCACTTTTACTGAAGCTATGTCCTTAGATCTCAGCTTACGAACCTGTCGACCCAAAATGGCTACTAGTTCCACATCATAAGTCAAATCCTCATCTAGCTGTATCGTGCTGAAGTCTAACACATGAGACGGGTCTCCGACATACTTCCGGAGCATAGATACATGGAACACCGGGTGAACTCCCGACAAACCGGGTGGCAAAGCAAGCATATAAGCCACCTCCCCAACTTTCCTAAGCACCTCAAAAGGTCCAATAAACCTTGGGCTCAACTTCCCTTTCTTTCCAAACCTCATAACACCTTTCATAGGCGAAACTTTCAGCAACACCTTCTCACCTACTCAATAAGACACATCTCGGACCTTCCGGTCTGCATAACTCTTCTGACGCGACTGAGCTGTGCGAAGTCTCTCCCGAATCACCTTCACCTTATCTAAGGCATCTTGGACTAACTCTGTCCCTAACAACCTAGCCTCGCCGGGCTCGAACCAACCAACCGGAGACCTACACCGCCTCCCATATAAAGCTTCATACGGTGCCATCTGAATGCTGGACTGATAGCTATTATTGTAAGCAAACTCCACCAAAGGCAAATAATCAGCCCATGAACCACCAAAATCAATGACACAAGCACGCAACATGTCCTCCAATATCTAAATAGTACGCTCAGACTGCCCATCCGTCTGTGGATGAAATGCTGTGCTCAGCTCTACCTGTGAACCCAACTCTCGCTGAAATGTCCTCCAGAACTGAGATGTGAACTGGGTACCTCTGTCTGATATAATGGAAATAGGAACTCCGTGCAATCTTACTATCTCACGGATGAATATCTCTGCCAACCGTTCTGAGGTATAGGTAGTACACACTGGGATGAAGTGAGCTGACTTGGTCAACCTATCCACCACCACCCAAACTGAATCAAACTTCCTCGCTGTCCGAGGGAGTCCACTAACAAAGTCCATAGTAATCCTTTCCCACTTCCACTCCGGAATATCTATACGCTGGAATACACCACCAGGTCTCTGATGCTCATACTTGACCTGTTGACAGTTTAGACACCGAGCCACATGGCTCACAATATCTTTCTTCATCTTTCTCCACCAGTAATGCTGCTTCAAATCCTGATACATCTTCGCGGCTCCTGGATGAATAGAATACCGCGAGCTATGTGCCTCTTCCAATATCAACTCACGAAGGCCATCAACATTGGGCACACATATCCGGCCATGCATCCGCAATACGCCCTCACTATCAATAGTGACATCTCTAGCATCATCATGCTGAACTCTGTCCTTAAGGACAAGTAAGTGTGGATCATCATACTGGCGTTCTCGAATACGATCATATAAAGAAGAATGAGCTACTACATGAGCCATCACCCGACTGGGCTCAGAAATATCCAGCCTTACCATCTGATTAGCTAACGCCTGAACATCAACCACTAGGGGTCTCTCCCCAACTGGAATATACGCCAAACCGCCCATACTAATAGCCTTCCGGCTCAATGCATCAGCCACTACATTGGCTTTCCCGGGATGGTACAAGATAGTAATATCATAGTCTTTAAGCAATTCAAGTCATCTCCGCTGCCTCAAATTTAGATCTTTTTGCTTAAACAAATGCTGAAGGCTGCGGTGGTCTGTATATACATCACAAGATACACCATATAGATAATGCCTCCAAATCTTCAAGGCATGAACAATAGCAGATAACTCCAAATCATGAACAGGGTAGTTCTTCTCGTGGGGCTTTAGCTGACGAGAAGCATATGCAATAACTCTACCCTCCTGCATCAACACACAACCGAGTCCAACTCTGGAAGCATCACAATACACCGTATATGACCCCGAGGCCGATGGTAACACAAGTACTGGAGCCGTGGTCAAAGCTTCCTTGAGCTTCTGAAAGCTCTCTTCACATTCATCAGACCACACAAATGGAGCATTCTTCTGTGTCAACTTAGTCAACGGTGAAGCAATAGATGAGAAATCCTGAACAAACCGACGATAATAGCCTGCCAAACCGAGAAAACTACGAATCTCTGTAGCTGAGGAAGGTCTGGGCCAATTCTGCACTGCCTCGACCTTCTGAGGATCAACCCTAATACCATCACTGGACACTATATGTCCCAGAAAACCCACAGTATCAAGCCAAAACTCACACTTAGAGAATTTTGCATAAAGCTTCTCTTCCCTCAACCTCTGCAATGCCACTCTCAAATGTTGTGCATGCTCCTCCCGGCTGCGTGAATATACCAGGATATCATCAATAAACACAATCACAAAAGAATCAAGGTACGGCCGAAATACACTATTCATCAAGTGCATGAATGTTGCTGGGGCATTAGGCAACCCGAAAGACATCACCAGGAACTCGTAGTGCCCATATCGCGTCCTGAACGCTGTCTTCATAATATCTGAGTCCCTGATCTTCAACTGATGATAGCCCGATCGAAGATCAATCTTAGAAAATACACTAGCTCCCTGTAGCTGATCAAATAGGTCCTCAATACGAGGTAATGGGTACTTATTCTTCACTGTTACCTTGTTCAGCTGCCCGTAATCAATGCACATTCTCATTGTGCCATCTTTCTTCTTCACGAACAACACCGGTGCACCCCAAGGTGACACACTTGGACGAATGAAACCCTTATCTAAGAGTTCTTGAAGCTGTTCTTTCAATTCTTTTAACTCCGCTGGTGCCATGCGATAGGGAGGAATAGAAATGGGCTGAGTGCCCGGCACCAAGTCAATACCAAAGTCAATATCTCTGTCAGGCGGCATGCCTGGTAGGTCCGCTGGAAATACATCCGGAAACTCCCTCACAATGGGGACCGAATCAAGACTGGGTGTCTCGAGCCTCAACATTTCTAATGAAGGCCAAATAAGACAAACAACCCTTGCCAATCATTCGCCGAGCCTTTATATAAGAAATCACCCTGTCGGACACATAATCAGTCAAGCCACGCCACTCGATCCTCGGATTACCTGGAATAGCTAGTGTGATTGTCTTGGCATGACAGTCCAGAATCGCATGGTAAGGAGATAGCCAATCCATGCCTAGAATTACATCGAAATCTACCATGCCCGGTAGTAATAAATCAACTCGGGTCTCCGGACCCCCAATAGTAATAATACAGGATCGATATACCTGATCCACAACAGTATCCCCCACTGGGGTAGACACATGTACGTGCAAAGCAAGAATACCACGGGTCATACCCAAATGATGTGCAAAATAAGTAGAGACATAAGAATAGGTGGATCCGGGATCAAATAAGACGAGAAGCATCCCTGTGGCAGACTGAGATAATACCCGAAATGACCGCATCCGAAGCACTAGCATCCTTCCTATCCGGAAGAGCATAGAAACGAGCCCGGCCTCCACCCAGTACGATCCTCGCCCCCGGGGCGACCTCCGGATACCCGGCCACCGGTCCTAGCCGACCGTGCGTCGGCGCCGAAGAAACGAGGAGTAGAAGACGAAGGCCGATCCCTCCGCCGTGACCTCTTACGAAGCCACCGAGGACACTCTCTCTCGATATGGCCCAAATCACCGCACTCAAAACAACGGCACGAAGATGGAAGAAGGGGCTGCCGAGGACCCTCGCTACCGATGAATCTCGTGTTGAGGAAACGGGAGCGAGCTGCGAGCCGGAAGAGCACTCGGTGCGGTGCCGACTCGCCGGCGGCTCCGCCGACCCCGATAACCCTCGCCGGCCTCGACGACCACGATCGGATGAAACCCCACTGGACTCCGTACGTCCAGACTGATGAGACCCGAAAGAGCGACCTCTGCTATGCTGAAATTGGCCCCAGACGGAGCACCACTGTAACTGCCGGTACCACGAGGCCTCTTAGCCTCTCTCTCCTCTCGCTCTCGCGGCGATCCGTCTCAATGTGACGGGCAGCATCAACCACCTCCTCAAAGGTAACCGTCGAAACTCTCTCCCTGGTCATCAATATGCGGATGGGATAAATAAGACCATCAATAAATCTCCGAATCCTCTCCTTGTCTGTAGGAACCATCCACATGGCATGACGGGCCAGCTGTGTGAATCTCATCTCGTATCGAGTAACCGTCATGCCTCCCTGCTTCAGCCACTCAAACTGACGACGCAGCTCTTCTCTCTAGGACCGAGGCACATACTTCTCCAAAAATACCGTGGAGAACTGCTTCCAAGTGAGGGGCGCTGCCCCAGCGGGCCTACGCCTCTCAAAATCCTCCCACCACTAAAATGCTGCACTTGTGAACCGAAAAGTGGTGAATGAAACACCGCTGGACTCTAGAATACCCGCGGCGTGAAGCATGCGCTGACATCTGTCAAGAAAACCCTGGGCGTCCTCGCCCTCCGCACCACTGAAAGCCGAAGGCTGTAGCCTCTCAAATCTCTCCAAACGACGTTGCTCATCGTCGGGCATAACTGGAACCACATAAGCAGGAGCTGGTGCAACGGGTGCAACTGGCTGAACTAGAGCTGCCCCAGGTTCCTGAATACCCTGTATCACCGGCTCGGGTGTGCGAGCCACGGGGGTCTAATTTCCTCCCCCTGCCTGTGAAGAAGACGTTGCAGCCAAGGTCTCCTGAAGACCCGGTATCACAATAGGCACTGCCGGTGCCTGAACCTGAGCTGCCGGAGCGTTTTCCGCTGGAACCTGGTCCTGAGTCTGATCGGCTGGTGGGTCAGCAGGTGCTGGTGCTGCTGCCCTACCTCTACCACGACCACGGCCTCTGGGTGCCAATGGTGGTCGTCCGCCACGTCCGTTAGCTCGTGTTCTCGCCATCCGCGAGAGAATAGAATATGGAAAGATTTAATTTCATGATAACACAAATCGCACGATATGAATTCAAGAAAATGAGGTTTTTCCTAAAGTTTCTGTAGCCCTTCGAAGATAGATACGGACGTCTACGTACCGATCTGCGAAAGCCTACTAAACCGGCTCATGACTCGCGAGTCCTAATAACCTAGAGCTCCGATACCAACTTGTCACGACCCAAATCCGGTCGTGATGGCGCCCAACAATCAAGCTAGGCCAGCCAGACCAACAATTTAATTATAACACAATACCGGTCCCCAAATGGACAACCCAAGAAGAATATATGAGTTTAAGAACTCCGATAATAATAATATTGAACAAAAGTACCTGACACTCCCAAAGATCCGGAGTCACAAGTCTAAAGCCTCTAACAAAACCCAACAGGAAATGAGAGTACGATATAGAAGTACTCAAGTCCGAATACAAAATATACAATAACAACCGGAATGAGAGGAGAAGCTAGGCTCGGCGAACGTAGGCAGCTACCTCAGCAACTCGATGTGACAAAGTAAACGCTGGAGATGTCCGTCTACTCCTCCTGTGTACCTGAATCTGCACACAAAGGTGCGAGGAGTAGGGGTGAGTACTAAGTACTCGGTGAGTAACAAATATATATACGTAGCTGAGAGTAAGAAATCCACAAAATACCACAATATGAAGCTACACTACAGTCCGAATCTCCTACGAACTAGCGACAATAATACAATACAGCTACCACAGAGTAATTCAACAAATACGGATGCAATGCAATGCACATAACTGCTACGGCGTGTAGCCCGATCCCATTTAACGTCGACGGCGCTCACTGGGGTGTGTACAGACTCCGGAGGGGCTCCTACAGCCCAAGCGCAATACTGCTGCGGCGTGCAGCCCGATCCTCACATCAACCACTGCGGCGTGCAGCCCGATCCCATACTCAGTCCACAACAAGCAATTTAGTCACAAAACAATTCATTTTCCTTAATTCCAGTTCTCAATTCATAATTTATGAAAAATACTTTAACTTTATTAAGTTTGTAAAAGCCGGTGACTTAGCATTTCAAAAGTGTGATTTCGATTTCCAGGATTGAGATCAGTGATTTAAGCAATTACAGCTATCACATAAATATTGTCCTCTAAGGACGCTACAGATCGGCACAAGGCCCCAAACAAGGCTTACAGCCCACAAATATAGCAAATACACTGTATTTCCAACACTAACACATATTATTCATTTCCGGGATGGACCAAGTCTCAATCCCCAATCACAATCAATCCCGCACCTGCCACGGTGTGCGAGCCACGCCCTATTAGCGTCACAATGTGCTAAGCCGGGGTTTCGAACCCTCAGGCTACCATATACACAAACTACTCACCTCTAACTGGTCGTCGAATCGTCCGCGATGCCTTTTCCTTTGAATTTCGTTGCCTCGTGTGTAGAATCTAGTCAAATAACAATAATTATATCAAATACGGGTCAAAGAATCATAACCCACTTCAATTTATATGAAATTCGCAAAATTACACTAAGTCGGTAAAACCCGACCCCGGGCCCCACTGCTCGGAAAATTCCGAAATTAGTACCAACGCGATCCTTATCTCGCCACGAGTCCGTGCATATAAAATTTATCGAAATCGGAGTTCAAATGGCCTCCCAAATCCAAAAATCCCGTTTTTAATACTTAGGCCACATTTCTTCAAGATTTCAACCCAATTTCATGAAGATTGATGTTAATACTACTATAAATTGATGTTTTTGAGTCAAGAATCTTACCTCCGACGATACCCGATGACTTCTCAGTGATTTCCTCGAGTTTTCTTCTCTCTAGGGCTTGAAATTGAGTTTTGGGGGTGTAAACCCGTAACTCTCTGTTTCTGGATTTTTATTCACTGCCAGACACCATTGTTCATCGCGTTCGCGTGACCCTCTACGCGTTCGCGATGAACAGCCTTGCTTTACCCTTCGCGAACGCGACGCTGGCCACGCGTTCGCGATGCTCAAATCCTGCAACCCTTCGCGGACGCGACACACCCCACGCGTTCGCGATGTTCAAACTCCAGCCACCCGGATTTCTTCTACGCGTTCGCGATGGACCTCCCGCGAACGCGAAGCACAACACCCCGACCCTACGCGAACGCGACGCCTTCTCCCGCGAACGCGAAGCACAACAAGCCTTGGCCTTCGCGAACGCGACACTGGTCACGCGAACGCGAAGGCTTAAGGACCTGGGCAGAACCTGCAGTTTTCTGCAGAATTTTTCCAAGTTCTAATCGCCCGGTTGATGGTCCGAATCCATCCCGAGGCCCCCGGGACCCCAACGAAAACCACCAGCATACCCCAAAACATGATAAGGACTTGTTCCAATCATAAAAACACCATACTAAACATCAAAATCACCAATTAACCACGGATTCAAGCCTAAGTTTCTTCAAAACTTTCAAAACTAACATTCAACCCAAAACCCGATCAAACGATGTCCGAATGACCTGAAAATTTGCAGAAATATCCAAAATCACATAACGAAGCTACAGAAATTATCAGAATTCCATTCCGACCACCGGATCAAAATATCACCTACCATCCGGTTTTCGCCAAAATTCAACATTCGCCAATTCAAGCTTAAAACTACACCGGACCTCCGAATTCAATTCCGTTTGATCTCCTAAGTCATAAATGATCCCCCGGAACTGGTCGAATCATCAGAATCCGGTTCCGAGCACTCTAACTCAATAGTCAACTCTTGGTTGACTTTTCATATTCAAGCTTTCTTCAAAAATTCAAACTTTAACAAATCTTTCAAAAAAAAAAACAAACGCATGCGTTTCCTTTCTGTAACGACCCGGCCGGCCGTTTTAGAAAATTATGCCCCAATCCCCAATTTAACTGTTCCCCTAAGTTCATTTCTGCTATTGTGGTTTGCCGGGAGAGTCGGTTTCTGAAATTTGGAGTATTTTGGGACACTTAGTCCCTAAATGAGAGCTTTAAAGTTAGAAAATGGCCCGTAGCCGGAACAATGTTAAGACGACCTCGGAACGGAAATCCGATAGTTCCATTAGCTCCGTTAGGTGATTTCGGGGTTGGGAGCGCGTTCGGAAAGTATTTTGGAGGTTCGTAGCTCAATTAGGCTTGAAATGCCGAAGTTTGAAATTTTGGCGAATCCGAACGATAGGTGAGATTTTGATCCGGGGGTCGGAATGGAATTCGACAATTTCTGTAGCTTCGTTATGTGATTTTGGATATGTCCGCAAATTTTCAGGTCATTCGGACATCGTTTGGTCGGGTTTTAGATCGAATGTATAATTCGGAAAGTTTTAAGAAATTTAGGCTCGAATCCGTTGTAAATTGATAGTTTTTGTGTTTATGGACGTGTTTGGATGATTGGAACAAATTTGAATAAGGTTATAGGAAGTGTTGGTATTTTTGGTTGAGGTCCCGGGGGCTTCGGGTGAGTTTCGGGGTAGTTTCGGACCATTTCTAGGCCATTTTTCACTGCTGGTTTTTGGCTACAGCAGTGCTCTATGCGATCGCGGGGTATTGGTCGCGATCGCGGTGAGTAAAATCTGAGAAAAGAACTAATGAATCGCGATCGCGTAGATGGCTTCGCGATCGCGAAGAGGAAATTTCTGTCGCGCAGGCCCTACTTTGGAAGATCATATTTTTTTATCTAAAAGGTATTTTGAGGTGATTCAAACACGAAAATTGTAGATCATCGTGTCTCGTGTTCAGAAAGATAAAGAAATCCACATTTGGAGATAGGTAGGAAACGTTATGTACGTTACACTCTATGCTGTCCGAGAAGGATATCTAAAACACATAAATGGATTTGGAAGCTTGTATCTCGAAATGTATAAGGATTCAAGAAATGATCAACAAATGAAAGTTATAGCCCTATATGTCTAGTTTCCAGAACATCAAACCATTCGTCATTTGGAGTTGTGTGTAAAAGGTTATGCCATTTTACTGAAGCCTGTCCGGAGGAACTGGAACTTGTTCACCGCGATCGCGAGGCATTTCCCGCGATCGCGAAGGGTAATTTTTGGGCCAGAATTTGTTCCCCGCGATCGCGAAGAATTTCCCGCGATCGCAGTGAACAAAATACCTGGACAGAAAGTTTTAAAACATTTCATCCGCGAACTAAACCCATTTTTCCATCATTTTTTGTCATTCTTGAGAGTTTTTGGACGAGAATTGAAGGGTTTTGACAAGAAGTGATTAGAGGTAAGTCCTATGAACTAAATACATGATTTTATTGAAGAATCATCCTTGAAATTTATGAAAACATAGCAAAATTGTAAGAAATTAGGGCTTGGAGCAAAAACTTTAAATTTGGGATTTGAAGGGCCATTTGTCGTCCGATTTGGGAGATTTTTATATGGTTAGACTCGTGAGAGTACGAGGGTTCTGAAAACGTAAAAATATTTCAATTCCGAGCCGATGGATTCAGGGGTATTTTGGTCATTTCACCCACTTTCGTGCTGTAGCTGTAATTTATCATTGTAATTAGTTATTTGCGATGTTATTCATACTGTGTAATTGGTTTGACTAGATTTGGGCCACTCGGAGTCGGATATTCGTGGCAAGAGGGTTGTCTCTTAGCGGTTTTGTACCGGAATCGAGGTAAGTGGCTTGTCTAACCTCATGTGGGGGAACATTTACCCTTAGGATATTATGTGATAGTTTAAATGCCTTGTACGCGAGGTGACGGGCGTATACATGCGCTGGTTGTTGTAACTCACTTTACTTGAATTGTTCAATTCGTGATATTCCTGTTCTTAATTTATTAAATTGTGACATTTACCTGGTATTCGTTAGGGAAGCATGATTAGGTAGGATTTATCTGTCTAATTGCCTAATTGTCCTACTCTGAACTTCTTGATAATTGTTGGCACTAGTCCTCGGTGAAGTTGTAGTTAAGCATATTATATTTTCCGTGTGCGTTTTCTTTATTTGTTGTGTTGGTGGACTACGGGTTCAATTCCCGGAGATCCCAGAGCTGTGGGTTCGATTCCCAGAGACCCGGAGTGATATTGTTGTGGACTGCGGGTTCGATTCCCAGAGATCCTGAGTTATTGAGATGTGGACTGCGGGTTCGATTCCCGGAGATCCTGAGATTTATTGAGATGTGGACTGCGGGTTCGATTCCCGGAGATCCTGAGATTTATTGAGATGTGGACTGCCGGTTCGATTCCCGGAGATCCTGAGATTTATTGAGATGTGGACTGCGGGTTTGATTCCCGGAGATCCTGAGATTTGTTGAGATGTGGATTGCGGGTTCGATTCCCGGAGATCCTGAGATTTATTGAGATGTGGACTGCGGGTTCAATTCCCAGAGATCCTGAGATTTATTGAGATGTGGACTGCGAGTTCGATTCCCGGAGATCCTGAGATTTGTTGAGATGTGGACTGCGAGTTCGATTCCCGGAGATCCTGAGATTTACTGAGACATGGGCTGCGGGTTCGATTCCCGGAGACCCAGGGGTACTGTTAATGGGACTGTGGGTTCAATTCCCACAGGTCCTGGACTTATTAATTGAGTTTGTTACTTGTTGTTAGTTAATTGTAGACGGTTGCAGTAATCATTTTATTGTTGTTATTTCGGAATTATTATCGTTAAGTTGCTTATTATTGTTATTATCATTTTTGTAACTGTTTTCTCTCAGTAGGGCCCTGACCTTCCTCGTCACTACTCCATCGAGGTTAGGCTTGGCACTTACTGAGTACCGCCGTGGTGTACTCATGCTACTCTTCTACACACTTTTGTTGTGCAGATCCAGGTACATCAGATCAGGCACATTACAGGTGATTTAGGAGCACTGTGAGGAGACTTGAGGTATGATCTGCTACTTGCGCGGATCCGGAGAGTCCCCTTCTATTCTCATTAGTGATATCAGTTATTTCCCTTGGTTCCGTTGTATAGACATTCTTGATGCATATATCCACAGTTCTACTCTTTCTTAGTCTGTGTTGCCCGTGGGATTTCGGGTCTTGGTGGTATTTTTTTTTCACAGTGTGTTTGACGAGTGTATGTGCCAAGCGGCACGGATTACATTCCTTTTATCTCATTTCCCGCTAATTATTATTAAATGTGCATAAGCTTGTATTTTACGCAATGTGTTAGGCTTACCTAGTCGTGGGGACTGGGTGCCGTCATGACAGGTTCACGATTGGTGAACTAGGGTCGTGACACTTTCCCTTTCCATCGCTTTCGTCTTGACTTTTCCTCCATATTTTGGCCAATTCTTGATTTTCAAATCCCTCCATGCTAGAGCATATCCCACCATTTTGGGTGTAATCTAAAGCATATCATCACATGAGGATTGAATCCATCCAAAAAAGGTTTCAACGTTAAAATCCAAACGGCTCTTGTTCAAATTTTGGTCAAAAAGATCTCAAAAGAAGATCCATTGTCACGTGAAGATTTTCGAAGATCTTCAAAAATCCTTACCATTTTCTTGCATTCCTCTGCTTTTTCTTTCTTACAATACAAAAATGACATATTCATTTTGGTGTAAGACACGACAAGTATTAGCGGCAATATCGCTGTCCATTTCTGCCACAATTTGCCCGTTTGAAGTCCCGCATTTTTTTTTCAAAATTCAACTTCAAAAAAAAACCTAACCTTAAATCTTTTCTTCCATCTATAAATATACCTCTTTATTACTTCAGCAGGAGAGGGCAGCATCCCCTTTTCTCATAGCTCACTAGTTTTCCAAAAAAATAAAGCAAACCCTGTAGTTTGTTCTTCCTTTTCTTCTCTGTTTTTGTTGGTTTCTAATCCCGAACAGAGATTATTTTGTACCAGTATTTGGTGTCGTCTGAAGTAGCGAGTTCAAGGTCGGATTTCAATAGAGAATCAAAGACCCCAACCCCAGTTCACTGCCCTGCAAAAGGTCAGTGATTTCGAGCTATAGCCCCTTTTAAATTTGATGTCGTACAAAGCATGTTAATAGACATTGTATATGTTCAGTTATATATATATATATATTTTTGTGTTTGACATTTATGTATATGTTCAGTTATATATATATATATATATATATATATATATTTTTGTGTCTTGACATTTATGAGAAATATTTTCTAGTGTTTAAGCTAGAGATTATGTCTTTAAGAAAATTTGCGTTCTAGACCTATAATTTTAAATGTGACCCATTAATATCTTGACTAAATGTTTATATGAAAAGTCTGTGTTCTCCTATTTTTTGCATATTAGCTTTAGTTTATTATGTTTCCCTTATTTTGTTAGTTGTCATGGGCATAGAACATCCTGATCTAATTGTATCAGAAGCTAACATAGTTGTATTAAGTTTGTATTTAGATACCATGCTCATAAAATTTCATAGCTTATAAACAAAAGATCCATATTTTGTTCTTGAATTTTTTTAGCCAAAAGATTCCATCTAATCCACGTGACTCATGAATATGAGTTTAAATCTATCACTTTTGCTTATTTCAAGTGTTGTGTAAAAGAGAAGGGTAGTGTTCTATTTTAGAAGTTAAAACTTTCAAGCTTTTTCTCTAAAAGAGATTGTTAGATTCATGCCTATTGTGTTAAAGCTTTGACTTATTGTCTGATGATAATTAAATTGGAAATTATTGTAGTTTTTTTAGAACCTTCATTATTGAATATAGGTATCTTTGCCATGACACTAAGATAAAATTTGAATTTTATAGACTTAAGCCTATCTACTGCTAAACTTCTTCTTTAGACATCATCTCCCCCTAGGACTTAAAACTTTTTTGTTAAAAATACATGTGTCTTTATCTAATATAAATACTAGCATTCACTTATGTGTTTTGCTATTAGGTGTTGGTATCTTATACTATATACAAATTTAAATAGCTTTGTAGAAGTATGAAACATTTCTGTTTGTTAAATTGTTTTATTTTTTTTATTTTTTATTTTTTATTTTTTATTTTTGTTGCTTTTAAAAGGACACGTTAAAATGGTGCCCCCTATTTCGAATACTGTTTATATAGAATCCGCTAGTATTCTTATGTTTTTGGACTGTTACTGAGTAGAACAAATAGTTATACTCTTGTCTTGCGTGTTCCATTCTTGTATCGAATCTTTGCCTCTACTTATTCTTTTTTTTTTCTTCTTCTTTTGCATATGCACTTGGAGCAAAATATGGAGTCTTAATGCAAGACTCGCCAACATACCCCGAGCATGGAGTCGTATCTCATATTCCTATAAATGCACCGGATAGCAAGAAAACAAGCGAAACATTTTGGGACGCCTATGGCGTCTTTTGTTTTTTTGTTTCTTTTATCATTTGTTTTATTTAGCTCTTTATAACGATTGTTGGTTCATTTGCATGTTTGGGTTTATTTTGGTAACTAAATCTTATTTTGTTTAGTGCCTTTCAGTTAGCAAATCACCGATTTTGTTTTACACTAGGTTTAGGTTCAATAATCGGTTTATTAGAATAATTGCCAACCTCAAATTTACATAAATTACTTTTCGGCAGCTTTTGGCCATAAGAACTTTACTTCTTTTTGCAACATTCAAGTTTAATTCAGGTTTTCAAAAATTAGTCTTCGGAGTGCCCTTTTTTTTTGGAACATATTTCGAAATCAAGTTTTATTCAATTAGAATACTTTATACGTGAAGAGTATATAGTCACGAGTTACTCTCTAATTATGTGTAAAAATATAAATTTTTGTACTTATAAACAGAACTAAATTATAACTTATATTTTTAAATAAACCTAAGTTTGACCGGTTAACCGTAATTAACGGATCATATAGGGTGCTTTAACAACCTTCCCTATAGGATTAATTAGAACCCTTACCTAAAATTTTATGGCTAAGCAGATTTAAAATAGAGTTAATTTTAAGCACTACTTAGCTAAAATTGGTGTCCTAATTCACCTTTAAAATAATTAGGTGGCGACTCTTTTAATTATTTAAACCTTCAGAATTACCAATATGTTATACTCTAGTTTGACCCGTGTTAAAATAAGATATAACAACATGGCGACTCTGCTGGGGATTCTAGGTTCTAAACCACAACAAACTTAGGTTAATAATAAAATCAATTTGTATATTTTTAATTGTTTATGATGCTTATATGAAATGTCGTTGTGTGATAAACTGTTGTATATGAATTGTTAATCTATTTTTATTACTTTATATAATTTGTTATTCCGTTTCACTTCCTCCATTTCTGGAAAATTCACACAAAGCACACACATAGCGGTTATGCGGTTTGCAGCGGTGCACTACTCAAAACACATTTTAGGGAAAAGGTCGTGAGTAAGTCGATCAGCGGTGCAGTCGACAGTCACGGACTTTTCACTCTCAAGTTGTCCATTTGGGAGCAAACCAGTCTAGAAAACCCAATCTTAGTCAGCATAAGATAAAGCTAAACCAAAACCCTTTTAAGAGCATGCATCATTTTTAACCTTAGGTGATCTAATACCCGAGGTGTATTAAATCCATTAGTTAACCTTACCTAAATGTTCAAGTGGGTTTTCAACCCGAATTGACACTTATCATATTTATGTGCATTATTTGAAGAGTAAACATGCCGATTATGTAGATTATTTACTTTAAATCCTAGTTAAAGGAGCATGACTATCTTTTTTATAATATGTGTAATATTTTCAAATAATATAATCTTGCGCAACAACAAGAAGTTTATATATGACAAAAATATCTTTTATTGTACTTTCTTTGATTTTCTTTACGTAAAAATAAATAACTGGCCTAAGCGATTCATGTACTTCTTTTTGCTTTTGAAAATAAAATTACTTGCTTAATTAATTATAATAAATATATTTTATAATATCTTATTCTTTTGATGAAAATACACCTTCTTTTAAAATATATATATATATATGTTTATATATATATATATATATATATAAGCATACATATTTTACTAATTACTATGCTTTTAAGAAAAATAGAATTACTTAATTAATTTATAGAAATGAGATGATACATAATGGCATATTTATCTTTCAAATACACGGTAGGCCTACCTCTGGCACAAAGAGGCCCTCACGTATTAGGACGCGCTATTATTTGCTCTTTGGAATGTGTCACATGCTTTGCTTGCCTACATGCTTACTTGATTATTTGCTATGTTACTTACTTGACTTTATTATTTTTACTAATATTATCTGTTGTTTTTTTTTATAGAAAAAAGGAAGTATTAATTATTCAAATTGCTTATATCTTTTATTTGTTCATATATTTTTCTGTTCCTTATTTTTATATTATTTTCCTGAATTAATAATAATAATCACCATTATTTTGCGCTTAGCGCTCTTTAACGACTCTAGAGCATCATTTGTGCATTTACTTAAGCTCAAATTTCTTTTAGGTCTACTCCAATTCTTAGAGTCTAATTAAGATATCTTTAGTCTCTCAGTATCTTCTAATTTTAATAAAGTACGACGTCTTTCCCATAAGCTCTTCAATAGGCTCGATTTGTCATAAAATTCCTCAATATTCGTGCTTTAAACTAGCCTTAAAATTTTTCTTTACACAACAATGAGCATCTGACTCCCTAAGCAAGATAGCATTCTAAAAAAAAAAGCTAGCGTAATCTTTTATAATATGAGAATATTTTGCCGATCTATATTTATGAGTTGATTTTTATTCGTGTTCTTTTCTTACAAATATAATTACATATTTTTTTAAAATATCGCCACTCGTGCCTTACATAAATTTTCAATTTTATTCAATTCTGGCACAATCTTGCACCTCTAATTTTTGTCTCATAGCTTCATATCTCTCAGAATTTAAATATTCGTACTAATTCTCATATACAAGTAGGTAGGTGTCCAATTTTGCACCATCTACCCAGCAATAGAAGGCCGATTTGGTTAATTTTTAGCATCAGATTATTTTTAATATTTTCACATATTCAATTCAAGCATTTGCATCATCTTATTTCGGGTGATCGAGATTAATCTTCACACACCCGTTAACTTTACGCCATGGCATGTGAGTCGAGGTACTATCCCATAAGTTTCAAAACGACTGATACCGTATTCCGGGCCTCGATAGCTTTGTGACTTGCCAACGCTAAATAATAATAGAGTCATTTCATGTCCAATTAACTCTTATATCCTAATTACATATCTTGATTTTGAGCTTGTTGATATTCAAACAGCCAAATATTATCTTCAACGTCAAAATTATTCGTCTGTGGCCCCTTTGAAAAACAGTCTATATAAGACGCAGTCTCATTATAACAAAATTTTTTATTTCCTTCATAAAAGAAACTGGGGCAGATTTTTGGCACGCAGAATATCATCTCATGAAGTAATAATCAAAAACTTCATAAAGATTGGGGCAATTTTTGAAAAACATTAGAGTTATGCAAGGAAAAAAAAACTTGTGCTAGAGCTAAAGCTTTGATGTTCAACATAAGTTATCCCTTTACAAAACTTAAAATTATTTCGCTTCCATGTCAACAAGACTCGAGCGTTAGAGCACTCTATATAAACAATTCATTCTCGTCCATCCATTTTTTGCAACATGGGCCATCATTTCTAGTTTAGGGCTCCTACTTAACCATATAATGAATTAACCAATCTAATTACGCACTCTATTACTTTATGCATTTATTTGATTATGATAAACATGCTAACACTTTACTTTTATTTTGAAAAGTTTTATTTTTCCTTTAAAGGTTTCCTAGCATTGAACACTGTTTTGGCTGCGAATCTGCATAAAGGACGGGCTATAATGGAAGACTATTTTGAAGAATTCAATACCAGTATGGGACTATTGCAAGCACAGAATGATAGAACCAAGGCAAATGTGGTGCAAAGGAACATGATGGTTAATTTCGGAAGCACTTTTAACCTTCTTCCAAATACAACCTCCACTTCTAGCTCAAACCGAAATATTTGCTTAACCATATCTCCTTGCCCAACTCCTACTTATGCAATCTCTCCACAAATGCCAATAACCCGCAATCCCAATCGAGTTATGATGAATCCTAATAACGAACTTTCTATAGTCACAACTCCATTTGAGAAGGACAAGCAAAACCAACTAGCTGTATGTTCGTATAAGAGACTTGAAAAATCAACCCAACAGATTGGCCGTGAAAATTTGGAAAAAGAACTCCGTGATTTGAAGAAAGCCATTGGAAAAGAATTGCAATCAAGAAATCATCAAAGTCTAAGATATGAAGACTTATGCCTGCAGCCGGATGTGGAACTCCCACCAAGATACCAAGTGCCAAAGCTTAATACTTTCGATGGGAAGGGAAATCCCATTACTCATTTAAAGGACTACTGTAGTAGATTACTTGGTATTGGGCATAATGAGGCCATTCGAATGAAGTTATTTATCCAAAGCTTATCGGGGCCTGCACTTGTTTGGTACACAAAACAAGATTTTAGTAAATGGCATACGTGGGATGATATGGCTCATGATTTTGTAAAGCAATATGAGTTCAACCTTGGAATCGATCCAGACATGCATAGCCTGTACAAAATAGAGAAAATACCACATGAATCTTTTCAGGATTATGCAATCCGGTGGAGAGTTGAAGCTTCAAAGGTGCACCCTCCGCTATCCGAGAGAGTTGATCTCAATATTCATTGACATTCAAAATGGTATATATTATGAAAAGATGGCTACTGCGAGCGTGCGTAATTTCTCAGACTTGATTAGAGTCGGGGACTTCCTAGAAAGAGGCATAAAAGAAGGAAACATTAACATGCACACCATCAATCATGCTTTACAACCAAAGATGCCAGGAAATTTGAAAGGTAAAGAGAAGGAAAATGCCTCAGTTGCCATGACTATGCATCAACCGCAATGCCATCATGATCACCAGCCCTTGCAAAATCATGCAATCTCTAATGCCTGCAATATGCATCTCCAGCCTCCACGCCAACAAAGCATTCAACATCAATATCGTCAAGCACAAGTCGCTTCTCGTAAATTAAAGAAAAGGAAGCCCCGCAACTTCACACCTTTGATTGAATCAATCTCTAGCGTATTCGCAAGACTGAATGCCTCGGGAATTATGCAACCAAGAAAAGGAAGGATATTTGACCCTTCACATCCATTATTTGATCCTTCCAAGTATTGTGCTTATCATTCAAACGCTCAAGGTCATGATACTGAAGAATGCGTAGCATTAAAGCATAAGATTCAGAATTTAATCGATTCTAACAAATTGCAAATCTCAAACGCAACTAGCAGCAATACAAGCAATACACCTAGCGTAGTTAGGCATCTAAAGAAGAAACGTCGCCTGAACAAATGACAAGACTAGTTTTCCCTACCTTGTTAGCATTATCATTTTGCTTCTATCACTCTATGAGTTGCTATTTTCTTTTTTGTAATCATGCCTCGCTCTTGTAATGAACTACGTTCAGACCTGATTCCCATTTAAGAGGGGATACGTAGGCAGCCTTATGGGTTCGGTCTCATCATAATAAAATTTCTATTTACCCCAAAAAGCCAAAACCGAGGCAGATTTTGCAGAAGGATGCTCATCAATCGGCAAAGCAGAAAATGAAATTTCGAGCTACATAGTTGTTACAAGAGCAACAACAAATTTCCAAAATGCCATGGTAACAAGTTGCAGATTCAAAGCCAAACTTTGACGTTCAATGCAAGGCAACCGCTTTATTTTATACTAATGAATTTTCTTTGAGTAATGCAGGGGCATATTTTAGTTATTCTCGAACATTACATGCTATCGCAAAGCTCAGCATCGAGTCAAAAGCCGCAAAGTTCATGCAAAGCAAAGGATAACACCAAGCAAGCGCAAACCAAACTTTGAAACTTACAATTTTTCTTTGAGTGCAGGATTTATTAATAGCAAAGCTTCAGCATGAAGATCCAACGATTGTTAGTATTGCACTAGGAATAATAACTACTACAAAGGAATTTCATCAAGCTCTCTGCATCGCACCATTTGCTATTACAAAATCATTGCACCAAGCTCTCCGCATTGCACCATCAATATATGTTACTTCGAAGTAACCATGCCAAGCTCTTTGCACCGCATTATACAATTACAAATCAAGCATCACACCAAGTTTCTGCACCGCACCAATGTGAAAATTGTAAATCAAGCACCATGCATCTAGGTTTGTCCACCTAATAATAGGACAAAAGGGCCGTCCACCTGATAATAGGACATGAGGTAGTCCGCCTGATAATAGGACATGAGGTAGTCCACCTGATAATAGGACATGAGGTTGTCCGCCTGATAATAGGACATAAGGTTCTACCTGATAATAGGACATAAGGCAGTCCGCCTCATTAATTAGACATAAGGTTGTCCGCCTGATTAATAGGACCTAAGGTCGTCCGCTGATTAATAGGACATGAGGTAGTCCGCCTGATAATAGGACATAAGGTAGTCCGCCTGATAATATGACGTAAGGTAGTCCGCCTGACAATAGGACATAAAGTAGTCCGCCTAATTAATAGGACAAGAGGTCGCCCGCCTGATTAATAGGACATAAGATTGTCGGCCTGATAATAGGACATGAGGTAGTCCACCTAATTAATTGGACATGAGGTCGTCCGCCTAATAATAGGACATTTATGCATTAATATTTATGTTTATCCGCCTTAATTTGAGTTTTAAGCACGCTTGCCTTTAATATGATATTTAGGCTTGTCCGCTTTCAATAGGACATTTATGCATTCAGGCTTATCCGCATTTAATTGAATTTTCAGCACGCTTGATTCCATAATATTTAGGCTTGTCCGTCTTTAATAAGACATTTATGCATTAAATATTTAGGCTTGCCCGCCTTCAACAGGGCATTTATGCATTAAAATTTATGCTTATCCGCCTTTACTTGGATTTTTTTTAGCATGCTTTATGATATATAGGTTGTCCGCCTGAACAACAGGACACTTTAGCACATATTCACATGTTTTTTATTAATTTATTTTGACCTTGACGGTCATGCTTTTAGTGTTATTTTAGAAATGCACTATTATCATAAATCATTGCAAAGCACATTTATAAACTGCAGGTTATTGTTGAAAATTATTATTGGGATAAAGCTACATTTTTATCAAATCATTTTGGCCGACTAGGCCGTATTGTATAAGTAAACGTCCAAAATGTTTCATTTTCATAGGATTATTTTACAGCATATCGCATTTCAATATCTACTATACTGATGAATTTGTCCTGCAGGAAATATAGTACAACATAGCGATCAAGTCGAGTTATCGCAAATTATATTTTAAATCTCATAGTTTTCTTTGAGTGCAAAATTTACTAATATTAAACTTTAGCATGTAAATTTTTAAACTATTGGCACCACTCCTTGTAAATGAATGCACTGCATCAAGCTCTCCGCACCAAGGATATTCGCTGCTGCACCAAGCTTTTTGCATAGCTCCCTGAATATTGTTATTATAACTCTAGCATCGGATCAAGTTTTATGTACCATATCAATCTCTTAGCACTGCATTATATCAATCTTTATAATTAAAAATAAAGTACTACATATCAAGCTTGTCCACCTTCAAATAGGACATGTCAGACTTGTCCACCTTCAAATAGGACATGTCGGATTTATCCGCCCTCAAATAAGATATATCAGGCCCATCCGCCATAAAATAGGATATATCGGGTCTATCCGCCCTCAAACAGGATTTATCGGGACCATCCGCCCTCAAATAGGATATTTTGGGTTCATCCGCCCTCAAACAGGATTTATCGGGCCCATCCGCCCTCAAATAGGATATTTTGGGTTCATCCACCCTCAATATATCGGGTCTATCCGCCCTCAAATAGGATATATCGGGTCCATCCGCCCTCAAATAGGATATATCGGGTCAATCCACCCTAAAATAGGATGTTGAAGTTAATCCTTCCTCAACAGAATATTTAATTTATTTTTGACCCGAGTGGCCCCGATTGCATAAACTTTGCCAGAATATATCTTTTATAAATCATTGTTCAATGCATTTATTTTCATAAGTTAAATATTCGTATGGTATTGCAATCATAAAATATATCACCATAAAATTATATCTTTATGCTTGCACAATAAATTCGTATTAACGTCTAAATATTATTTTCATAAAATTACTTTTATGGAATATTTCATCTTATTTCCTAACGATTTTTTTTAGCATTTTTTAAGCTTTACAGGAAATATAGCGCAACGTGGAACTATATCTTAGCAGTGAACTGGGGCAGTTTGTTGGAGAGGAATACCAAACTCTCCAACAAAGTTCAATGATCTACTTCGAACTCCGCTCAACTCAACTCTCAAAATTTTTAACCAAATCATTTTTTTCAAATATCGTTCTCTCAACCATGGTACCTAGTGTCTATATAATTCAATATTGGGGCAGCATTTTAGAATCTGCATCAATAGTTGAGTTCTACTCCAAGGTATCATAAGTTTTGAACTACATATGGCCTGATTCTCGTGAAACCCGAGATATGTAGGCAACTCGAGACCAGAGTTCGGCCTCAATCATTTTTTTATGTCCCTTTTGTCTCAATCCAACCCTGATAGTCTGGACAAAATTGGTTACTAAGTCAATATTCTTTGCCCGAAAATTTTTTCATCATCTCCGACCAAAGAGGGGCAGCTGTTGACATCCAATTTTGACCCTCCTTTCTTCCAAACTATTTCTTTAAGCTTTTAATATCACTAATAATGTAAGAATAGTTATTTTATCATTTTTAGCACAAACTAGACCTAATTATTAATATTTACCTAATATCACTATTAATAGTATTATTAATACTACTACTACCACAACTACTATTATCATTGGAATTAGTACTAGTATTAATACATTATGACTACCACTAAGTACTATTGTTATTAGTGTTAATATTAATTCGATATTAGTATTATTGTTACTACAACTAGGATCAATATTTTTAATAGTATTATTATTTTATTATAAAATGATTACTATTTTTGTAGTTATCGCTATTAGTGTTACCATTTTATTATACTAATACTATTGTTGCTACTGTTACTACTAATCATTATTATTTTTTGTTGTTGTTGTTATTATTATTATTATTATTATTATTATTATTATTATTACTACTATGTTTACTTTTATTAATAGTAGTATCGTAATTAATATTGTTATTACTTTTATTACTTTGCTTTTTTATCAAGATCTATTTAATATTAGTAACCTCTATTTAATACCCTACTTTTGTCCTCTTCTCCACCATTTGACTAAAATTCAAACTTCAACAAATCTTTCACAAAAAAAACAAACGCATGCGTTTCCTTTCCCTTTCCATCGCTTTCGTCTCGACTTTTCCTCCATATTTTGGCCAATTCTTGATTTTCAAATCCCTGCATGCTAGAGCATATCCCATCATTTTGGGTGTAATCTAAAGCATATCATCACATGAAGATTGAATCCATCCAAAAAAGGTTTCAACGTTAAAATCCAAACGACTCTTGTTCAAATTTTGGTCAAAAAGATCTCAAAAGAAGATCCATTGTCACGTGAAGATTTTCAAAGATCTTCAAAAATCCTTATCATTTTCTTGCATTCCTCTGCTTTTTCTTTCTTACAATACAAAAATGACATATTCATTTTGGTGTAAGACACGACAAGTATTAGCGGCAATATCGCTGTCCATTTCTGCCACAATTTGCCCGTTTGAAGTCCCGCATTTTTTTTCAAAATTCAACTTAAAAAAAAACCTAACCTTAAATCTTTTCTTCCATCTATAAATATACCTCTTTATTACTTCAGCAGGAGAGGGCAGCATCCCCTTTTCTCATAGCTCACTAGTTTTCCAAAAAAATAAAGCAAAACCTGTAGTTTGTTCTTCCTTTTCTTCTCTGTTTTTGTTGGTTTCTAATCCCGAACAGAGATTATTTTGTACCAGTATTTGGTATCGTCTGAAGTAGCGAGTTCAAGGTCGGATTTCAATAGAGAATCAAAGACCCCAACCCCAGTTCACTGCCCTGCAAAAGGTCAGTGATTTCGAGCTATAGCCCCTTTTAAATTTGATGTCGTACAAAGCATGTTAATAGACATTGTATATGTTCAGTTATATATATATATATATTTTTGTGTTTGACATTTATGAGAAATTATTTTCTAGTGTTTAAGCTAGAGATTATGTCTTTAAGAAAACTTGCGTTCTAGACCTATAATTTTAAATGCGACCCATTAATATCTTGACTAAATGTTTATATGAAAAGTCTGTGTTCTCCTATTTTTTGCATATTAGCTTTAGTTTATTATGTTTCCCTTATTTTGTTAGTTGTCATGGGCATAGAACATCCTGATCTAATTGTATCAGAAGCTAACATAGTTGTATTAAGTTTGTATTTAGATACCATGCTCATAAAATTTCATAGCTTATAAACAAAAGATCCATATTTTGTTCTTGAATTTTTTTAGCCAAAAGATTCCATCTAATCCACGTGACTCATGAATATGAGTTTAAATCTATCACTTTTGCTTATTTCAAGTGTTGTGTAAAAGAGAAGGGTAGTGTTCTATTTTAGAAGTTAAAACTTTCAAGCTTTTTCTCTAAAAGAGATTGTTAGATTCATGCCTATTGTGTTAAAGCTTTGACTTATTGTCTGATGATAATTAAATTGGAAATTATTGTAGTTTTTTTAGAACCTTCATTATTGAATATAGGTATCTTTGTCATGACACTAAGATAAAATTTGAATTTTATAGACTTAAGCCTATCTACTACTAAACTTCTTCTTTAGACATCATCTCCCCCTAGGACTTAAAACTTTTTTGTTAAAAATACATGTGCCTTTATCTAATATAAATAGTAGCATTCACTTATGTGTTTTGCTATTAGGTGTTGGTATCTTATACTATATACAAATTTAAATAGCTTTGTAGAAGTATGAAACGTTTCTGTTTGTTAAATTGTTTTATTTTTTTTATTTTTTATTTTTTATTTTTTATTTTTGTTGCTCTTAAAAGGACACGTTAAAATGGTGCCCCCTATTTCGAATACTGTTTATATAGAATCCGCTAGTATTCTTATGTTTTTGGACTGTTACTGAGTAGAACAAATAGTTATACTCTTGTCTTGCGTGTTCCATTCTTGTATCGAATCTTTGCCTCTACTTATTCTTTTTTTTTTCTTCTTCTTTTGCATATGCACTTGGAGCAAAATATGGAGTCTTAATGCAAGACTCGCCAACATACCCCGAGCATGGAGTCGTATCTCATATTCCTATAAATGCACCGGATAGCAAGAAAACAAGCGAAACATTTTGGGACGCCTATGGCGTCTTTTGTTTTTTTGTTTCTTTTATCATTTGTTTTATTTAGCTCTTTATAACGATTGTTGGTTCATTTGCATGTTTGGGTTTATTTTGGTAACTAAATCTTATTTTGTTTAGTGCCTTTCGGTTAGCAAATCACCGATTTTGTTTTACACTAGGTTTAGGTTCAATAATCGGTTTATTAGAATAATTGCCAACCTCAAATTTACATAAATTACTTTTCGGCAGCTTTTGGCCATAAGAACTTTACTTCTTTTTGCAACATTCAAGTTTAATTCAGGTTTTCAAAAAATAGTCTTTGGAGTGCCTTTTTTTTTTTTGGAACATATTTCGAAATCAAGTTTTATTCAATTAGAATACTTTATACGTGAAGAGTATATAGTCACGAGTTACTCTCTAATTATGTGTAAAAATATAAATTTTTGTACTTATAAACAGAACTAAATTATAACTTATATTTTTAAATAAACCTAAGTTTGACCGGTTAACCGTAATTAACGGATCATATAGGGTGCTTTAACAACCTTCCCTATAGGATTAATTAGAACCCTTACCTAAAATTTTATGGCTAAGCAGATTTAAAATAGAGTTAATTTTAAGCACTACTTAGCTAAAATTGGTGTCCTAATTCACCTTTAAAATAATTAGGTGACGACTCTTTTAATTATTTAAACCTTCAGAATTACCAATATGTTATACTCTAGTTTGACCCGTGTTAAATTGGGATATAACAGATAGTAGTTTCATTAGTTGAATACTTTATTTGGATGATTGTGGTGAGAATGAGTAACTTTTCAGGAAATTTAATACTAGTACTTCATTTGGATTTTTATTTTTGTAAAAACAAGAAACATGTCAACTTATAAGCTCAAAATCGAAAATCCAAAATATCCAACCCGATTAATCCGAAATCAAACTTAAAAAATTAGTTCTAATTCGTCCTTATTTGGATTGGATTTGGATTGTCATTTCTTCAATCTGAAAATCAAAAATCCAAATCGAAATTTTATATTCAATGTGAATTGCCCGAACGCTACCCCTAATTATGATATGCTTGGTTTAGATATTATAATTATTATTAGAATATTGTGATATATTCGATTTGAATTGTATTCTAGAATATTATGGTCATATTTAAAATATATAGGAAGATTTGAAAGCATAGAGTATACAATATCATAAAAGAAGTCTAAAGAAAAATAGGAATATTGTTTAATTAAGAGAGATGTGAATCTAAAAATTGCCGAGTACACGTTTCAACAATTAAGGCACATTTAAGAGATATTATCCTCTTACTAATAGTGGTTGATTCTCTATCAACATATGCCATGTAATTTCTTTATGGGTATACAATGTAACTTTCATAATAAAAGCATAGTGAGCAAAGATATTTATAGAGGGGTGTATGGGTTAAAATATGACCTCGAGATAATTAACGAGATTAACTATTTCCTAAGCTTATTCGAAGTTAATAAATGGTATGACCACTTATTAACTACGATACCCGATCATCAGCCAACTCGATCATTAAGGCTACAACCTTTCTGCCATCGTAAGGATGGAACCTCAGCATAGTCACGGCCGTCAGTACCAGCTCATGCATCTTATGTCTATAAATACTAAGAAAATGAACTCTAGAAAGGGGCTGCTTCTTCTTCTTCACCACTACTCCCAAGAAAGGGAGAACACATAACAATACCCCCCTCCATATTATGGGAAAAAAGAACATCATTGTAAGGCTCTGAACCTCTCTATGGAGAGACAGACCAAACGAATAACATTAATAAAAGATCTCTATACATTTCTTTCTAATGAATAACACTTGTCTCTTGTATTTTTTATTTGGTATCTCGATTATTACCATTTGCTATGATTGGCCCTTAATCTATTTTCATGATTTTATGCTTGCAAAGTAAACAATAACTTCGAGCTAAACAAGGGGTATAGAGTGTTAAATACCCTATTCACAATTCAGATTAGCAGGAATAGGACTGGTATTGAGCTTCACGTGGTTGGAAATTGGAACTAAGACTTGAGATTTTGGGCTTCTGAGTTACCCACACCCAATGATAAGTAGCCCATCTACTCTGGGCCAATCTAGCTGAATTGGAGGTCCGATGCTTAGTGGACTACTCTATCTGATGGAACATTAGAATTCAAGATGAGAGTTGTGGTGCAACTATTGCAATTCATGTGGTGTTCTGATATGGAAACCTTATCATGTTTCTAACCTCAAGTTTTCTATACAACAAAATCCGTTTGATTAATTTGGACGACTTTATGTTGCTTCATTCCAATTACATCTGACTGATTCGCTCGTATTGAAAAAAGATACACCATACATACAAGTGAATTATATGGCATTGAAATTAGAGACGTCAATATGGGCTTGGCCCGTTGGGTCAGCCCAGTCCAACCCGTGATTTAGTAGGGTTGGGCTAGAATATTTGGAACCCGTTTAAAAATGAGGCTTTTAAGCCCGGCCCGAGAAAAGCCCGTGGCCTGTGAGGCTTGACTGAAGCTAGCCCGGCCCGGCCCGTGGCCTAATAAAATATTTATTTAAAATATTTAAAAATAAAAAATATATTATCTTTAGAGATGGAAAGTCAGAATTTAATCTTTATTAAGAGGAACAAACACGTGATCTTGAGAGTTTTAAGAGATGGATGTTGTCATGTTGGAAAGACCATTCTAGAAAATATCCCGATCTTTCAATGATGGTGTGTGATGTACTTAGTATTCTTATTACCATTGTAGCATCGTAATCAACACATATCATTGGTGGCGTGTTCTTACAAAGTATAAAAGTTGCATTTATGAAAATGTCCAAACACTTGTTAATACTCGAAATTGGCTGCACAGATTTTCCCAAACTGGTAATAATTTTTTAATGTGAATTTAAATATTATTAATTCTTAAAATTTAATTATTTTTACTATTTAATTAATTACTATTGCATATGAATTGTAGATGAAAGTGAAGATGTTAAGACAACCTTGCCACAAGCGGATTCAAATATGTTTGATGAAGATTATGTGTTGGATATCTCATAAGCATCGTGAACATTTGCTTGAATAGTTTGTTTTAAGTTTTGACTTTTAGTGAATGAAATATAATCTTGTCTTTTACTTTTTTTTAGTATTTATTGTGATATATGGGAACAATATAAAAAGTTATTAAGTTTTGTAAATTTTTTCCAACAAGATATTTTTTAACTTTTAAATAATTATCTTTTTTTAGGTTGAAACTTTAAAAAAAAATATAATTATATTTCTAAAATGATGGGTCGGCCTGTGGGGGCCCGGGGCTCACATAGGGTTGGGGTGGACTGGCCATTATAAGGCCCATCAAAATGGTGGGCTAGCCCAGCCCAACCAGTCAATTGCGAAAGCCCATATAGATTGGGCTGGGCTAACCCAGCCCGACCCATATTTACAGCTCTAATTGAAATAGTGAATTATGAGGAGAAAGAAATATAAATAACATATATTCTTACCACTAACTAATAGCCAAATACATAAGCGGCTCCTAAAATACATGTTTCATCCATTAGTGCACTTTCCATATTAGGGCGTTTGTAACTCACACACTTCATTTGATGTTTAACAGACACATTTTAGTGGAATTTGAAGTGTCTAATAAAAACATTAATCTTGAATTTAAAAATTCATGATAATTTTATGGGGCGCTTATGTATATATATGTCTTGTTCTGTTTTGTGAATTCTTGTATGTATTTGACCTTAGTTATGGCTTGTTTTGTTTTGTGAATTCTTGTATGATTATGATATAAATAAATGATGTAAAAGTATGAAAAGAAAATGTGAAAATTAGGCGAGTTCCTTGCAAAGAGGAAGAGCAAGAAGAAACCCACGTGAAATCGATGAATACACGCAAGCTAAACGTAACGTCATGGAAGGAACTAGTAATATATAGGGTAGTATAAAATCAAATTCAAAGCTGCCCTTTTGACACGCAAACTTGACAACTTGTTTAAAATACGTAACGAGTATATACAATTTCGTATCGTATCTGTCTAAAAAGTTAAAATTGTTGAGGTAAAAACTTTTAATTTGAAATAATCATCTAGTCTAGCGTTAGAAATGTTCTCTTATTTAGGCTAAGATGGCGACCTAGTTTATTAAATTAAACTACCTGATTCAGTTACAGCATGAATTACTATTTATGAAGATTCTAAAAGGTACTTACTGCATCTACAAGGAAAAGAACATACTACTATCATACTAACGTTAAAAGGAGAATGACATGACGAAAAGATGACCACACTTTATCTTCATCTTCTTCTTCTTCTTTCTCTCTCCTACTTGTCTAGATTTTTATTATTTCTCTGTTCCACACCTTACATAACTTCGACTCCTTTCTTCTTCTTGAATTTTCTGTGTGTGTGTGTTAAGTTTTGAATTCAGTGATTTATTTCTTTGATTTGGTTCGATGAAGCGAAAGGGGGTTGAAGAAGTAGATGATCAAGAAACGCCGATTGATAGACTGCCCTTTGACCTCTTGGCTCATATTTTTGCTCTGCTTACTTGTTTCAAGGATTTGGCTCAGTTAATTCTTTTCCACTACTTTTTCTTCTTAATTCCCTGTTTCTGTTTCGTCTTGTGTTTATTTTGTCATTTTTTTTGGCTATAGGACGAGCGCTGTGAGCAGGAAATGGAGAGAGGGGGTGAAAGAATCCTTAGGTAGAAGAGAAATTTTGAGTTTTTCTGGCTGGAAAGTGGATGATGATTCTACCACTCGCCTCGTTCTTCTTGCTTACAGTCTCAAGGAACTAGATATGTATGACTTTTATTTTTTAACTAAATTTATTTCATCTCATCTTATACATAAACCCTTAATCAATTATGATTACATTTGTCAATTTATGATAAAATACAGGCTCTATCAGCTCCATTAGGAGTCAGACGTCTTTTAATATATCAGAAATGAGAATGCTTATAAAAGTTGTCTCAAAGAATTAGTGACTTATAGCCTCTTTTGAGCAGCGAAGCCAGAATTTTTCTTGTGTTCAAACTTGAAATAATCCGACAAAGGGTGTTCAATACATATTATTTACCTCTAAAATCTAATATTTTACCGATATAAACAGTGTAATTTTTCGACAAAGGCTAGTCAGTTAACCACCCTTGCCTACATGTGTCTTCGCCCCTGGCCTCTTTGGTCGAGCTGCAAAAATCAGTTTATTTTGAGAAGCACAAACAGAAGAAATTGAGCTTAGATAAATGCATCAGATATTTTATTTCCTTCATGTCGAGGAAGCACATGCAGGTCAGTATATAAGAAAGATGTTATTCTGTAAACATCTGAAATGGGGGTGTTTTTAATCTCCAAAGCTATGGATACAAAATATTACACATATGGTCTTATGATGTTTCATAAGAACTTTAAAATAAATTTAATGCCAAAAGTGCTTTTGACCAAAAAAAAAAAAAAAAAGAGTACTTTTGGCCAAAAATACCCTCGGCGACTATTAGTTTCACTAAGACTCATTGAATCTTCTGTATCGCCGCTTACACCATTCATTGTCTTCTTCTCAACTTGAGCAATGAGAGCAATCATTCTCTTTTTATGTATTTCAACTAGGATATAGTAAAACCATAAAGCCCTGCTCTTCAATATTTGAAAATCTGGCTAGGTCTCGACTTTGTGCACAAATGTTTGGTTGTTTCAACTTTGGATCTATCATGTCACAGATAACATGAATGTGGCTAGTGATGAAGACACTTGTTTCTGACTTGTTTGATTTCTTCAGCTCAAGGAGCCGTTGGGGTTGTCAAATAACGGATCGTGGGCTGTACCAATTGTCCACTTCTACATGTATTAGCAATCTATCATCGCTATCTTTATGGGGCACTACCGGGATCACAGATACAGGTGTTGTTCAACTGGTATGTTATATAAGAGAAAGTGCACTTCATTTGTGGGAGTCCCAATCTCATCTTTCTATCACATATATATATTTCATAAATACTAAATGAAACTTTGGAACATCTGTAAATTATACTCACATCTCGCTCTAGAAAGCCATAACATTGCACTTTAAAGGTCTGTGTTGTTGCCATTACCCATTTTTTATACTTAGCTGCTTATGAGAAATTTTAAGTATAGTTTTGATTTTTTTTGGTTAGATCTCCAGAGCTTCTTCTCTACAGCATCTGAATATTGGGGGTACATTTATAACAGACATATCCTTGTTTGCTATTGCTGGTAGCTGCCCACACTTGAAGGTAATTTCCACACCTTAAGGTTGCAATAATGATCAATTCACTGGCAGTTTCTTACTTCTTTATTTACCTTATCAATCACTATATGAAGATGTAATTCACAAAATTTATCAATTCACTCATATTAATACTTGTTTGCAGACTATTGTGCTGTGGGGCTGCCGTCATGTAACTGAGAATGGACTTGTAGCTTTGGTAAATAAATGCCGCAAGCTAGAGTCTATAAATGCATGGGGCATGAGGGTTAATGTGGACTGCTATATTGGCCTACTCACTATTAGCCCAGCTTTACAGATACAACCTAAAGGAATGCTGTCTAATATTGCTGTCTTCTGAGGAGCCTTCCAAATAACTACTTTATATCTTATGTACATCTTGCCTTTTGTGATTCTCCTTTGTATTAATTCGGACAATTGCCTGCAGTACTTACGACTGCTATAAACATTTAAAGGCCATTTTTCTGATTCATTTCAAAGTCTGGTTCTGCTTCTGGTTCTGCTCTAATTCTTGACTACTTAAAAATCCATCGAAATCAATTCTTGGCAGTCAAAACACTCAAATGCCCCAAGAGGCGGGCTGGTTGGAAGAAAGGCGACATTTAGGATTTGTATAATGCTTTAAACAAACAATGATTCAACTAATAGTGTCAACCTTATTGTAGCACTCCATTATAGTGGTCTAACATGTGACTACATTACTCAAAGCTGGAAAGTGGCTCTACTGCATAATTGTGACACTGATTGCGCCGCAGGCAGAAACTCACAAGAGAAAGAAAAAGATTGCATGATTGACACTCATCATTCATTGAACGCAACTAATACTTTTTATACCTGAACTGCCCTGAATAATATAACCTGAAGAGCAGACAACCAAGAATTTGGGCGTCCGACAAAAGTTCAACTTAAATGCGATGACAGTATAAGAAGTTTAAGACTTTAGGTAGCAAAGACGAGGAACATGATACGCCTTGAGAAAGAGTACAAACTAGTCCACCAAACAAGTACCATAAAAAATTTTAAGGTCCACTTGGTGTTACATACTTAACCAGAAAGTGATTCGAATGCATCATCAATAGCGAGTGCTTGAACATTCTTAAAACTTTTTAAAGAAGAAATATCTGAGAACAAATAAGGAAAACCCCTCACATCATTCAAGTATACATGTAAATCACTTTACTAAGAGTTTTTACTCACATTACTCACTCCTGCTCCACAGATTTTATACTAGACCCTAGCCTTTATTTTCATTTTTGGCCAACCATCACTAAATAACATTCATTCTGTTATCCTCCTCTACTCTTACATGCCAGCAATCTTTTGTCACGCAGCATAAGGTAGATAATTATTTAGAAATGGTATCTCTTCTGAAACATTCCATAGAGCCATAGTGTCAACCCCACAAAATGACTAAACAAATTCTCCCCAACGAAAAACCACATATATATGAAACCAGGCAAAAATGTTGGAATCACTCCAGGCTTGGTCTCGTAACAAGATCACTGTCACATTGTTAAAAGCAGTAACCACCCAACTGCAAATCAAATGAAATTAGCTGAATTGCCTTAGAATTTTCAGTTATCACCTCCTCCAAATCAAGCATCCTCAATAATCAAACTAATTCAAGAAACTCATAGCGAAAGCAAAGCATTTCACAACTCACAAAGTCACTTATTAATATGACTGGAGAAAGTCACATTTTCATACCGGAAACTAACAAAAATCCACTTGAAAAATATACCACCATTGTAAACATATCAAAGGAAAAGAACTGGCAGCTAGAAGATGACCTGGGATGTGATAAAATTACCTGGTACATGTTGAATATTCTTCTGAAATCCAATGCCTAATTTTATGTCAAACTCCTCCATAAAATTACAAGTTTTTTTTACTAGGAGAGCAAACTTCAAGCTGAATGCTCTTTGTTCTAACATGCCGAAGTGGGACTCTAGTGTATACTGTACCTATTCCGACTCCAAAAATCTACACAGGAAAATATAGTAGAAATCGAGCATCCGCGGATGAAAGTGATGGAAACGTCTGACTGAAACTCTTTTCTTCTTCTCAAAATAGATACGAAAGGATTACACAAGACAAAGAAAATAGGTATATGATTCTAGAAAAATGGATTGCTGAAGCATGGCCTGTTAATTGCACAGACCCAGAAAAACTTCCAGCAGCATTGTTTGCTGTTGGAGCTGCATTCGCTGCAGTAATATTCCTACAAACTCCAAATCGTTCTCCCGCCTGCAGAAAGAAAGTCCATTTAAGCATAAGTTGAACAGTAAACTTATGCTCTCATATATGCCTCCAATAAACATAAACAATTCACTTTTTCAACTTGTCTCTTAATAAAACAAGGAAAACCAAGCAAAGACATTCCATTTGGAACCAACACCGTGGTAATGACACTTTTTCAGATATGTCATTTGAGAAGAAACTGTCAAGTAGATGGTGGGTTTTTATATTGAGATATGTCCTTACTACTGTCGAAAATCTCAGTGATGACCCTATATTTTGAAGAATTGCTTAACCAACAAAACTCTATAAGCTTAAATCTATCTAATAGATCCCTCAGGATGTTTGCAATATCCATGACGGCAAAAGCTTTTTTATCATAATAACCTAAGTTGCTCGGACTCGGGTGCGGTAACCGATACGGGGACGGATCCGAGTATCGGATTCGGCAAATTCTTAATTTTAAGATGCGGGGGTGCGGATCAAGGATATCAGCTAATTAAAAATAGAGTTATAAAAACATTGTAAATTCTGTGAAAAACTTACATGAATCTCGTAGAATTCAATCTTTCATTCTCCAAGATGGACATTATTCTTTCATTCTCCTAAATCTGTTTATTTTTTATTTTGTGAAATCAAAATCTCAATTTGTCTTCCAAATTTGTCAATGGACTCCGGTCAAAGTGCCGGAAGTCAGTTGACCGAATCCGGGACGTATCCCGCTCCCGTCCCCGTCCCCGTCCCCGTCTCGTATCACGACGGGGATGGCACCAAAATCGAAGAGTCCGCGCAACTTAGATAATAACAATTTAGAAGAAATGTAACCAGGTCAATGTTAGAGATTTTCTTGGTTCACGCAAACATCCTTCCTGCACAAATCTTTTGAAATTATATTAACATAAGTATAAACTGATCACACCACTAATCAACTCAATTTAAGGTCATGAGTTGTATTCTCATAAAACCTTGTAAGTCTTTATTTTGAGAGACAGGTTAAAGAGACGAGGAAGACAACATCCTTAAAAAGAGCTTTTTGGCCATATAGAAGCAAAACGGTGTTAGTTAACTATCCTACTAATTTGTAAAAGAAATCCGTTGATGCAAGTGGAATGTTAAAATATCATGGGCTAGACTAACTACTTATCCATTGAGTAACTTTTGCCCATACAGTGAATACTATGCCAAATTTGTTTAGATTCACAGGAACAGAAGTTGCAATTGATGTTTCAAGCTCCTGTTATCTGCTAATAAAGAGAAGTTCAATCATCGTTCTTCCTCCTAAATCTCTTCATACTGTGAGCCTTTGCTACATAGACATGTGTTTACAGTTCTAAAACGATTATCCAAATAATCATTATTTGGGAAAAGATGGATGAACCTGGCATGCCGTGACCGTCGGGCAACCACATAGTGTCTGACCGTTCATTCGATCTAAAATATCAAAAACTCCTCCTCCATCACTTCTCTGCGGGAATATTCTTTTTCATCAGTCAATGTTGAAAATTTATACTAGTAAACTGAATTAGCATCATTAACCAGTAAATATTTTAATACCATGTAAAAGTTTACTGCCACATAATTGGGCATCAGGTTGCCTGCTGCTTTGAAACAGGCACCAACCGTATCAACTAGTTGAGTTGAATGCTCTTTGCAGGCACCATTTTGTACGGCAACTGTGGGAAAGTAATTCATTAGAAACAGAGAGGCGCTTCTGGAATTAAGTGGCTTTGATTCCTTGCGGCTGGAGCATGCGCCAGGCACCACTCCAGGGTCTCCAGCTGAAACATTTATCATATATGATTACTAAAGAACCAACCCACAAACCAGAATCACCCCAGAAGTGCACATTAATTTAGTACTTACGCTCATTTTCGACCATGTATCTCCACTGATAAGCAATTCCTTCAGCAGCTTCCTTTGAAGAATCAGAAGTAAAAACCAACAAACGATGATTCCTTTTAACCATATCATTCACGGTGGGCCAATCGTCACCCTTTTTGGGCATTTTTGAAACAGGGAACCTATACTTGTCCAACCCAGCATCAGTAAATACCCTTGTTAAACCCTTTGGGGTATGCACGTAATCTTCGATTATGATGGTGACTATTTCTGTAGGATTTGCACTCAAAAATGCTTCCACCTCTTTCAAAGTGTTGATTGCAGGTTCCTAAAGAAAGCACATTTTACGTGTTAACATCGGAAGAGCTACTCAAAAAGTGATCTCACTGCAAAAGAAGAGAGGGAATTGTATAGCATTACAAAGGCAGTGAAGTTGTAACATTGACCACGAAACGAGTGACAGAGCCATATATCGTTCTCGAAATCGTACATATCCAGCATCAATCCCCTCACTCCATTCTACAAAGATAGATGAAATAAACATAAGAACTACAAACAACAAACAAGGAACATGTCTACAAATGTTGAAAATATAGTTGGACAAGAATAAGGAACAACATACTCTCAATTGGTTAGTGACAGTGTCTTCTTGATTATAGAATGTAATTCTCTGAGGGCCAGTCAATAAGGGTGCATTTACAATTGAAAAGGCATTATGGGTCACCAGCCACGAGTATTTGTTGAAGGGCAATCCACTGATCTGCCGATTGCCAAGCCCAAACGCATATACACGTCACTCTCATTAAAAAAAAAAGTAGAAATTTGAGAGCATAGTAAATAAAGAAACAAAAAGAAGCAAGTAGCTTACAACAGAAGTGGGTTCAGTAGCTTGTCCTCTAATGCAAAAAGGCTGATTCTTTCCCAATTCAGGGCAGTTACCACAGTATAAACCAGCTCCACAGTCCGTAGCGGAAGCACATGAATTCTGAAGCTGTAATATTCATCAAATTTCAGCTGAAACCCACAAAAGAAAATTGGAAAAAAATAATGCACGGATCTGAGGATAGGGTTCACGAATTCATACAATAAAAACCGCAAATTTCCATTTTAATACTTTCTCTTAAGATAAGGAATAATAAAAGCAAGAAGAGAAGGGAAACCTGGGAATTGACACAGTGGACAGCTAAGTGACAGAGTAACAAAATAAGGTAACCATTGGAATTTCTGCTGTGTCTTCTTCTCCACATACTGTATTCCTTAGACAGCACGGGAGTTGTTGAAGAGAAAGCAGTAAGTAATCTTAAGCAGTCGCATTTAGAGAAAGGGAAAAGAGAGAGGCGAAAAAAGTCGAGAGTTATTATTATAGAGACGACAAGGAAGATGCCAATTTTTGTGCACCTCTATCTATCATTGTCTGCATAGTGCTAAACCCAACTTTAGTAATACATAAAGCCTATTAGGGGATGATAAAATTGATTCTTTTACTTATAATATAAGTTAAAACTAGCAAAATCTATACATTTGTATTTAAAAACTGATGAAATCTGCAAATCTACGCCTAAGGAAAAATTTCCTTCTTCCCTTTTTCTATTTTTCCGTATAAAGCACGTTTGCAAAATAGTTTTAGGTAGGGTATGCATTCGAATCGGTTTATTAATAAATTGAATTGATTATTTGTTATTGGTTTATCGATTTCGATTTTGAAATTTCTTTATTGAGTTATCGATTTTGATTTTGTCCTCTTCGATTATCGTTTTATCGATAAATCGATAAGATATATTAAAAAGACAAATATAGCCTTAGTCTAATCAAAACTCTCTGCAACCCCTTCACTTCCGGTGGTGGCGCGTGTCCCTGCACCAACAAGGAAGTCCTTCGGCCAACACATTTAACACCCATATACATCCTCTCAAATTCCTCTGCCGTTAAATCAAAGAACTGAGTAACTCCATGAAGAGCCATAGGATCCAAAGCTTGATGTCCATCTGCCTTTAAGAGATTCTTATAGCAGAAAGTCCGAGATGGTGTATATACTCCTCGCGTGTAATATACTCTTTGATGTATTCTTATATGAATGACTTGAGCCGGTGCTCCGTGGTCGCGCCGAGGAGGTTGTGGTGGTGGTTAACAGCGGAAACGGTGGTTGTTGGGTAGTTATAGTGATATACTTTTCGTGGAATCCCGCAAGTTTTCTTATTGGTGTATCGATAAGCCCCGAAATTCGGATAAATCGAAATCAAAAAAATCAAAACCTTATTGAAACGATAACGATAAGTATATATACAAACCGATAATCGATAAGTAATTATCAATAATGGTCAAAATCGGATCGATAAATCGAATGCACACCCCTAATTTTAGGTTGTAACCATCATCAGTTGTTATAAAATGAGCGGACCAATTTCATATTTTATTGCATAAAAGCTCTAATCCTTCGGCTCCTAGTTTTCGTCCTCTTCATTTTTTTCACTGTTCCAGGATTGTCATAATTTTGCGGAATCTTAATAATTCAATTGGCTGACTACATAAACTTTGACCTTAATGATAAGTTTGATACCCCCATTGTATTTGTTTGGGCAAAAAGTTTAACACTATTTTGTCAAATTAATTATTAATAATAAAGAAAGTAAACCTTAGCCAAACATAATTAATTTCAAATTCAAGTATATAAAGTATGAAATAACGACAATAGGAACATATTAGATATATTAATGCAATAATCGTACACCAAACACGGGAGATGATCTTACATCTAGAGCACATATTGATAAATGAGAGATTCTTCTTGTTTCCTATGATGTGGTTGCTCTCCTCTCCCCGAATTCTCCCCCTTCTCTGAGCTCTCTGCCCTTATATATATAGTTTATTTTCTTTTTTTTATCCAATGGTCTTTGACCAACGTGCTTTCTTACGATTGTACTTTTCGTTGTAGCTCGAACATAGTGTTTGCTCCATGATGTACACTTTCCTTGATTTGACCCCGATGATGGCCGAGGTATTCTTTGCTATCTCGCCACCTGGGCATGATTACAGGTTGGTCGACCCCTGGTCATTCCTCTTGGGGACGACCACTGCGGTCAGATTTTGATTCATATAGTTAGTCCTTCCGTCTGTCGACTTTGTCGATTCAAAAGTTAGGAGAAATCTGAATGTTTACACCTTGAACGAGGCCTTTAGGTCGAGGTGATGGTGTGACGCTTTAATGATACCATCAAAACATTACGTCCTTTCGGAGTTGATCCATTGTATCAATCGGTGCATCATGAATAGCCATTGGCACTATAGTGCACCTTTCTAGGAATCGTATTGTTTCTTGTGCCCTATAAGTTTTGATTGGCGGCTCTTGGGTTTCCCGCTCAGGACACTTATGTTCCTATAAATAGGGGGAAACACCATTCTATTGCCACACTTTTCAACTTATCAAATGAGCTTTGCAAGCCTTTACCTTCTTTAATACTTTAAATTTCTAAGTTCATTCTCCTGTCAGTCAGAAATTGACACCACCATTTTCTCTCTCTCTCTCCCATTCTCTTAATCATTTATTCTGATTAATCGAGACAAATGGTTGGTACTTCTTCTCATACTAATAGACCTGTCGAAGCTCCGGTGCCAAAAAATGATGCACATATTCTCGGGGAAGGAGCGGAGGTGGCGGAAGATGAGGGGGTTCTAACAAGGGCTGAAATACTGCCCCGACTGGGGAGATTATGGAATGATTTAATAGCCCCGCCGGAATAGAACCGAAACAAGCGTTATCTACCATGGACGAAGCAGCGATTGCGGCACTCAAGAGTAAAGGGGAATTCAGAATCACATTGAAATGATACCGGCGATGGGAACGGATATTGTGCATCTGCACCATACTAGGTACTACGCATTATACACGTACCCTTTTGTTGTTGGGTATACGCTTATGATCCCCTCCCTAGAGATAGACTTCTATCGCTTATACAAGGTATGCCCGCCGCAGCTTTCACCATACATTAACAAACTCTTCTTCATGTTGCTCAAGTACGCAGAGCTCGCCGGTCGGGAGGTCACTTTGGAGCATATGCTTAATATTTTTGCTCCTTAACTTATAGAGGCTCGATGATCCATATGCGTCACCGAGGGACAAAGAGTTTGGTAGTGAAGATGGACGACAAGGCTAATCATCATTTTTGGGAGAATAATTTCTTCGTATGGAGCGAGCACCTTGTGGCGGACCTAGTAGGGCTTCCTGAGATGCGGAACTTTGCCCCTAAATTTTCTTTTATTTAATTTATGGCTTCCCTCGAGAAGGTGGTTGATCGTTCCTCTTGAGGTGGCATTGCTAATTCATTTTCTGCGTTCACAGCTGAGAGGTTGCCTCCCCGTCCGTTGATGACGTCAGTAAATGGGTTAATACTATTCTTTCCTATACAATGGGGGTCCGTGAGTGGGCATACTTTTATGAGAGATACGTGCGTAAACCTCTCATTGGTAAGTCGGACCGTTATAGTTTCTTTGTTCTTTGCCTTGTAATTTGATCTCGTTGCTTACATGATCATTTTTCTCATTTAACTAGGAGAGTGTGAAGGGTGAATTCTCCTTACTTGCATTTCGTCAATGGGCACCTTTTGCCTGGGCCGCACCAAGGTCTGCTGCACGACCTACATCAAGAACTGCTCAATCTACTCTTATGGTCGGGGCTGTGTGCATGGAAATTATTCCTCATGTTGAGACACCGGCTCTTGCTTCCCACTCAACAGGTGAGTCTTCTCGTGCTGATGGTGGGGAGGGTCTGTGAAGAGGGGGCAAGTGGAGTCTGAAGTGGCTCCTTCAACTGTAGTCCCTTCGGGGGGCAACCTTCCTTTGACGATGTGTGAAAGTGGCGATGATGCTAACCCGACTGTAAAGGCAAACCAGGTGGATGGGGCCAACCCGATGGCAGAGGCTTTGGTTGTTGTGATTGATAAATAGGCTACTGTGACGGGAAGTCGGAGGTCCCGAGGCCATTGTTGCTGCTTTGGGCAGGCCTTTATCATCTGGACCTAATCGGGCCTATTCTTCGGCCACAAAGAGGGAAAAAGGTGTCGTGGTCGATGACTGCGAGTCCAACTCTAACCTCGATTCCAATAATGTTAGGATGTTCGAGGAGGGCTTTACCGATTGATAACTAGGGATTTTGACGTGTTTCATGCTCCTCCTTGCTTGCGCTTTGATTATAAATTCTTACAAAATAGTCCTAAAAGGCTCATAATGTGCTTGATTGTAGGTTTGATCAACAAAGTGACAAGATGTCAAAGATCGGCCCAAAAGGAGTTAAACATGCAGACAAACTAGCCTAGTGCGTCTGCAATCCATACTGTAGTGTCCGCACTAGGGAGATTCAGAGACTGGATTTCAAAGCATCAAACCTAGTGCGACCGCAGTCTATTGTGTGTGGTCCCCACTAGGGAGATTTAGAGACTAGATTTTTAGGGCATCAAAGCAGTACGGCCGCAGTAGATATTTTGTGGCCAGCACTAAATATACCGCAGCTACATTACCATTCTATGCAGTACGCAGAAGCAAACTTCAGAGAGATATCAAGTGCCAAGATCAGAGCATATGGGGTCCGCGGTCATATTTGTGCGGACCGCGCTAGTTCCCTCGATGGCTGCAGTCTATTACCCCAAGTAAAGGTTAGTTTTGAAGAATGACAAAGGAACTCAGGATGAACTAGGTCCATCCAATGGTCCATCCCTCAGGTCCACAAAAATGGGCAGATTTGAGCATGTGGGTTGCACGTGAAGGAGATAAGCTTAACTTGATGTATTTAATATCTCCTGATCGAAAAGGTTGCATAATTGATAAGGATAAGGACTCCTTAATCAAAGAGAACACTATTCAAGATAGTGAAGGAGTTAGAAGTTGAAATCAACTAGAACTCTTCCACCAAGGAGGAGTTGCATCAGAACTTTGGTTATTTCTTCATCTACTAACTCTATAAATTGCAGGATGTTCTCACATTAAAAGTTGCACAAAAATGCAGAAGTTAAACGTGAATTGGGAGCAAAATAGCAAGGCTTTTGGCAAGCAATTCGTGTGTGATTCAAGTGTGCAGCTACAAGAACCAGATTGAAGAACCAGCTTCATAAAGAGTTTTATATGTCTTTCTTTATTTCTAGTTCAATTGTATTAGGTGTTTAATATTGTACCTTTTAGCTTTCATAGAAGCAATTGTATTAGGTATTTTGAGTATTTAAGTTAGAGTTAACTTAATTTGTTGCAACAGTTAGAGGCTAGTTGCTACAATGGGATTAGAGTTAATCATTAAGTTTACAATGTGTTTTGTAAATGCAGTTTTGGCTCAGTGATTTTAGTGGAAGTTTGGGAAAATCCTACTGAGTAGTAGTTCGTGGTTTTTTCACCTTTTGAGCCAGGTGTTTTCCACATAAAAATCTTTGTGTTCTTTATTTTATGTACTTTTAATTCTGTAAACATCAGTCGTTAATACACCTAGAAGAACTAGGTCCTTCCTGAAGCAGTTTAAGCAAAAATTGGGTACCACGCAAATCACCCCCCCCCCCCTTTTGTGTGTGGTATTGACGTTTAGAATATCAATTGGTATTAGAGCAGGTTATCCTCGAAATGGTTAACACCTTAGAAAAAGTTCAACATGAGTGCACCACCTGGGAACTAGGAAGGGCAATCTACTAATAGGCCTCCACTCTTTAATGGCCACTACTACTCTTGGCGGAAAAATAGGATGAGAGATCACATCATAGGAGAAGACTATGAATTGTGGGACATAGTCATTGATGGTCCTCTAGAAACTACAAATAAGAATTTTGAAGGAGTGGAGGTGCCAAAGACAAGAGCTGTCTGCACTGCTGAGGACTTAAAGAAGTGGAAAAAAATGCAAAGGCTAAGAAATGGATTGTGTGTGGACTTAGTCCAGACGGGTACAGTAAAATTCAAAGATGTACCATTGCTAAGGAAATCTGGGACATTTTGCAAGTGCTCATGAAGGAACACCTCAAGTGAAAAGTTCCAGAGGAACACTATTGTATTCTCAATATGAGAATTTTACCATGAAGGAAGAGGAAACCATCCAGGAGATGTATACAAGGTTTACCACACTAATAAAATGAACTTAAGTCTCTTGGAAAGGTTATTCTTGAATAAGACAAAGTTGAGAAGATTTTGACAAGGATACTGCCAATCTCTTGGGAAAGCAAAATCACAACTATTCAGGAATCAAAGAACATTACCACTCTTAAGTTGGATGAGCTAATTGGAAATCTCACTTCCTATGAACACAAAAGGCAAACCATGAAGATGGATGCACCCAAGAAGGAAAGGAGCATGGCATTCAGAATCACAAAAGGTGTTGATCTAGAGGAGGATGAAATGACCATGATCACAAAGGAGTTTAAGAAGTACCTAATGAGTGGAAATGGTCCTTCAAGAAGTAGAAGCTATACCAAACCAAGGGTTCCTGAAAAACAACCCAATGAGGGGTGTTACAAGTGTGGGAAGACTGATCACCACATTAAAAACTGCCCTCAATGGGAAATTGAATGGAAGAAGAAAAGAGTTGAACGAAGGAACAAGAAGAAGGAACAAGTTCATCACAAGAAGAACAAAGGATCAACAAAGGCTATGGTTGTTGCTTGGGGTGAAAGCTCAGAAGATGAAGATGGAGATGAACAAGCATTTATGGCAACTAGGAAGTCCGATGAGGAATCTGAGGTAAGTGTAATTCATCTCAAAGACAAGATTAAATTTTTGTCTAAAGAAAGTCTCTCTGTGTTACTTCTAGATTTCATTGATGAATTTGAGGTTATAAATAATGAAAAGGAACAACTTTCTAAGGAGTGTGTGATTCTGAAAGCTAAGTGCAAAAACCTGGAACTTAGGGCTAAAAATGCTGAGTTGAAGAACCAGGTTCATGAACTTGACACCACAGTCCTAGAGCTGAAATATAAAAATATAAATGAAATTAGGAGCTGGTAAAAAGAAAGTTGATCACACACAACTCAATTTAGAATAAAATCTAGAAAAAATGAAAGATGTGTTGTACAAAAGAGATGAGCAAATAAGATTCCTAAAAGAAGATCTAGGCAAGGTGAACCATGAACTAGATAAAACTTGCAAATGGAACAAGTCCTCTGGTACACTTTCATGGCTACATGAACACCATAGTAGCAATAAGAGAGGACTTGGATATGGGACCCTTGCACCCAAGTGGGATCCCAAAAGCAAGTACCTCACACTTCCTGAGAATAAAATTTGCACACACTGTGGTAAAACTGGTCACTATAAATCTGAATGTATTGCAAAAAAAGTCTAGTAAAAAGAATAAAGAATTTGTTCAAGGAAAAAATAGGCTGCCAGGTTGGGCTAAAAAGAATCTGATTCACTCTTTTGCCTATATAAAGGGACCCAAACTAGTTTGGGTTCCTAAGACTAACCCTTGATTTCCTTTTATGGGTCCAAGTGCAATGGAGCAGCCAAATATGGTACATGAATAGTGGCTGCTCAAAACATATGACAGGAAGCAAGAACCAGTTCCTTTCACTTGATGATCTCAAAGGAGGTAATGTCTCCCTTATAAATGGGAAGAAAGATGAGTCATTGGGGTTGGAAGTGTAGGTAAGACTGATTCTCACTCTATTGGGAATGTCAACTTGATAGATGGCCAAAAGTACAGTCTAATCAGCATATCACAATTATGTGATAAAGGTAACTAGTAGAATTCACAACTACCAAATATTTTGTGATTAGCCTTACCATTGACAAGATTGTTTGCTGGGAAAAAGAATAAACAATACATGCATTATAGATTTTCCCACACTTTCAGAAAATGAACTCACTTACTTAAATGTGTTGGACAATGATCCCCTCCTTTGGCACAAGAGAGTTAGACATGCAACTCTGATTCAACTCAACAAATTAGCCTCCAAGGATCTGGTGATAGGGCTGCCTAACATCAAGTTTAAGTAAGACAAAGTTTGTGTGGCTTGTGCAAGGGCGAAGCAGGTAAGATCCTCTTTTAAATGCAAGAAAGTAGCAAGCAGCACCAGAATGATGGAACTGGTTCATATGGATATTTGTGATCCAATGAAAATGTTAAGCAAAGGTGGTAAAAGATATGTGATAGTGCTTGTTAATGACTACTCTAGGTTTACATGGACATTATTTTTAACATGTAAAGATGAAGCATTTGACATGTTTAATTCTTATTTTAGAAAAACTTGGACTAGATATCTTGTTAAGAAGATTACCTATGAGTCACTTAAAGGGAGAAAGCTAAATATATTCTATCTTAGGGCATTTATATGCAAGTGCTTTGTAAACAATAATGGCAAAGACTCCCTAGGTAAGTATAATCCCAGAAGTGATGAGGGAGTATTCTTGGGATATTATTCACATAGTAAATCTTATAAGATAGACAGTAAAAGAACTATGTGTGAAAAAAATGTATATGTTATTTAAAACTAACATTCTTTCTGAGAAGCGGGAACAAGATAATGAAGAGATTGGGATGATAAGAAATTCAAATGATGAAACCATGGTCCAGCCTGAAGAGGCATCAAAGGAAGGAACAGGTGATAAAACAGGTCCTTCCACCCATGGCAACATGACAGGGGGAACTGACTAGAGAGGAACTGATCCTCAAACCTCGAGGGAACCTGTCCATGAATATATTCCTCAGTAACAAAACCAGGAAGGAACATCCAAAGAAATTAACGCTCCTATTGCAAACATACACAAAATTAGATATAAATTAACCTGGTTCATCTGTTGATCAGAAGTTGTATAGGGGAATGATTCATTCTCTTTTATATCTCACTACTAGCGGACCTGACATTGTGTGCAGTGTAGGTCTTTGTGCTCGATTTCAGGTTTCCTAGTTGATAGAAAGAGCAACCCAGGTATGGCACATTTCCTTGGATCTTGTCTTGTGTCAAGGCTATCAAAAGGCAAAATTCAATGGCCTTATCTACTGCCGAAACGGGGTATGCTGATGTTGCTTCATGTTATGCTCAATTGGTGTGGGGTGCTTCATGTTGTGCTTAATTGTTGTGGATCAAACAACAATTTTTGAACTTTGGATTTTGATATGGTTGCATCCCTATTTTTTGTGATAACACTAGTACTATTAGTATGACAAAGAAATTGGTTCATCATAAGAGACCTAAGCACATAGATGTTAGGCACCTTTTTTTGAGGGACATCTATGTGAAAGGCTTGTCCACTGTGGAGTTTTGTGCTACTAACAAGAAAATTACTAACATCTTCACAAAATCATTAAATAAAGATCACTTTGAGAGGAGCATGTTGGAATTAGGGATGATTAAGACACCTAAAAGGACCAGTTCAAGGTTAAACAAAAGAATGAAAAAAAAAATTGGTTAGAAAGTCTATAAATTGTGTATAATTAGATTAAATATTGCTCAGTATCATTCTTTCCATAGTATACTCTTGTGCCATGTGTTAAAATTACTCATTAATCTCTAATGATATTTCTCTATTTTGGCAAATTTAGACTCCCACAAGAGAAATATCAGTGAAGAACCTGATTTATCAAGATAATACGGTATATTTTCTACACTCTGCGTAATTTAAAGTCTTGGTACAGGAGAGTGAGGCAAAGGATATTGAGATAGCAAGGCTGAAGACACAATTAGTTGAGGTAGAATATGAGAGAGATGTTCTCAGAACTGAACTTGCAAGGGAAAAGGAGAAGAGTGATGGTACTCTTCAAGACATGCTGAAATTTCTCCAAGCAAATAACCTAGCCCTTACCTCTTCGAAGCCTTAAATTATATCCTGGTGTAGATCAACCAGTGACCCAGTTTGGGACGTTTTGTTTCTTTTTCTCATGTTTTTAGTATTTTTATTTCTTCTTATGCTTTATGGTAAAATCATATCAATCATCAATGAATTTCACTATTTTTGCTCTAACTGTTTGTTTATATTTATTTGATGTTTGAAATTTTTAGTTTGATCTATTATGATTAATCCATGTTTTCATTTGAAGTAGCCCTAGTAGCCATGAGTAAGCTTTAAAATCAGGTTATCTCACATTTTTAATGCAACTTTTCGATGATGTCAAAATGGGAAAAATGTTGTGCTTTAAACAAGTGATATTTACACTTTGAACAGTGATGTTTATAAGTAAATGTACTTGGTCCTTGATGATAAGTGATAAAAAGGAAAAATATTTTGTAACATTGTGTTGATGTTGAGCTGAGTTGAAACGAGTCCTAAGTTTATGAAAAGCACTGAGTTTGTCATCATCAAAAAGGGGGATTTTGTTAGCCCAAGTAAAGGTTAGTTTTGAAGAATGACAAAGGAACTCAGGATGAACCAGGTCCATCCAGTGGTCCATCCCTCAGGTGCAAAAAATGGGCAGATTTGAGCATGTGGGTTGCACGTGAAGGAGGTAAGCTTAAATTGGTGTATTTAATATCTCCTGATAAAAAAAGTTGCATAATTGATAAGGAGAAGGACTCCTTAATCAAAGAGAACACTATTCAAGATAGGGAAGGAGTTAGAAGTTGAATCAACTAGAACTCTTCCACCAAGGAAGAGTTGTATTAGAAATCTAGTTATTTCTTCATCTACTAACTCTATAAATTGTAGGATGTTCTCACATTAAAATGTTGCACAAAAACGCAGAAGTTAAACGTGAATTGGGAGCAAAATAGCAGGCTTTTTGCAAGCAATTCGTGTGTGATTCAAGTGTGCAAACCTAAAGCTACATGAACCATATTGAAGAACCAGCTCCATAAAGAGTTCTATGTGTCTTTCTTTATTTCCAGTTCAATTGTAGTAGGTGTTTAATATTGTATATTTCAGCTTTTATAGAAGCAATTATATTAGGTATTTTGAGTATACAAGTTAGAGTTAACTTGAAGTTGTCACAATAGTTAGAGGCTGGTTGCTACAACGGGATTAGAGTTAATCCTTAAGTTTACAATGTGTTTTGTAAATGCAGTTTTGGCTCAGTGATTTTAGTGGAAGTTTGGAAAATCCTACTGAGTAGTAGGTCGTGGTTTTTTCACCTTTTGGGCCAGGTATTTTCCACGTAAAAATCTCTGTGTTCTTTATTTTATGTACTTTTAATTCCGCAAATAGCAGTCGTTAGTACACCTAAAAGAACCAGGTCCTTCCTGAAGCAGTTTAAGAAAATATTGGGTACCACACAAATAATCCTACCCCTTCTTGTGTGGTATTGACATTTAGAATATCACAGTTCATTCTGTGCGGTCGGTGGAGCCTGGGTTCAGAGAGTTGATTTTTTAAAGTCAAGAGCCTAGTACGGTCACACAACATTTTATGTGATCCGCACTGACCCCGCAGGGGATTTTTTGTCCAGTTTTTCTAACTTATTATAAATTGAATATTTTTCCATTTGAAGGGTATTTGTTATTTCATAACAGCATCTTCGCTCGTGAGAAGCCATTTTGTAGCCATTTTGGGCATTTTAACATAGTTTTAGCAATTGAATCATTATATCTACTTTAGTAATTTAATATTATCTCTTTCTCTTCATCTACTCTGATTTTATCTTCCAGCATGAGTAGCCAAACCGATTAATTAGGGTTGTGGCTCAACCCTAGTATGGATAATTGATGGGTGTTGTGATTTAAGGTTAGATTGATTATGGGTGTTTGTTATATAGGTCAATTTTATGGTTTAATTTATGAATGAGTGGTTGCAAACACTAGTTTGTGCTAAGTTGACTTGGATCTTCTTGAGAAAGAGAGCATATGTATCCAAAATCGACTCAACAAGGAATTGGTATGAACTCACGAGATTTGATATCTCAATTAAATGGTTAAACCTCGAGAGAGTAATTACCCGACTTGAACCCTAGTTGCTCGGGCAAATATGCATACCCAATTAATCTTGAGAGAGTTAATTGGACAAAACAACCCTTTCTACCGAGAGGTATAGAGTGGGTAGTATTGAGTAACGGTTATAACATATTTCCCTAGTCATGTCAATAGAGCCTTAGATGCAATTACCCGTCAATTAGCCACCTAGGTGAAGGTCACTACCCTAGTGCCTTTTAAACTATTAGATATATCTTGTAGCAATTTCCTCTTAGTGTAATTTAGTTAAAATTATAATTTGTAGTTTGATCATAGTAGAATATAAAGAAAAATTAAAAATGAATAGAAGACCAATTAAGGGCATACACGCAATCCTAGGCTAAATAGATATCGGATTCCAATCCTAGCTTACTGTGGATTTGATCCTGACCCACAAATTGGGTAATGCTATTACGACAATCTCTCGCTACTTTTTAGTGGTGCGGATTTGGCAGCGATTACCGATATTATAATGAGATTCCATTAAAGCTTGATATTTTATGGGACAGGGAAGGCTTGGTACCGCAGTTTGACCTTTTATGCTCTGATGCAGAGTGTGAGGCTCTTCATGAAGCCAGTGACGTTGAATTGATGCATGAAGTGGCTGCTATGGGCCTGAGGGTAAGTTTCTCCTATTTTGTTTCTTTTGGTTTTTGGCGGCCTTGGACTTTACCGAATCTTTTCCTTCCCTTTTAATTTTTGGCTTTCAGTCTTACATGATGGAGATTGAAAGTGCTCGTAGGGCCGACACTCAGGCCAAGATTTTTCTAAAGATGTTGGAAAAGTATCGGTGCTACCGCAACAAGTACCGTGAGATACATGGGAAGCTCAGGACGAGCACCGATAATCGATCTCTTGGGGCGAAGATGGAGAAAAGGGATCAGGAGCTGATGCAGTCCATTCGCAGGAATAGTGAGCTTGAGGAGATACGTTGTGTAAAGGACGAGGAACTCGAGTAGGGAAATGGGGTCGTCGCAGAGTGTGAGCATCTTTAGGCGAAGGTGTTTTTGTTGCAATCCGAGCTCTATCAAAATACCATCAGAGTTGAGGCTTTGAGTGTGAATGGATGGGGAAATTTGCCGAGCTGGAGAGGAAAGTGTCCTAGTTGAAGGGCGCTGAGAGTTCTCGAGCGTTGGCTTCAGTAAGGGCGGTGGTGTTGGAGGACACTATCCGCATCCTTCAATCCGAGAAGAAATCTGAGAAGGCAACGACCACGCTAAAGGAGGTGAGGCTTGAAGAGTGCATTGGTGAAATTTACCGGGAAGCTTCAAACATGGAAGACTGGGTCGCTGTACTTGAGGCAGAAAAGGCATAATTGTAGGCCCAAGTTGAGTTTGCCTCTACTGTTGTTCCTTGCCACTTGCATAAGCTCTAGGTTCATACCGAGGCCCAACAGGACATATACAATATTTTATGGGAGGTGGGCAATATTTATGGGGCCACTTATGAAGGAGCCCGGGCGAAGGCACAAGAGGCTCATGTCAACTGCGGTTATGATCTTGCGACACCGAAAGCCGGTGAGGATGCTGATGCTAATGAGGAATTTCTTGGAGATAACGAGGGTGAGGATGGCGATGATGATGTTGAGTGAAAAGTTGTTTCCTTAGTCTATGTTTTTTTATTGTTTTGCTTTGTTCTTTTTGTACTTGGGCCGGTTTTGGCCGTGTAAAAGATGCGGTCGTTGCGCAAGTATAAATAAAAAGGTTGTTTCGTTGTTGTAAGTCCTTTGTGTTTCTCTCCCTTCCCCTTGCTTTACATATTTTTTTTGCTTTGGCGTTGACCTTCGGATTTTGGTATGGCGAATCCCTGATTTCTTGTTAAGGGAAACCGATTTTAATTGGACCGAGTAGGGTCTCATTGTTTGAGTCCGAATGGAGCTTCTTCGGATTTGCACATTTGGGCGAGATTGACTTTTGATTTGTCGCTTTAGGTGGAATCATCTTCTATTCAAACGAGATCGAATTCGGATTCGTCATTTTGGACGAAGTCAGTTTTGACGTGAATCATTCGAGGGGGATTGAACTCAGTTGTTGATTTAGGCGAAGTCAACTTTTTTATATGTATTCGAGCGAGGTCAAACTCGGGTCTTGGAGAGAACAATTTCCAACTTATTTGGACAAGTTCCAGAAATAAAAAAAAAATTATTTAACGACGATCGATGGTCGCAAAGGCATTATTGCAAGTAAGAACCGGAATGTTAATCCATGCAATCCGAGTGATGTCAAGTTTTTCTTTTAAGGATGGCCCTTGGCCGTAGGGGTGTTATTTCGAGCTAAGGTTGAAATATAAACCAGTTGGTATTCGAGCGAGGTCGAATTCTTCTTTTGGCGATGGCCCTTGGCCGTAGGGGTGTTATTTTGAGTTAAGGTCGAAATATTAACCTGTTGTGATTCGAGCGAGGTTGAATTCTTCTTTTGGGGATAACCCTTATCCGTAGGGGTGTTCTTTCGATTTAAGGTCGAAATATTAACCCGTTATGACTCGAGCGAGGTCGAATTCTTCTTTTGGCGATGGCCCTTGGCCGTAGGGGTATTCTTTTGAGTTAAGGTTGAACTATTAACCCGTTGTGATTTGAGCAATGTCGAATCCTTATTTTGGTGATGGCCCTTGGCCGTAGAGGTATTATTTCGAGTTGAGGTCAAAATATTAACCCATTGAGATTCGAGCGAGGTCGAATTCTTATTTTGGCGACGACCCTTGGCCGTGGGGTGTTATCTCGAGTTAAGGTCAAAATATTAACCCGTTATGATTCGAGCGATGTCAAATTCTTATTTTGGCTACGGCCCTTGGCCGTAGAGGTGTTATTTCGAGCTTTGATCAAAATATTAACCCATTGTTTCATTGTCAAATTTTGGAGAATCACAGGCCACCATATTGTTTGTGTGCACGTCAGAGTGAATCCTGGCGTACTCGGTTTTGTTTTTTCTGGAGAATTTTGGGCATTTTGTGGAGAAGTCCAAGTTTTTCTTAACTTCTGTGTTTCCTCAGTGAGTCCCAATTTGCTTAATTTTGCTTGCGTTGGAGAGTACGATGCATTTCCTCGGTAAGTCCTAATTTGTTTAATTTTTTTTGCGCTGGAGAGTACGATGTGTTTCCTGGGTAAGTCCTTGTTTGTTTAATTTTGCCTGCGTTAGAGAATACGATGTCGGGGAGTATAAAATGTTGTTGTTTCACCCACTAGGAGCGTTGTACATGTTCGTTTCATACATATATTGGAGGAGTTTTCATGTATCTAGTCACTTCATTGCCCGGCCTGGGGAAGTGGTCAATAAGCGGGGTAATGAATCACACTTGAACTTCGATACGTCCCTTCATCGTCCCACTAGAAACTACCCCGAGAACCCAATCGGGGCAAAACCCAGGTGCGACAAAGAGAGTACGACTTGAGGTGATTCCTCTTTCAGGAGTTGAGGTATTTGAGGTGGGAGGAATTTCAATTATTTTGTAGTAGTTTTCCTTCCATCGTTTCTGGTTGGAATGCTCATTTACACCCTTGCTTGCGCGGCGTTCTTATTCCTGTTTAAACCAACACCAGAGGGTAAACTAAAATGAAATTGTCCATACCTTGCTTTGGTGTTTGAATGGTTGAGGTAATGGTGGTTTTAGATTTGGAGGTCGGGTTCAGCTCTATTTTTTAGCAGCGTCTAAGCTTTGCGCAGGTTGAACCCGCCTTACTTGCTGCAGTGTTAAAATCGGGTCTTGGTCCGATCTTGTTCAATTTGTACCCACAACAAGGGAGACATGTCGTACTTCATTCATTGACCATCCGATGTGTTGGGAAATGTGAAAGTAGGCAGGATATGCCCATTCTTTTGAAGGACTGTGTAGTATGTCATGCTAAACCATCGCTTCCGACGAGATGTGGGTTTTGCATGGATATTGGGTACAACTTCTGCTTATGTAGCAGCCTGATCTTGATTAGCATGTGAGGTTTACTTACCACTCTTTCAAGTGGGTGGTTACATTCAGCCAATTTTAGATATAAATGAAATGAAGAAATTTGGCTAAGAAATCCCTACAGACGACGCCAAATTATTTGGGCAAAATATTTAAAACTCTTTTGTCAAACCTATTATTGATAATAAAGAAGGTAAATCTAGCCAAACATAATCAATTTTGAAATCCAAGCATATAAAGTGGTAAATAACGAAGAATAGGAATGTATTAGATTTATTAATGCGATAATCGTACACCAATGACCGGAGATGAGTTTAGATCTAAAGCAGAGATGCATTATAAACGAGGGAGTAAAGAAGGGGAAGTGAAGTAACTGTTGATAAACGAAAGATTCTTCTTGTGTCACGACCTGGATTTCTCACCTTCGGGAGTCGTGATGACACCTACTAATGAGAGCTAGGAAAGACAACCCTTAACCACCTTCTTCATTAACTGATTTAATTCTTTTAACAATTAACAATAATATCATGAAAACAACAGAATAATGTAAATAAGCGGAAGTCTTAAATTAAAGAATCTGAACAATAATGCGGAAAATCAACATAACCTCTGCCCAACAACTGGTGTCACATACTCACGAACCACTAAGAGTACTAAATACAATCGTTTGTATGAAAGTACAACCTATTTGTCTTGAATACATGAGGTAACAGGCTAAAACAAAAGATAGAGGAGACGTTGGTCCTGCGAACGCCTGCAAGGCTACCTCGCTGTCTCGTTGGACTGAAGGCTAACTCCCACGCTAATGTTGTTGTCGAATGCCTAGATCTGTGCAAAAGAGAACAGTGTGTAGTATCAGTACAACCGACCCTATGTGATGGTAACTGCCTCTAACCCCCACAAAATAGTCACGAGGCTAAACTAGACCACCACATAAACCTGTGCAGTTATATATATATATATATATATATATATATATATATATATATAGCAAAAATAGAGATAATCAATCAAAATGGGAGGGGGAGCATGCTGTGGGGAAAATAACAACTCCAAAATAAATCACCAAATAACAAAGGAAAACAACATAGCCCAATCATAAACAAAGCATCGGAAATCAATACATGCACGGCATCACCCTTCGTATTTTTACACTCATCCACACCATGCAATAATATAATAATAATGTACACGGCATTACCCTTCGTGCTTTCTCTCTTCCTCACATATAATCAATAGAATTGGTATAGAATAGTACATCGTGCAGCACGGCATCACCCTCCGTGCTTTACTCTCTTTCCTCATAGTAAGCAAACAATGCACGGCATCACCCTTCGTGCTTTAAACTCTTTCCTCACAATAAACAAACAATGCATGGCATCACCCTTCGTGCTTTAACACTCTTCCTCACCCAAACAACAATCACAAACAAGAGGCAAGGGAATCAACAAATACTAATAGAAATCCAGGCAAGGGAACACAATTAAATAATTAAATCCCCACAAGGGTACAACATAAATATATTCAACGTCCCGGCAAGGGAAAATGATCAATAAACAACCATATACCGACAAGGGAACAATTTAAATACTCTTTCTCTTCCTTTCACTTTTATTTCGTATCTCACTTTATCACTTGATCCAATGCTCCAAAGGGTTCAACCATTTCATATACGTTCACAATTGTAATATAACTTGAGTCAATGCTCCTTGTTGTTTATAGGTCATAATTTCCTTTCATATGCTTTTCACAACATGTAGGAACCATCACTATGGCAAGAGAAATACAAAAAAATTAAGATATTCACAATTTAAAGACTCACGGTCATGCTAGAAACTAACGTATAGATACTCGTCGCCTATACGTCATACTCAACAAGAAGCAATTAGCAAACAAGACTCAACTCCTAGTCCATCAAGCTAGGGTTAGACCAAACACTTACCTCAATGCCTTAAATATAACTCAAGCCTCAATAATAGCTTTACCCCGCGATTCAACCTCCTATTTGCTCGTATCTAATCACAAATTACTTAATTACATTAATAAACACTAAATTAATCAACCCCAATGCAAGAAAATGGGTTTTCCAAAGTTTTATCCTAAAAGTAAAAAATTGCTCCCGGGCCCACGTGGTCAAAACCCGAGGTTCAAACCAAAACCCGATTATCCATTCCCCCACAAACTCGAATATACAATTTGTTTTAAATTGGACCTCAAATTGAGGTCCAAATCAACAATTTTTGAGAAACCTAGGTTCTACCCAAAATACCCAATTTTACCTATAAAAATCATTGATTTTAAGCTGAAAACATGTTAAATGATGTTAATGATTGAAATAAATAAGTAAAAACTAATTTACAATTGATTTGGAAGAAGGTTTGTTCTTGAAAAATTGCCCAAATGGAGTTGTGTTTTGAAAATAGGGTGAAAATGTCTTAAAAAATCGACTAAGTATAAAAATTTGCAGGTTGCAGATATGGGAATTGCGAACTCCAACCCTCAGATATGGGAATTGCGAAGTCAAGTTAGAATTTGCGAACACTGGGCAAAAGGGAGGGTCTTCAGATTTGCTACCAAGAGTGTCGCATTTGCGAAAGATTCAATATCGCATTTGCGAGCCATGTGGTCGCATTTGTGATCCCAGGCCAACAGGGGCAACTTCGCATTTGCGAAGAAATATACCACATTTGCGATTGACGTTCAGGCTAGGCAAATCTCGCATTTGCGAGATGACCTTCGCATTTGCGAGCTAGGCTTCGCAAATTCAAAGCCTGCAGGTCAAATATAGCAGCAACTTTCAAGTTCAAAAAATGCAATCCGCGGCCTATCCAAAACTCACCTGAATTATCGGGGCTCTAAACCAAAGATGCATCCAACCTCAAAACTATCCTACGAACTTATTCGCGCGATTAAATCGTCGAAATAACATCATAAACATTTAATTAAACCCCAAATCCAATAATTCTTTCAAACTTCATAAAATCTCAAATTTTCCAATTTAGGTTAGAATCACATCAAACGATGTCTGTTTTCAATCAAATTTCACAGAAACATCTTAAGTCATATATAATACATGTATCGGGCACCAGAACCAAAATACGGGCTCGATACCAACACGTTCTAATCCATTTTCATTTCAATTTTCCTTAATATTTTCAAAAAAACAATTTTACTCAAAAATTTATTTCTCGGGCTTGGGACCTCGGAATTCAATTTTGGGCATACGCCCACATCCCATATTTTCCTACAGACCTTCCGAGATCATCAAATTATGGGTTCGGGTAATTTTACCCAAAATATTGACAGAAGACAAATTTATTTATTTTAATACAAAAACTTATCATTTTTCATATAATTTTATATTTAAGCTTTCCGACTACGCGCTCAGACTACACGCAAATCAAGGCGACTCTAAAATAGGTTTTCAAGGCCTCATAAGCATAGAATAGATAAGAAAATAGGTGATGGATCTTTGGGTCATCACATTCTCCACCCTAAAACTACCGTTCGTCCTCGAAAGGACAGAAGAAGGAAGTACCTGAGTCGGGGAACAAATGAGGGTAACAGCTCCGTATATCGGAATCGGACTCCCAGGTTTATGACTCAGGAGGCTGACCTCTCCACTGAACACGAACAGAAAAGAAACTCTTGGATCTCAATTGACGAACCTACTGGTCTAGAATAGCCACCGACTCCTCCTCATAAGACAAGTCCTTGTCCAACTGGACAGTGCTGAAATCTAACACATGGGTTGGATTTCCGTGATACCTCCGAAGTATGGACACATGAAACAAAGGATGTACGGCTAATATGCTCGGCGGAAAAGAAAGTCTATAAGCCACATCTCCCACTCGTCAAGAATCTCAAATGGATCAATGAACCTGGGGCTAAGCTTGCCTTTCTTCCCAAATCTCATCACGCCTTTCATAGGCGACACTCGGAGCAATAATAGCTCACCAACCATAAAAGACACATCTCTAACCTTGCGGGCTGCATAGCTCATTTTCCTAGATTGAGTCGAATGAAGCCTATCTTGAATTATCCTGACCTTGTCCAAGGCCTCCTAAACCAAATTCGTACCCAACAACCGAGCCTCTCCCGGCTCAAACCATCCAATCGGAGACCGACACTGCCTACCATATAAAGCCTCATAAGGAGCCATCTAAATGCTCAAGTGGTAGCTATTTATCGTAGGCAAACTCTGATAAGGGCGAAAACTAATCCCACAAACCTCCAAAGTCAATAACACAAGCTCGGAGCATATCCTCCAAAATTTGAATAGTCCGCTCGGGCTGACCGTTCATCTAAGGATGAAATGTTGTGCCCAACTCAACCCATGTGCCCAACTTTCACTGAATTGCTCTCTAGAAGCGTGAGGTAAACTGCGTACCCCGATCCGAAATGATAGACACATGCACACCATGAAGGCGAACAATCTCCCGAATATAGATCTCAACAAACCTCTTGCAAGATAGGAGACTGCCACAGGAATGAAATGCGCTGACATGGTTAGCCTTTCAACAATGAACCATAACACATCGAACTTCTTCCGAGTCAGCAGAATTTCAGTAACAAAATCCATAATGATCCGCTCCCATCCACTCGGGGAGCTCAATCCTCTTAAAAACAAACCACCAGGCCTCTGATGCTTGTACTTAACCTGCTAAGAATTCAAACAACGAGCCACATATGCTACGATATCCTTCATTCTACACCACTAGTAATGCCGTCGAAAATCCTGAAACATCTTTGCGGTGCCCGGATGAATAAAGTACCGCGAACTATGGGCCTCCTCTAAAATCAACTCTTGAAGCCCCTCCACATTGGGCACACAAACTTTCCCCTGCAATCTCAAGACTCCATTAGCATCTAACGTAACCTGCTTGGCACCTCCTCGCTGCACCGTGTCTTTAAGGACACACAAATGGGGATCATCAAACTACCGATCACGGATACGCTCCATTAATGAAGAACGAACGACCGTGCAAGTTAATACCCGACTAGGCTAAGAAATATCCAACCTCACGAACCGATTGGCCAAGGCTTGAACATCCAAAGCAAGCAGCCTCTAACTGATCGCAATATAAGCAAGATTTCCAATACTGGATCACTTCCTACTCAAAGCATCGGCCACCAAATTGGCCTTTCCCGGGTGATAAAAGATAGTGATATCATAATCCTTCAACAACTCCAACCGCCTCCTCTTCCTCAAATTTAACTCATTTTGCTTGAACAAGTATTGAAGACTCTTGTGATCCGTGAACACCTCGCGTGCCATGTCTTACAGATAATGCCTCCAAATCTTCAATGCATGCATTATGGCTGCCAACTCCAAATCATTAACTGGATAGTTCTTTTCATAAATCTTCAACTGCCTTGAAGCATACGCAATGACCTTGCCATCATGCATCAACACTGCTCCAATCCAACACGAGAAGGATTACAATAGATTGTATAAGGCTTTGAACCTGTGCGAAAAACCACCATCGGTGTCATAGTTAGAGCTGTCTTGAGCCTATAAAAGCTCGCCTCACACTCGTCCGACCATCTGAATTGGGCACCCTTCTGAGTCAATCTGGTCATCGGGGTGACAATAGATGATAACCCCTCCACGAACCGTCGATAGTAGCCTACCAACCCCAAGAAACTCCAAATCTCTATAGTTGATGCTGGTCTAGGCCAGTTCTTGACTGCCTCAATCTTCTTCAGGTCCACTTGAATACCCTCTGCTAATACAACATGACCTAAAAATGCAACTGAACCCAACTAGAATTCACACTTGGAGAATTTTGCATATAACTAACTAAAGAACCACCCTAAGGTGTTGTTTGTGCACCTCCTGGTTGCAGTAATATATCAATATATCATCGATGAAAACTATAAAAAATGAGTCCAAATAAGGCCTAAACACTCGGTTTATCAAGTCCATGAATGTTGTTGAAGAATTTGTTAATCCAAATGACATAACCAGGAACTCATAATGCCCATACCGAGTGTGGAAGGCTATCTTGGGGACATCAAATGCCCCAATCCTCAACTGATGGTAGCCAGATCACTAGTCAATCTTGGAGAATACCGTGGCACCCTAAAGTTGGTTGAACAAATCATCAATCATCGGTAATGGATACTTATTATTGATCATTAACTTGTTCAATTGCCCGTAATCAATACACATTCTTATTGACCTATCCTTCTTCTTGAAAAATAACACCGGTGTACCCCAAGGTGAGGCACTGGGTCTAATAAACTCTTCTCAAGCAAATCCTGCAACTATTCCTTTAGCTCTTTTAACTCCGGCGGGGCCATGCGATATGGTGGGATAGAAATGGGTTGAGTGCTCGGAACCAGATTAATACAAAAATCAATATCCCTATCGGGGGCATACCTGGCGGGTCTGAAGAAAAAACATCAGGGTGCACAAATTCAATAGAGAGAACCTCAGCACTGGAATGACGAACATATGCTAAATAGGCCAAACACCCCTTTTCGACCATACGTCGAGCCTTCACATATGATATAACAATGTGGGTAGAATGACCAGGAGTCCCTTTCTGCTCTAAATGAGGCATACCCGGTAAAGCTAAGGTCATAGTCTTGGCATGACAGTCCAAGATAACATGATAGGGTGACAACCAGTCTATCATCAATATAATATCAAAGTCGATCATATCTAAAAGCAACAAATCTACACGAGTCTCCAGACCCTCAATCACCACAACACAAGAACGATGTACTCGATCGACCACGATAGAATCACCCACCGGCATAGACATATAAACAGGAATACCCAATACATCACTAGGCATGATCAAATACAGGGCAAAATAGGATGACACATACGAATACATAGACCCTGAATCAAACAACACTGAAGCATATCTATCACAAACCAGAACCATACCTATAATGACTGCATCGGAAGCCTCTACCTCCGGCCTAGCTTGAAGAGCATAACATTGTGGCTGGGGCCTTCCACTCTGATCTACCTCTCTGTGATGGCATGCTGCTGGTTGGCCTCCATCTCTGGCGGTCTGAGCTCCACCTCTATGACCTTTACCTCCACCTTTGGCACCTCTACCCCTATCTCTAGCTGGCTAGGCAGGCTGTGGAACACCTGGTGCCTGAACCATAGCACAAGAACCTTGGTGCTCAGAACTGCTCGGTGCTCGAGAGCAAAATCTAGCAATATGACCCGTGTCACCACAAGTGTAACAAGTCCTCGGTTGTTGAGTCTACTGGCCCTGTCGACCTGAATGACCACCACGGAAACTCTAAAGTGGCAGTGCATTGATAGGAGCTGGCAACGCACTAAACGGCTGCTGATCGAAATAGTGTGCATGAGAACCACGACCACCTGGGGCACCCTGAGAAACCTGGAGGGCTAACTGGAAAGGCGTAGAAGGTTGACCCTTATCATACGAATCTCTACCTCTAGACGAGGTGCCACTAAATTGTCCTGACTGACGGGGTCTCTTGTCTACTCTATGACCACCCCCCGTGACAATACCATCTCAATATTCGAGGCCACATTGGCCGCCTCCTGAAAGGATATCTCGCTCCCAACCTCTCCAGCCATATGGAGACGAATAGGCTGAATGAGTCCGTCAGTAAACCATCTCACTCTCCCACTCTAAAAGGAAGCCAACTCAATAAACCTAGTCTCATACTGGGTGACTATCATGGATCTCTGATGGAGATGCTCGAACTGCCTTCGATAGGCCTCTCATTGTGTAATAGGGAGAAACTTCCCCAGAAATATACGTGTGAACTATTCCCGGGACAAGGCCGGAGATCCTGCTGTTATAGCTAAACAATAATCCCTCCACCAAGTCTTGGCGGATCTAGACAACTGGAATGTAGAAAAATCAACCTCAATGGTCTCAAGAATACCCATGTTCCAAAGAACTTTGTGGAAGCAGTCGAAATAATCCTGAGGATCCTCGCTAGATGCACCGTTGAAGGTAATAGTGAAGAGCTTGGTGAACCTATCCAATCTCCATAAAGCATTGACAGACATATTTGTCCCATCATCGGCCTGGGCTACCACACCCGGCTGAGTTGCTCCAACAGGCTGAGCTGCTGGTGTCTGAACCTGGGGAGTTACCTGCTCCGGAGTATGAGTAGCAGGAGTTTGGGCCCCTTCTCCAGCCTGAGAGATGGCTAGTGCTACAGGAAGCAAACCTGCTCGGGTAACATTCTCCATGAGACCCACTAATCGGACTAGAGTGTCCTGAATAACTGGGTAGCAATAAACCCCTCTGGGACCTGAGCGGGGCCCATTGGAGCTGTTGAGGCTTGGGCCGGAACCTTCTCGTTGAAGTCAACTTAAGGCTCTGCCATTGGTGATGCTGCTCGGGGCTAAGCTCTACCATACCTCGACCTCTGCCCCTAGCGGGAGCTGCCTGGGGCTCGGACTACTGATCAGAAGATAAGGAAGCGCGTGTTCTCTCCATCTACGAAAGAACATAGTAAAAATTCAATTGTCGTTAAGAAACCAAACCGTATGACAAGAAAGAACAAATGTGAAACTTTTCCTAAATCGGTAGCCTCTAGGGATAAATACAGATGTCTCTGTACCGATCCCTCGGACTATACTAAGCTCGTCCGTGAGTTGTGAGACCTATGCAACCTAGAGCCCTGATTGCAAACCTCTATGGGAGGGGGAGCATATTGTGGGGAAAATAACAACTCCGAAAAAAATCACCAAATAACAAAGGAAAACAACATAGCCCAATCATAAACAAAGCATCGAAAAGCAATAAGTGCACAACATCACCCTTCGTGATTTTACTCTCATCCACACCATGCAATGATATAATAATAATATGCACGGCACTACCTTTCATGCTTTTACTCTCTTCCTCATGTATAATCAATAGAATTGACATGGAATGGTACATCGTGCGGCACGGTATCACCCTTCGTGCTTTACTCTCTTTCCTCACAGTAAGCAAATAATGCGCGGCATCACCCTTCGTGTTTTAACTTTTTCCTCATAATAAACAAATAATGCATGGCATCACCCTTCGTGCTTTAACACTCTTCCTCACCCAAACAATAATCACAAACAAGGGGCAAGGGAATCGACAAATAATAATAAAAGTCCTGGCGAGGGAACATAATTAAATAATTAAATCCCGGCAAGGGTAAAACATCAATAATTTCAACGTCCCGGTAAGGAAAATAATCAATAAACAACCATATCCCAGCAAGGAAACAATTCAAATACTCTTTCTCTTCCTTTCACTTTTATTTCATATCTCACTTTAACACTTGAGCCAATGCTCCAAAGGGTTCAACCATTTCATATACGTTCACAATTGTAATATAACTTGAATCAATGCTCCTCGTTATTCATAGGTCACAATTTCCTTTCATAAGCTTTTCACAACAAATAGGAACCATCACCAAGGCAAGAGAAATATAATGAAATCAAGATATTCACAATTTAAAGACTTACGGTCATGCTAGACACCAACGTACAGATACTTGTCACCATGCCTATACGTCATACTCAATAAGAAGCAATTCACAAACAAGACTCAACTCCTAGTCCCTCAAGCAAGGGTTAGACCAAACACTTATCTCAATGCTTTGAATACAACTCAAGCCTCAATTATAGCTTTACGCCATAATTCCACCTCCAATTTGCTTGTATCTAATCAAAAATTACTTAATTACATTAACAAACACTAAATTAATCAACCCCAATATATGAAAATGAGTTTTTCAAAGTTTTATCCTAAAGGTCAAAAATCGCCCACGGGCCCACGTGGTCAAAATCCGAGGTTCGAACCAAAACCCGATTACCCATTCCCCCACGAACTCGATATACAATTTGTTTTTAAATCGAACTTCAAATTGAGGTCCAAACTCCCAATTTTTAAAAAACCTAGGTTCTACCCAAAACACCCAATTTCACCCATGAAAATCATTGATTTTAAGTTGATAGCATGTTAAATGATGTTAATGATTGAAAAAAAATGAGTAAAAACTAACTTACAATTGATTTAGAAGAAGGTTTGTTCTTGAAAAATCACCCAAGGGAGTTGTGTTTTGAAAATGAGGTGAAAATATCTTCAAAATCAACTAAGTATAAAAATGTACATGTTGCATATGGGAATTGCGAACAAGGGTTCGCAGTCGCGAACCCCAACCCTCAGATATGGGAATTGTAAAGTCAAGTTCGCAATTGCGAAGTCAAGTTCGCATTTGCGAACATTGAGCAAAAGGGAGGGTCTTCACATTTGCGACCAAGAGTGTCGCATTTGAGAAAGACCCAATATCGAATTTGCGAGCCATGTGGTCCCATTTGCGATCCCAGGCCAATAGGGGCAACTTCGCATTTGCGAAGAAATATATCGCATTTGCAATGGAGGGTCAGGTCGGGCAAATCTCGCATTTGCGAGATGACCTTCACATTTACGAGCTCGCATTTGCGAGCCAAGCTTCGCAAATGCGAAGCCTGCAGGTCAGATATAGCAGCAACTTTCAAGTTCAAAAAATGCAATCCGCGGCCTATCCAAAACTCACCTGAACTCAGGCTCCGAACCAAATACGCACACAACCTCAAAACTATCCTACGAACTTATTCGCACGATCAAATCACCGAAATAACATCATAAACATCGAATTAAACCCCAAAATCCAAAAATTCTTTCAAACTTCATAAAATCTTCCAATTTAGGTCTGAATCACGTCAAACGATGTCCGTTTTCAACCAAATTTCACAGAAACATCTTAAGTCATATATAATACATATACCGGGCGCCAGAACCAAAATACGGGCTCAATACCAACACGTTCTAATCCATTTTCATTTCAATTTTCCTTAATATTTTCAGAAAAACAATTTTATTCAAAAATTTATTTCTCGGGCTTGGGACCTCGGAATTCAATTTCGGACATACGCTCACGTCCCATATTTTCCTACGGACCCTCCAGGACCGTCGAATCTCGGGTCCGGATCCATTTACCCAAATTATTGGCCGAAGTCAAATTTATTCATTTTAATATCAAAACTTAGCATTTTTCACAGAATTTTATATTTAAGCTTTCCGGCTACGCGCCCGGACTACGCACGCAAATCAAGAAAACTCTAAATGAGGTTTTCACGACCTCAAAAGTACATAATGGATAAGAAAAATAGACGATGACTCTTTGGGTCGTCGCATCTTTTTTCCTCTATTGTTGTTGCTTTCCTCTCCTCGAATTCTCCCCCTTTTCTGAGCTCCTTGCCCTCATATATATAGTTCCTTTCCCTTTATATCTAATGGTCTTTGACCAACGTGTTTTCTTGCAACAGTGCCTTTCGTCGTTGCTCGAACACAGTGTTTGCTCCATGATGTACGCTTTCGACGATTTGACCCCGACAATGGCCGAGGTTTTCTTTGCTATCTAGCCACCTGGGTATGATTACAGCTTGGTCGATCCCTTATGATTCCTCTTGGGGACGACCACTACGGTCAGATTTTGACCCATACAATATCCTCCTCCGCATTTCCATATTCCCTGTAATAATTTTTGGAAAAAAATGTTATAATTTTAGTTAGTCAAATTTTGAGTCCCTAATTAAAGTCGGCACTTGAATCGTGCTAGTGTTGCCCAATAATATTGGCACTTCATTATAGGAGTAAGTTCTAGTGGGGTTTTCTTTTCACGTGGTGCTGGGACACAGCTTAATTTTGTTGGCATAATAAAAAGGGGCAATTATTTATCGTCAGTGTTTCAAATGAAACGCCGCCCTCTTTATGTACAACGAATAGTTAGATAAACCTATATAAAACAGCTAAGAAAGTCGATGCTTCAAATCTCCCGATAGCATCCACGAAATTCAGGAAAGTGACGCTTCAAACGCAGAACAGCATTGGCGATTCACTCAAGTAAAGACGTAGAATCTGTTAGGCTACCGGTGAGACATGAGGCCAGCATCGAGTTCCACAAAGTTCACGAGTTTGACCAAAACCAAGATCAGCTATCATTAAAAAAATACTTATTCACCTCTGATATTTAAACCAAATTATATTAACTTATCATAAGAAAATAGAATAAGGTGAGAAAGTATATTAGTCGACTATGGTTTACTCACAAAATTTTAAGTGCACACACACTATGCATTCATAATTTGATATAAACATAGAGTGCGAGTAAATTGCTATGGCAGCAGAAATATCAGCAAGAAATTCATGTCATGACCTCTATTTGCTCCCAGAAATGAGTTCCACTCAGACTTGGGCAAATAAATAAACGTCTACTACTCTGTATTGTTTTACATGAAAACCATGTAATTGAGATCAGTAAGCCTGTAATCATATCCCCGCTCAAAGATTACACTCGGCGCTGAAAGCAGCCTAGCCGAAGATTAAAAAAACAGAATCTGATTAATAATACTGGAGATGGCAATGGGTCTTTCCAGTCTACGCCAACGAAATGATCGCAAGTCAATCAAATAGTCAATGTAAATGATATTATGATGCAAAAAGAATGAACCAATCAATCACTAAATCAGTAACATTATGTATGCTTCTTAGCACGGCCGCTTGAAGTAGCAGCATACTCTTTCTTAGAACCAGATGCCTCGGGCTTTCTTGCCCAGGCAGGTGCTTTATCAGGCGCATAATGATAATCATAGAAGAGTTCCTCTCCTGCAGACATTCTTTCTTTGGCAAATATACCAACTCTGTGATCTCCAGCCACCATAATGACCTGTCAAAGAGTTATCTGAGCATTATTGCGTTTACCATAGGCAAACTTGTCCTGGAAATGCCTATGCAAATTTCAACAATTACCTTGGCATAGCAATTTGGATCAGGAGAATGGTTAGCAAACTTCAACTTATCACCTTTCCGATGAGCATCAAGCACAAACTGCATATGAACAAGACAAGTGATTCACGTAAGACCACAGTTGAGGCCCTAACCCTAAGGAATAACTTATCGAGGTATGGAGGGCAAGTCATTTCTCATGCCTGATTATTCAAATTGAAGAGAAATGAAGAATTTTCACGATCATAGATCTTTCCACGCTTATCAGCTTCATGGTGTGAGATTATTTCACCAGTATACTCCCCAAGGTATTCGTGCTTTCCAACAGTATTCTGTTAATGCTAAACATGAGCACAAAAACAACAAGGATCTGCAGATATACACAGAAAAAGCATAACACTGTTCTTGGATATTACCTTCAAGAAAGCTCCCCAGCCAGACACATCAGATCTTCCAAGAAGAACCTGCAGATTAATGTAAGTTTTTAGGATTAGCCAACAGCTGGAATTTGACGACCTCATTCTTACACTAGACCAGTTCTAAAGCATACATGCACAGAAAAAAGGAGGATCACCTTTTAAAACCTCACAAGACCCTCAACTGATATTATAAACAACTAAATTATTTACAACTATCTTTTTCAACTTTATTCATTACAATGTCGCACAATGAAATCCACAATTAAGATACCGCCAAAAGAATGAAAATGTACTAAACTTATAAGCAAATCTTCACATTAAGTTTGATCCATAAAAGTGATCTCAGTGTATCTCCATCTTTCTCTTTGCTAAAATGTCCTACATTGATTAAGGGTTTAGGTGGTCTCATTTTATGGTGTTGGACAATCTTCATCTCATGAGCTAACTTTCGACACTAAGTTAGGTTCAAAGGTTCATTTCTTCACATGGTATCTGAGCCAAACTCATCATGTCATCCATATTCTTGGTTTACTAATGTTGGGCTATCATATTATGGTGTCTATGCTCCAAATGTCTAGTCCTGGATATGACAATAATAATCAAGTTGCAATTAAAATAACTAATTCAACACCTTGTACACAATAATGCCAATATCCATCCAGCTCTTCAACTTTGAAATTCAAAGAATCAAATGCTTGTGGGATCACTTAGCATGTCATTGTTTGAAAACACTTCTTTGAAGCGCAAGGCTCCATCCATGATGCGCTAACCTCTTGCATCGCATCTCTTTATCACTTTATGCGACGAAGCAACGGCTTTTAATAACACTGGGTGAGTTCATGAACTAACTTGTTGGGTTGAATTAGTTCTAAGTTCCATTTTCTTCACGGATCTTCTTAATCATTACATGAAATTTGTGATCACATTGACAGCTTTAAAGTATCAGCAGGATAAGATCAACTATAGTAAACAAGGGGGCGAATTCAGCAAATTGCAATAGAATTGAACATTATAGAAAGGTACTACGAGAACAAGTAAAAAAGGTGGCATATGAACTAAGAACGAGACAGTAAGTATCCTACAGAGAAGACATGACTCAACAATCTAACCAAAACAATGACGAAAACAAAAATAGCGAGACAATTTTCATATAATTTAAGAACACATTAGAGTTTAACATAATCTGTGACATGAAGTAAAGGTATCCACCAAAAAGATTGGTCAATACCCAAAACCTAGAACTGGTAATGCCAAATTCAAAATTTCTCCCTCTAATTAAACTTGGAGAACAGAAAAAGGAGGAACAAATAACAATCACTTGGCTTCGTGGCGACCACCGACTTCAACGAGAACTAACAACTATCCCTCACAAATAATAAAATGTATAAATAAATAGAGATAATTACACTTTGTTGTTGTTTGAGAAGAAGCTTCATGTTCTTGCATTCATAATTGTCACCTCTTTGTGAAGGAATACCTAGAGACCCATCACCACAACTGCAAGAGCCAAATAACACAGCGTATGATTTTTTTGCAACAGAAGATGAAGGATATTAAAATGAATAAATTAGCTCATTATGAAAGATAAATTGATGCTGATGTTCACTCAAGCCTGGAAGGGCTGTTCGTCAGTTGTCACTTGCTCAGCAATTAATAATCGGAAAAGGGCCAAATATACCCCTCTACTTTCAAATATGGTTTACTTGTACTCTTCGTTATACTATTGGGTCATCCATACCCCTATCGTTATACTATTGGGTCATCCATACCCCTATCGTTATACTATTAGGTTATCTATACCCCTACTATCTGTATAAATAACCCAATAGTATAACGGTATAAATAACCCAATAGTATAACGGTAGGGGTATGGATGACCCAATAGTATAACAAAGGGTACAAGTAAACCATATTTGAAAGTAGAGGGATATATTTGGCCATTTTCCGTATTTCCAATCGTAGAAATGTGCCTTTTTTTGGAACAAAGTATTAAGAAAAATATGTCATCTAAATTAAAACAGAGGAAGTAATATTTACTTTGTATTATATTAAAACGAAATAATATTGGTTACATATATACTGTTTGCGATGAAACAGTGTTAAATGGCATGTTGGGTAGCTAGGAAGGTGCCTCCGACACTTATTCTGCCAGTTAGTGCTAGAATATTGGTGATTTGTCTCCCTAGGAACCACAAGAGGAGCACGAGAATTAAACAACATTCACATATGCTTAACAGGAATAAGTATCCCACAAAGAAAACTTTCGATATCCCTTCTTCTTTAATTCTGAATCTAAAGAGAATCTGATAGCGTCATATGTTAGTAAAAAAAGAATCTGGCAATTCTACCATTTTTCTGCTCCAAAAAACTTAGTTAGCAGGGTTCACATAATTAATCACCACACACACTTAGTAACTGAGATGGAATCAAAAGATACTGGCCGTACGAGAGCTTTCACGAAGGTGCTACGTAAAATCCTATCTTTTAGTATTACCCACTAGTTTAAGACTTGGTCTGAGGAGCACATTACCACAAGATATCACCGGGCATTTTTTGCATGCAGTGACCGAGTGACGTACAAAGGGTTTTGTGTATATGGCCCAAATCCATACTCGTCTAAGCAAAATCGTCTAAGAGGATTACAAAAGTTCTCCAAATTGGCTACACAACAAGGGCCAAACACGAAACAACAAGAGCAACAACTAATCAATTGAAGAAAGAGTATAATCCAGAAAATGAAGTTGTTGTTCGAGGCTCGAAATTAGATGCTACGATCCTCCAAATCCGATCTCCACCGTTCAAATCCAAGACCAAGATGTTACGAACACTCAGTCAAAATGTCAGCCCGATCCAACGGTTAACGAATTGGAAAACGTGATTTAAATTTGGCTGGTCGAAACAAAATCTGCAACAAAATAAATACTTTTCTTCTCTCCTCTCTTGATGAAAGCTCTCTCAAAACCCACAATTATGTGCTTATGTCTTTCAAAGACTTGTATCAATATGCATAGAATAACTCTCCAAGGTTGTCCTATTTATAGATCATGAGTGGTGCTTTCTTTAAAGCCAAAACCCACTCAAAATAGGAATAAACCGAATCCGATTCCAAATAGGATTGAAACCCAAAAGAGAATAGGATTAGGGCATTGGCCTTTGGCCGGACAACATGGCCATGTGCCCAACACTAGTTTGTGAACAAACACTGTAAGTGCTTAAGTTGACACATGCAAACTGAAAAAATAAGATTAGGCTTTGGATAAAGATGGAGAGTTTGGAGGACGACACGAGAACTTAAAACACTTCATGTGTGGAAATTAGCAACTTCCAGTAACACGAGATACAACAATAATACAACAATAACATGGGCAGTGGGCACTAGAAATACTTTTGTAAAACTAGAGAAAAACAGAAAATAACTCCATAGCACTACCAGGAGCTCACCTGATCCAACAATTTCGACAAACATCAGGATCACATTCCCTGTCTGCAGCAAAGCAAGGGCATTGCCTGCTTCTACACTGACTTTTGGCACAATGACAACCACGGAATTTATTCTTGCAACTTTTTTGGCATCTACAACATAAGATTGACAAAGTGTCAAAACAGAACTAATTAATAGGCACGAAATCTGCAATCAAAAGATGTTTAAGAGACAGCAAAAGAAAATAGCAGACAAACCACAGAAGGCAATAAAATTGGTAAAACATTGTGCACTCTAAAAGGACATTAATAGTCCAGGTCCTACAGTATTCTCTCACTGAAGTTTGTAGAGAAGAATGCTGGCTTACCCACAGTATTTTTCACAGCAGGTTCCATTTACGATGCAGGGGCACTCCTTTCCGCACGGTGCTTGACAATTACATGGATTATACTGCCGACAAGGCTTATCTTTCCTCTCAGAGATCCATTTCCTAGTTGCATGATATCCAGCTGACTTCCACGTGTATTTTGAGCGACGAACTTTACCTCTTCTACGCAAAAATCTGGATCTTCTCCGTGCTTGATTACCCTGAAGTTGAATTCGGAATAGGATCAACCAAAGTGGAGATAATAATAATACTACTCCCTCCGGTCCTCAAAGGAAATACAAACTCCTAGAGAAAAAAAGATGTATTCACTAAAGTAAACTTAATTAATTGCTACCTTGACACATTGGAATATGTAAATAAAGGCAAATTTTGGAAAAATAAAATTAATCCTTCTTGATTGTGTAAATAAACACTTATTTTGGACCAAAATAAAAAAGTAAAATGGTCACTTATTGTGGACGGAGGAAGTACGATTCATCAAAAAGAACACAAAGCAACATGCTGATGAACAAGGTCAAATTCAAATACACTGACCATGATTGTTTGGCCGTCACCCTTGGAAGAGCCTTCAAGCATTCCATTCTCCCCATCACCTAATCCTGATAGCTTATTCCCGAAATTGTTCATGTACTGGAACACCTCCCAACAAGTTTTCAAACCATTCATCATATTTCGAGCAATCATACAGCTGTATGACAAATAACATGCTCAAGTCAGGTTAAGAATCACTAAAGTGAAGGGAGAAAAAGGAGAACGAACTTTCAATATGCAATATTAGACATTGTAAATTAAAAGACTAAGAAGGAAGGGGTTCATATAGTAGGTTGCTGCATTAGATGAACAACTTAGAGTGGCTTCTCCTAGTCCGCAATGCTCTTATATTTGACTCAATTCATGTCATGAAAACTAGACCAATCAGCTTAAACTAGGGTTAACTCTCAGACAGTGAAGTTGCCACTTTATGGGTCGTCATGAATGCAAATCAAGATAAAAGGCAAAATACTAGTTGTAAGTGAGGTGAGGTCAGAGCAGGAATAATGACTTATTCAATAGTATCCTATCAGAGATGTCTTCAATCCTGCACAGATCCAACTCTAGAATGTGTACTTTCTTCATTTAAGGCTTGAAAAATACTATAGGAAGGCAATAACTTATCTGCAGTGATTCGATATCCTAATAAACAACTAGACTTAGGCACCCACAAAAATGGTCAAGATAGTGAATTGACAAGAAATCAAGTAGACCGGGTGAACTTGCATGCTGAACAGTGAATGCAGAGTGCAAATGGTTTTTGTATTAACTATCAAAAAACCAATCTATCGCATAAAGCAAACAAAAATCTAGCATATTCACTCGTCTAGGAGGAGTATTGACAAGTGAAACAAGAATTGAAAGCACACAATCAGATCAAATGAGAAAAGTGCGCTTGATATTTTTATTATGCAGGTTCTAGTTAGCTTAGCATGAAGGCATTTGATTAAAAAGCTAGCACAAGAGTTTCTTCATAGACAAAAGTTACGCAGTATTCAAGAGAATAATTTAAGAAGATATTACACAACAGACAATGTTGAGAAAAGAAGTATATGCAAGCCAAAGAACTGACAAGAGCAATAGTAGACATGATTGAGAAGAGTAACTTGAAGTTAACTGACCTGCTCCTACCAAACATTTCCACACCTTTCTCAAAGAGAGCCTTTTCAAGTGGTCTCCAAGATATGTCACCATCTATTTCTTGTTTGCAGTTTTTCTCATCCACAAACTCATTTTTCCTCAATGTGTCGTCACAATTCATCCCATGTTCTTCGCTGGTAGTGTCTTTATATTGGCAACTGAAACCCTCACCTTGCAAAGATTTTTTACTACCCAATACTGGAGAGTCTTTACTCCTAGACCTTCTACCACTATGAGATGGTGCTTTTTGTGAAGATAAACTAACATCTTCGACATCCTTAATTGAATTAGAGCTGGGATTCAAGTCTTTAGACACTAGACTTCCAGAAGCCACAGAGCCAGACTCTGCAGCTATCATTTTCTTTTGTCGCTTCTTTATGGCAACTACAGCATGTTCAGCTATTCTCTTGTTGTTCCTTTTGTTGCTCCCCACTTTACTATCAGATTTTTTGTTAGATGGAAAAGCAGAATGTTGAACAGAAGAGATGTTACTTGAAGGCTTAATCTCTGAATCACTGCTTTCAGAGATATTCTTCGCATTCGATGAAGCACTTTCGCTTTGGCAAGACTTTGATCTCCTTGACAGATGCTTTCTACCTGGCACATGAATATTAACAACTTCAGATGATCGGACAGGGTTTTCTCCATGATTAGCAAGCTGAGAGGAGGTAAATCCAGCTTTTCTTTCCTTCTTCATGGCCTGAGATGAATAAAAGAGCTCACAAGGTTAGTAGGTACTGTTGCCACATCAGGATCAGAAACAAGCACAGACCACACTAAGAAATGATACTTGTTCATAAACAAAAAAATTCATGTCAGGCCAAAAATTGATATCAGAAATTATATGAAAGAAGATCCAGTTACCAGGTGACAGCAACTTGGGCCACAGGGCTCCATATCCATGTCGAGAGAGTACCATGGTAATTGTTTTTCAGCCTAATGAATTAAGGAGTAAAAGACATCGTAAGCATCCATGTCTACTGCACAAAGTTCTAAGCTATGAAAACAATTGGTTAAATGACCATTCACGTACTGCAAAAATCAGATCCTGTGAACATCCATGTAATCTACAATCAAAAACCTGCAAGTGAGGGCAAAAGAAGACAAAAATAAGAGAACTGTATTCAGAAGGAATTAGTATCAAGCAGAAAACCAGGCAGACAAACAAATAATATGAAAGACAAAATGGAAGACAAGAAGTCAAGGAAGAACCATCGATAGATACATACAAGGCACCGACGACAAAATAGGTTGTCAAAAGAATCCAGAGCAACATCAAGAGCTTTGTCAAGAAATAAATTTAGAGTGCCTTCGATGTTCTCATTCCTTGAAGTGCATGCATTTTCTTCCTTCACAAGATCTTCATATCTTGCCTGCGTAAGATGTTTTATGGTGGTTTATCTCAGCAAAGCGAGCAAAAACCAAATGGGAAACAGCTGGACAAGAGTTCGCACTATCACCAGCTTTTATTAGATAATGAATGCTTATAAACAAAGTCTAATAATTCTCTAAACCAAGGGCGTACTTTGACTTCACTGGGTTTTCTAGACAAGCACTGTCCTAGCAAATCTAACACTCTGTCGGACAAGCCAACGTTTTTGATAGCCATACTGCAAATAAGCAAACAAACATACATCATGTTAGCTACATAATTGGAGGAGATAGCACAAATATAAAGTGCCAGAAAAAGTTCTACATTAGCAAACAGTCTAGCCACAAATAGCAGACCATAGTGAAAATCTTATAAGCCATGCTCCAACCTCAATACCTTGGAAACCGGGTTTCCGTATTACTTTCTACACCCTTGATATTTAAAATTTAAACATCTTTCATATGTCTGCAAGTAGAAACCTCCTAGAATGAGTTTCAAAGGGGATCTTTGTGAAAGAAATTCAGTTTTTAAGAAACTGCTTCATCATATTAAGTGATCAAGAAGATGAATGACACAGCAGTCAAGAGAAAGGACTAACAGAAGAGATCCGTATTCAACATCAACAGAACAATAATCTATACTACAGTTAGATAGTGTAAGATCTGAAAAGTGGCAGTGAACTCATAGTTGTATGCAAATAATAAGGCAGCACTACTGTTAAAGAAAGACCAGAATAACATATATACAACATATTACTGTATATACATACGTACACACTACCCTCCCCAGACCCCACAATGTGGGACAATACTGGGTATGTTGTTGTTGTTGTATGTATAACTACTACAACATATCAGGGCATATTCTCTATCCAAATACTGAACTAGACCCCAAGAAAATATTGATCTGGTTGTCATGTGGTAATGTGCTTATGATCCAGCAATGGACCAAAAGTTTTGCTGCTCTACCAAACATGACCCCATAGCTTCGTGTGGAAAGAACATTCTCTGAGATGACTTACCTAAATTCTACTACAACAGAAAAAGAAATATTACAGAAGGAGACAATTGAATCCAGTATGTCTTGTAGGTTAATTATACCAACCGCAGCATAAAATCTTCAGACTCCACAAACTCCCTTTTTTCTTCTTCATCGTCAAGTAGTTCTTCCTCGCTGTCACTGCAAATTAGAGCTTCTCCACCATTTTGGTCATAATAAATTCTTCTACGACCAACCACTGATTGATCCTCAGTCATCCTCTGATTTCTGCACCACTCAAAGTATGATCAGAACAATTTTAAAATAGTAAGACCACCAGCTTATAGTCTAAGTGATATCAGTGGCCATATTCCATGCAATAGGCGTGGGTTTGATTCTCAGTACCTTCTTTCCTTTCCCTATCTCCCTATGTAATGGAAATTTTTTAAGTAATAATAGAAGAAAAAAATAATCATGAAGAAGAATGAATAAATCTCTGACAGTTACAAGTATTAGAATCATGCTGTTACATGTTGTTGGAAACTTAGAGTCAAAAGATAATAACATGATCAAAGTCATTCCCACCCAGGACCAGGAGGAAAACCATTTGATACAAAAACCACTTAAATGCCATTGTCTTACTGATCAAGTAGATCAATCCATCTCCTTATGAGAACAGGCATCAAATGAAATGGCATAATGCCGAAAAAAAATACTAATAATAATAACAATAACAATAACAATAACAACAATAATAATAATAATAATAATAATAATAAAATCGAGAGCCTATAGAATCATTAACTGTACAGAAGAAAGTCTAGAAGCAGATGGAAGTAAAGTTCAATGGTAATCAATACAAGACGTTAAGAACTAAACCTCTATAAAGGGTGAGGATAGGTGGTTCAATGTTGCTGTCAATACATCCATTGTATCATCGGATGCAACTGTTAACACCTAATACCGTAATTTTTAAAGGAAAAAATTGACCAATTGCAATTTGAAGATGCTCGAGGAAACAAGTGGTTAGACATTTATGAGGTCCCACGGCATGCCATACACAAAGTGATGGAAGAACCTTATGTATATGAAGCAAGATAAAAATGGGTAGATAAGGAAAAGAAGAGGCACAAATCAAACATTAATACCATTCGATTTATCTACTAGGCAATTTAACACACCTATCAAAAAATATCCATGTAGTAAATGGAGGTAGTCTTTTCACTTCAGGAAGTTTTATGGGTTGCACGGCATCCTTGACAGCCATACTAGATCCTAGAAGAATTGCAGAAGAGGCATATCCATCATCTTCAGAACCATTGCTATCACTATCCCCCTTGTTGGGTTGAATCCCATTTTGCATATATGTTGCACCCTGCTTCCTCTTAGATAAAAGATCAACACTTATATCCGCACCATGAACTATAAGATTTCTTCTCTCTGTTGACAACTTAAAAAGATTTTTTGTCACATCATCCAACTTTTGTGCATTTTCTTCTGCCCTTTCCTGAAAGGAGAACAGTAGAGCTCCATTGGTTGTTAAAACATTGTATAAGTACTTTGATCGAGATACACAACCAAGCAATGGGGAAAGTGGGAACAAAAGTACAATACAGAAAACACACCTTAACATAATCAGCACGTCTAGAAGCAGCTCTTTGTTTCAAAGATTCAATAACTGATAATACTTCATCAGTTTCTACAGGTGTTCCTTCTGATGCATCATTCTGTCCGGAGCAGTATAGCATTTAATGATACAATGAGTCACAAATGGAAATATGACTATATTACTATTGGGTGGCTAGAAAATGACAAACATGGAAGAAAGAGATTAAGATAAATAGTTTTCCTGTGCTAAAGTCAAAACTGCATGCCACCGGCATAATTGATAAGAAAAAGGATTTGAGAACAAGAAAATAATTTTAAGAAGACCTTGTGGAATCAGACTTGGGGAAAGAGATAACCCTAAGAAATTTAAAAATAGTACGAAAAGATTACTATGGTTTTACACATAAATTGTCAACGAATGTGGTCATAAATCATAATATGTGAAACTCAAAGACCAAGAATCTATACCACATCCAACTTCCAACACTGTCATCTCTTTTATAGCGGTGGTGTCTAGTGGACACCTCAACTATTCCAACACCATCATTAAGACAAACTCAAACAGACAATTTTTAAACGCCATCCTGTAAATTAGAGCAAAGGGTCATTCCAATAAAAAAAGGTCCAATTAAGAGATGGGATGGATCATCATACTCAATGGAATCAAAAAAATGAAAAACCAACTAGAAAGAGAGCACCATCCTTCCCTTGATGACCATTCAGCACATTGAAAATGCTGAATTAACTACCACAATCTTACTATCGGTTCCGATGTAAATTATACTACAAGTCAATCGGAAACAACTCAAGTTAGTCAGGTTAATAAGGGAATATCAGTCCACAGTTAGTTTTCCAATGTTAGTCACTCCTTCCCATAGAGGTTAGTTGATTCGGAGGTTAGGGATTCCCTTCTCCGTTTTAATCTGGTGCCGTAACTGGATTCACATTCAAGGAAGTAATGGTGTCTGCTCAATGATTATTCTTCATTTGATCCCTTAAGTTCTGCAAAATTTCCCATTTTTACTTTAAATTTGTTACCGTTTGCTGCACTGTATGGTAGTTATTTACGGTAGCTACTGTTTGATATTATTGCATGCCATTTTATGTATAATTCTTATGTTTAGATAACTATTTATGCGATTTTCTTCCGGAATTACTAATGCTCTTTTGTTTTTGTTTTTGTTGTTGCTTTCCCTTCCCTTCTCTAAGCCGAGGGCCGATTGGAAATAGCCTCTCTACCCTTTTGGGTAGGGGTAAGGCTTGTCTACATATTACCCTCCCCAGACCCCACCTTGTGGGACTATACTGGGTAGTTGTTGTTGTTGTTGTTGTTGCTGCACTGAGGTCAATCATCAACTAGCTGTTTTAATCATAAAGTCCCAAGGCTGTTGCAGTCCCTGTGTGGGAAGACGCAAACCATCCCTTATACTTGAGTCGATGTGCCATCAACCAAATGACAAGAACACAAATTAGACGCGACTTTCATGATGTATCACCATATACTGTAGTATACCAAAAACTGAAGTGAATGATAAAGGGCACAGCTGGCAAATCTTTACAAAGAAGCCTACAGCGTAGTTTTATACCGTAATTTCACAAAATGCGTTAACCTTCAGCCTTGAATGAGCTCCAAGAAAAACAATGAAGCTGATCACTCGCTCCATAGGAGCAATAAAATCAATACTCACAGCTCCAACCTCATCCCCAATATAATTTTGAACAAAACAAAGAATCATCAATCCAATTCCCAATTCAATTAAAACGCAATTGAATAAACAGTGGAGCAATAATGGGAATAAGAACTTTACCGGAAGATCACAGGAAATTTGAGATTGGGGAGTTGAAGGAGAGCCATTGGACAATGCCGACATTCCAATTGGCGAAGATCCGAAGCTTAAGATGCAGAATTAAGCTCAATTCGCCGATGCAGCTCCAAAAAAAGATCGGAATCATACAAAACCAGAGAGACTGAGAGGAATCAAAGTGGGGAGAAATTGATTGGATGGGCCGTAATTGAAACCCTAGAATTCGGGATTTTGAAGCCGCTCTGACGAGAATTTATTTTGAGATTACACTGTATTTTGGTTTGGCGTGAAACGAGTTGCGGCCTGCGGGGAAGGAACAAGGTATATATTAAATATTAAAATTTGGTGGGAAACTTACTCCTACGCTTGTCGTTTTGAATTTTCGCAATGTGTCAACTATTTGGGCCTGGACGGCGTGTCATCGGTAGAAATTCAAAAATAGTAGTAACATTTACAAGTGGTTTCCAAACTAGATCAGTTTTAAAAGTAATAGGAATTTAGTCAATTTTCATGTAAAAATAAACGTGAACGAAAATATTGTTCAAAGTGTAAAAAATACGTCAGTATATTATGCTGGAGTTCCAATATAAGTATACTTGAACTCCAGAACGAAAATATTGTTCAAAGTGTAAAAAATACGCCAGTATATTATGTTGGAGTTCCAATATAAGTATACTTGAACTCCAGCATATTATGCTGGAGTTCTAGGAACATAATATGATAGAGTTCCAGCATAAGTACACTAGAACTCCAGCATAATATACTGAAGTTCCAGCAAAGTATATCGGTCGAGTATAATATGTTGGAAGTTCATACATAAGTGCTCGAATCTCCAGTATATTATGCTGGAACTTTCCATGTGTTGGAGTTCCAGTATAATATGTTATAATTTCATACAGATGTGCACTGAACTCTAGTATATTATGTTGGACAGGTCTCTGTTGCAGCAAAATAGTGAATATTTTTTATTGACTTTGTAAACGCTAGATATTTTTGAATACCAGTCCGAAAACTGGCTAGACCATGTTATTTTTACCGTGTCATCTTATGTTTATTTCTATTCACAACACACACTATTGATATTGTTGTATAGGTCCAAATTCGGCAACAACGACCACTACCGAGTACGATGAGGAATGAGGTTATCATAGTGTAGCATCTGGCGGTCGTCGTGGTTAAAGGAAGCGACCAAGGGTGGTCAGTTGATGCATGACGTCTACGATGGTGTAAGCATAGTAGGGTACAGGAAGGATATGCTTTTCGAATATTCTTCATGTTGTACTTTTTTAGGGTTTTATGGGGGATTGTCCCATATAAATTGGAAGAGTCAATAGAGAAGGGAAGATAAAAAGGATAAAAGAACACTTTGTAAAAGAATTATCTAAGAGTGAATACAAAAGTAGTGTGATTCATTGATTGTTTGCTTGCAAGAACAAGAAAGTATATATCATTACCTCAGATAGAAAGAGGTCTAAGGATTCCCGAATCATCTTATAGTTGTTCCTTCCCTGCGTCGATTGTATCTTGTAGATTGATTGTGCATTTACGTCTGCAAATTTATGAGCATTTATTCAATTCCAGCATACTAGTCACATCATTAATCTTGTTTACTTCCCCCATCGCTAGATCTAGATTTTATTGTGCTTAACTAAGATTGACTTCATCATTATCATTAATTGATTTAATCAAAAAAGTTTGGATATTCTTTGATCAAACAATGTGGCGCCCGTCTGTGGGGATTTCTTTAGTTAAGATTTTAGTTTCATCTAGATCATAAAAAGGAATAGTCAGCTCTCCCTAGCTTTTCCTAAACTAACAATGAAAAGAAAGGGAGATGCAAGGTTAAAATCAATTGCAAGAGTCATAACCATCATCCTGAACACCATCAACGAAGATGGCAGGGAAGATAACAAAAAATGTAACGCCAAACACTACACTTAGGGGAGAAACTTCACTTCCCCCACATGAATGCGTAACTGCTTAGCACGAGAGAAAGCCTCCATGTCTACAACAGGTGAGGCATCGCCGGCGGCAAAAAGACTGCTGGAAGAGTGGCTGACAAACACAACATACTTGATAAATCTGCTCAAAGGGAGAATGGAGACATTGCATACGTCGATGTCGCAACAATCATCGGCGAACTAGATGCCCCTCACATAGGTAATACTCATACTACTATTGACACAAGTAATGACGTACTTACAGCTATCCCAAAGAAGATGGAGGAAATGGAAAATGAGAATAAGGCGCTCTGTGACCAGATGAAAGAGCATCAAGAAAGGGTCGAAAAAATACCAGGTGCCCCAAAGTTGTTAACAAAAAGGGATGTTGGTCGATTTATCAAGCAACCATATAATGAAGAAACAGCCCCTACGCCATTCCACAAACCATCAAAATGATGCTGCACTGAAGATATACGATGGTACTACACACCAGAAGATCATATCATCCACTGCATCACAGTTGTAAAGGGTAACGATCTTTCGAAAGAACATATACCATCGGTGCTGCAAAGAAAATTGGAGAAACCTAACAGAGGGAGCACTAATTTAGTACTCGCAACTACCAGCACAATCAATTGCAACATTTGAAGAAATGGCAAACAAGTTTGTCACCACTCATGTTGGAGCTAAAAGGTGAAAGCAAGGGTAAACGATATTTTTGCCATTACGCAGATGTTTGGTGAGGGACTCAGGGACTTCCTAACCTGATTCAACAGGATGAGAATGAGCCTAGAAAATGTGTCAGAGGGGGTGGTGGTAGCAGCCTTCTAGAAAGGGCTAAACATGAGTGGGTCGAGAGTGACAAGAAAGTTGTTAAGCAGGCTCATGAAATACCCTCCTACCACTTGGGAAGAAATCTACAACGCCTATTGCACTGACGAGGACAACCTAAATGGTCCGATCCAGTAGTTGATGTCACCTTGGCCGACAAGGATGACCTCAATGATCTAATCCAGCGGCTGACGTCAGTTCAAACTGAAGCAAGGAAAAATTGTTGCAATGATGGTCGAAAGGACCAGCTACCCCGTCTCAGCAGAGAAAGACATCCGTCTTACATTAGGGCACCCATCCCACCTCCTCTGCAGCATACAGATGTCCCACATCGACATATCGTGCCATACCAAAACAAAAGAGGCATGTCTCCACTCGTATGTGCTCACAATTTTTGTGTTTCTCCTTCAAAAATAGTGCACGCACTAGAGAAGCTCGGTCTAAAGGTGCAATGGCCGCAAAAGATGAAATCCAACCCAAATACCCGAAAGTCGAATGTTCTATACAAATTCTACCAAGAAACGGTCATAAAACTGAGGATTACATATGTCTGTAGCAGGAGGTAGTAAGAATGCTAAATCACGGACGCCTAAAAGAACTACTCAACGACCGGGGACGAGCTAACTATGCTCGCGGACGTGAACAACACCAAGGACCCCTAAAATCGCCTTATCTTGCTCGTACCATAAAAACGATCATCGATGAAGGTGATGACATAGCATTCAACCACATAAAGTTCACCACTATGCACAAACTCAAAAGATTGATCACTCATGAACGGTATGATGACCTCAAAGATAGTATCATCTTCGATAAAATCATATATCGATGCTTTGTCTTTCCCTCACTACTCTGCTTTTGTTATCACTTTACGAATTGTAGATACTGATTAAAAAGAATAATAGTGGATGACGGAAGCGATGCATGTATTATCCATCCTCGAGTCCTCGTACAAATGAGACTTGACGATAAAATAATATTGTGTTGCATAACACTAAAGGTTTTTAATAATGCAGTCGAACGAACTTCTGGAGAGATAGTGTTGCCCGTTCTAGCCGTAAGAGTCACCTTGGAAACTAAATTTCAAGTCATGGATCAAGATACAACCTACAATGCTATCATAGGGCACCCATGGATACCCGCCATGCGAGCAATCCCGTCAAGTCTCTGTCAAGTAATCAAGTTTCCCACTTCATAGGGGATATTCAGCATTCGAAGCAAAAAACGCACCGTACAAGAATGCTATCGCATCGCTCGGGATTGCACACATACCTAACAACTAAAAGGAGCAAGTTAAGCATAATAATCAGCTACCGGGAACAAAAATTGATGTACAGATAGATGATATCAAGGACACTGACATCGTAGAGGCCTCTAAGTCGACCATAAAAGATCTCAATCCTATCCAACTAGACAACAATGACAGCACAATAAGGCTTATATCGGGCATAATCTCTCATAACCAATTAAGTTCCATAAATTCTTAACCGACAGTGTGGATATGTTTGCCTTCTCCCATTCAGATATGCCAGGCATCCCGAAACACATCGCCACGCACAACTTGAATGTTGACACCCTCTACCCATATGTGCGGCAAATGAGAAGAAAGTTCAACTCCGCAATCAGTGATGCAGTCAGCGAAGAAGTTGATAAGTTGCTCGCAAATGGCTCCGTCCGAGAGTCAAAGTATCCCTTGTGAGTCTCCAATATAGTCATGGTGAAGAAGAAAAATGGAAAGTGGCAGATGTGTGTCGACTTTAATGACCCAAACAAGGCGTGCCCAAAAGATTCATTTCCATCCGCACTTCAACCAGCTCATCGATGCAATAGCGGGACACGAGTTGCTATGTTTCTTAGATGCCTAGTTGAGTTACAATAAAATGTTAATGGAAGAAGAGGACCAAGAGAAAACTACTTTTATCACTCACCATGGAACGTACTGCTACAGAGTCATGCTGTTCGAACTTAAGAGTGCGGCAGCGACATACCAAATGTTAGTCACCAAGATGTTCAAAAATCAACTCAGCAAAAAATAATAGAGGTCTACATCGATGACATGCAAGTCAAATCGAAAAGGAAAGAAGATCACATCGATCATCTGAATGACGCCTTCGACATATTTAGGCAGTACGACATGAAACTAAACCCTGAAGAATGTGCCTTTGGTGTAACCTTGGAAAAATTCCTCGGCTTTCTGGTATCGCAAAGAGGCATCAAGGTCAATCTAGATCAAATTAAGGCCATCGAATGAATATCGAAAATATTGACCAGCAAAACGTAGGTACCAAAATTGACGGGTCAAATAGCCGCCCTGTCAAGGTTCATCTCACGGTAATCAGATAGATGTCATAAATTCTCTAATGTGTTAAATAAAGATAATAGACTCAAGTGGAATCCGGAATGTGTCGACGCCCTAAGAAAACTGATAGCATACTTGTCCTCGCCACTATTACTCGCCAAGGTAGATCTAGGCGAGTGCCTCCTCATCTACCTATCCATCTTTGAAGTCGCAGTAAGCACAATTTTGATCTGTAAAACTAAAGGTACGCATTCTCCAATTTATTATATTAGCAAAATCTTAATTGATGCTGAGACGAGGTATCCCCACCTCAAAAAATTGGCTCTATCATTAGTCATAGCTTCACGAAAGCTCATACCATATTTCAATATCACCCCATGAAGGTGGTGAACACTTTTCCTCTGTGGAGCATCTTGCACAAACCCGAACTATCGGGTAGATTGGCCAAATGGGCCATAGAATTAAGCGAGCACGATATAACATATCAACCGCAAATTGTAATAAAGTCGTAAGTGATCGCCGATTTCATCTCTGACTTCAGTGCATAAATTTTGCCCAATGTTGAGCAAGAAGCACATTGTACCTCCCTTAAACGACCTGATCTCTGGTCCTCTACACCGACGGTGCATCTAATGCGTCAGGATTTAGACTGGGACTCGTATTTAAAGTCCCAACAAGCGAAGTAATTTTCTAGTCTATTGGTCCAAGATAAGTTGAAGTTTTGAAGACTGACAAATGAACTGAGTGAAGGACCAGGTTCATCTTTGGTGATAGAGTTGTTATGGCCTATACACATGGGGTGCACGTAAAGATGATACATCCTTAGGGTCAACCGGCAAGATCTTGATGAGTATCTTTTGAGTTGATCAAAAAGATTTCATATAGGATAAGGAGTTGAAGTCTCCTTATACTAAGAGAATTACATTCGAATAAGAATATGGATTAGAAGTTAGAGTTGTTCTTGGACTCAAATTGATAAATGATCTGCAATTTGAGTTCTTACTAAACTCTGATTACTAACTCTATAAATATAACAATTGTTCTCTTTTACAAGTGATTGCACATAAGCTGAAGTTAAACCAAATTGAGAGAAAAAGAGTTAGGCTATTTTTGCAAGCAATTAGTGTGTGATACAAGTGTGCAAATCTGAAGCTAGAATAACTAAGTGTGAAGAACCAATTCCATTGTGTCTTTCTTTATTCCTAGTTCAGTTATAGTACGTGTTTTCTTTATTGTACCTTTCATCTTTCTTAGAAACAATTGTATTAGGTGCATTAAGTATTCAAGTTAGAGTTAACTTGAAAGTGTTGCAACGGCTGAGGTTGTGTGCTACACTGGAATTAGAGTTAATCCTTAGTTTACAAAGAGTTTGTAATGTTGTTTTTGGCTCATTGAAGTTTAGTGGAAGTTTGCGAAAATCCTACTGAGTAGTAGGTCATGGTTTTTTCACCTTTTGAGCCAGGTGTTCTCCACGTAAAAATCTTTGTGTTCTTTATCTTGTATATTTTAATTCCGCAAACAGTAAAAGTTAGAACATCTAGAAGAACCAGGTTCTTCTAGTGCGAAAATTAGGTACCACACAAATCACCCCCTCTTGTGTGTTATTGACGTTTAGAACATTAATTGGTGTCAGAGAAGGTTATACTTGAAAAGGCTAACACCTTAGGAGAAGATCAAAATTAGTGCACCACCTGAGAACTGGGAAGGGCAATCCACTGCCAGACCCCTGCTTTTTAATAGTTTTTATTACTATGTCATGACCCAAACCCCGGTCGTGATGGCGCCCAACACAATACTAGGCAAGCCCGACCATATCATATCTTAACCCAGCCAATTATTAATTCCAATTAATCAAATTAAACTTAAACAACAAATGATCATATCAGATGATAAGCGAGATAGTAAAAGCATACAAAATACGGTCCCAACCATATCGTGGTGTCACGAGACTGAGCCTCTACAGAATAACATCCTAATACAAACAAGTCTAGGCAAAATGAAAACAACAAAATGATAAGGAAGGAGAAAATAGGCTCTGCAGACGCTGGCGGCTACCTCGTAGTCTCCGCAAAAGTAGATAATGATCAGTAGCAATAATATCTCAACTGCTCTCGGGCACCAGTGGATCTGCACAGAAAGTGCAGGGGAGTGGGGTGAGTATATTTCAACTCAGTGAGTAACAATAATAAACAATAACTGAAAGTAAGAACTCCTGTGCTATCACTAAACAATTCTAAGGCAACCCTCACAGGTACGTCATAACTATAGTAAGTACTCCGATCACCAGTCCGTATTTATCTCATCAAAGTCCCACACTGACTAAATCCTCACTCGTACCACCACGGTGTACAACCATATCAACGTATGAAGGTATATATATATGCCTATAATGTATAAGTATTTAAGTAAGTATAAGGATATGGATAGGTATAATGCTGCGGCGTGCAGCCCGCTCCAGTACATATACCGCTGCGGCGCGCAGCCCGCTCCATTTAACGTCGACGACGCTCACTGGGGGTGTATATAGACTTCGGAGGGGCTCCCTAGGCCCAAGCGTTATGATACTGCGGCGTGCAGCCTGCTCCAATACATAGATTACTGCGGCGTACAGTCCGATCCAATATATACATAAATATATAACTATACTACTGTGGCGTGCAGCCCGATCCCATAATATACTCCAGCGCTCACTAAGAATGTGTGCAGACTCGGACTCCGAAGGGCTCCTACAGCCCAAGCGCAATAATACTGCGGCGTGCAGTCCGATCCACATATATATTACTGCGGCGTGCAGTCCGATCCAATACATATAGTGCTGCGGGGTGCAGCCCGATCCAATATATATAATATCTCATAGTGGGTCCTCGACCCTATCCCAATTAGTATAGGATTGGCCCTCCAAGCGCACTCAGCTAAATCAGGGAACTTCCACCCTAAGTAGTCTATCTCTCACAGTACACGTCTAGTACTGGCTCTTAGTATGCTATTCAACTAGTTTTATGGCTGAGTGTAAGTTTCCAACACGATATAAGGGTCACCTAGCTCTACAGGTTCCCTAATGCTCTACAGATCGGCACAAGGCCCCAAACATGGCTATTAGCCCAATTACACGGTTATAATCTCATTATCAGACATAATACACAATATTCTATTAGCCGGGAAGGACCAAGTCCGAACCCCCAATCTCAATGTCACCACGCCCATCACAAGACGCATATCTCATCTCAACATAGCACAGTGAAGTGCTAGTAGGGGGTTTCCAACCCTGAGTACATTATTTACTACTACCACTCACCTCGAACCGGTAGAAGCTTCAATCCGTCTTGCTCTTGCCTCGCAAATCAATCTCCTCAATAGCCGAATCTATTCAAAATCAATGATAATACATCAATATATGCTAAATTCACGTAACCCATTCGAAATAACCCAAATTGCATCAAAACCCACAAAGTTGTCAAAACGCGACTTTTGGTGTGCTTCTCTAAAAATTATAAAAGTTACATATTCGGAACCCTCGTCTCAATACGAGTCGAGGCATATAAAATTTACCAAATTCGGACTCCATTTGCCCACTCAAATCGGCAATTTACCAAAACCCTGGCTTAGGCTAAATTTCCTCACAATTTGATCCAATTTCCGTGAAATAAAGGAGGATTTCAAGATAAAAACGCGTAAAGGAACCATAAAACTCACCTCCGATGATAACCCGATGATCTCCCCGCAATATCTCGTCCAAATCGCCCAATTCTCCTCTCTAAACCGAGCCCAAATGTTTTTCACAACTTCTGAAATTAACCCTTCTGTTATTTTTAACATAGGCCCGATTTCCGCTTCTGCGAACAAAAATCCGCCTCTGCGAGGCCGCCTCTGCGACCAAATGGTCGCTTCTGCGAGATCACACCAAGCCGCCCAGTTCCTCTTCTGCGGCCCAGGTCTCGCTCCTGTGAGACCGCTCCTGCGAACAAGCCTCCGCACCAGCGGATTCTCCCCAGTCGCCCGCCTTTCCGCTTCTGCGACCTAGGACTCGCAGAAGCGAGTCCGCTCCTGCGACTCATCATCCGCTTCTGCGGAACCTCCTGGCCAAGCCCCCTTTCGCATCTGCGGTCCAAATTCCGCTTCTGCGGTCCCCAATCCGCAGGAGCGAAAACAACAGAACCAGCAAATCCTCAACCTGCAATTTCCATGTTTTTCTCCCGTTTAACCTCCCGAATTCACCTCGCCCCCCCTCTCCCCCGGGACCCCAACGAAAGCCACAAACATACTCCATAACACGATACAAACTTGTTCCAATCATAAAAACATGCCCTCAAACACGGAAAACACCGAATCCATGCAAATTCAAGCCTAAGTTTTCATTCAAACTTCCGAAACCGACATTCGACCAAAAACCCGACCAAACGACCTCCGAATGACCTGAAATTTTGCGTGCACATCCAAAATCACCTAACGGAGCTACTGCGACTGTCGGAATTCCATTCCAACTCCCAGATCAAAATCTCACCTATCGATCGAATTTCGCCAAAATTCAACTTTAGCCAATTCAAGCCTAAAACTACACCGGACCTCCAAATTCATTTACGCCCACTCTCCTAGCTCATAAATGACCTCCCGGAGCTGACCGAATCATCAAAATTTGATTCCGAGCTCTCTAACTCACAAGTCAACATCCAGCTGACTTTTCTCAACTATTCCTTCTTCTAAGAGACTATTTGTCTCAATTTCAACCAAACTCAACCCGGATTGACTCAAACTTACCCAACATGCATATTACAACATCAACAAGCATATAACGGGGATAACGGGGTGATAACTCACATGATGACAGGCCGGGTCATCACATTCTCCCCAACTTAAGAAAATGCTCGTCCTCGAGCGGGTCAAGAAACATACCCGGAGACTCAAATAGGTGAGGATATCTGCTCCGCATCTCCTGCTCGACCTCCCAAGTAGCCTCCTCCATGGGCCGACCTCTCCACTGCACCTTGACTGAAGCAATCTCCTTGGACCTCAACTTTCGAACCTGTCTACCCAGGATAGCCACTGGCTCCACATCATAAGATAGATCACCATCAAGCTGAATGGTACTGAAGTCTAATACATGAGACGGATCCCCGATGTACTTCCGGAGCATAGACACATGGAATACTGGATGAACGCTGGATAAGCTGGGTGGCAAGGCCAACTCATATGCCACCTCTCCAACTCTCCTGAGTATCTCAAAAGGACCAATGTACCTGGGACTCAGCTTCCCCTTCTTCCCGAATCTCATGACACTCTTCATGGGTGAAACCTTCAGCAACACCCTATCACCAACCATGAAAGACAACTCTCGAACCCTACGGTCCTGCATAACTCTTCTGGCGAGACTGTGCTGTGCGAAGCCTCTCCTGGATCAACTTTGCTCTATCCAGAGCATCCTGAACTAACTCAGTCCCTATCAATCTATCCTCACCAGGCTCAAACCATCCGACGGGAGATCTACACCGTCTGCCATACAATGCCTCGTACGGGGCCATCTGAATACTCGACTGATAACTGTTGTTGTAGGCAAACTCAGCAAGTGGCAAAAACTCATCCCACGAACCACCAAAGTTAATCACACATGCTCGCAACATATCCTTCAGGATCTGAATAGTGCGCTCAAACGGCCCGTCTGTCTGGGGGTGAAATGCTGTACTCAACTCGACCCGCGTACCCATCTCTCGCTGAAATGCTCTCCAAAATTGAGAAGTGAACTGAGTGCCTCTGTCAGATATGATAGACACTAGGACCCCATGCAACCTGACAATCTCCCGAATAAAGATCGATGCCAACCGCTCCGATGAGTAAGTAGTACTAACTGGGATGAAATGTGCGGACTTAGTCAGCCGATCAACAATCACCCTTATAGAATCAAACTTCCTCGTTGTCCGAGGGAGTCCAGTAACAAAATCCATGGTGATCCTCTCCCATTTCCACTCGGGAATGACCATACACTGAAGAACACCACCCGGTCTCTAATTCTCATACTTGACCTGCTGGCAATTGAGGCACTTAGCTACATGCCTAACAATATCCATATTCATTCTCCTCCACCAGTAGTGCTGTCTCAAGTCCTGGTACATCTTCGCGGCACCTGGGTGAATAGAGTACCGCGAACTGTGTGCCTCCTTAAGTATCAACTCCCGCAAACCATCTACATTGGGCACACATATACGGCCCTACATCCTCAGAACACCATCAATGTCGATAGTCACATCTCTAGCATCATTATGTTGCACTCTGTCCTTAAGGACAAGCAAATGTGGGTCATCATACTATCGCTCCCTAATGCGATCATATAAGGAAGATCGAGAAACAACACAAGCCAACACTCGACTCGGCTCCGAAATATCTAACCTCACTAGCCGATTGGCTAGGTCCTGAACATCATAAGCAAATGGCCTCTCCCCAACTGGGATGAAAGCTAGGTTGCCCATACTGGCCGCCTTCCGACTCAAAGCATCGACCACCACATTGGCCTTCCCCTGATGATACAAGATAGTGATGTCATAATCCTTAAGCAACTCCAACCACCTCCGATGTCTCAAATTAAGGTCCTTCTGTCTGAATAAGTGCTGAAGGCTGCGATGATCCATGAACACCTCACATGAGACACCATACAAGTAATGCCTCCAAATCTTCAAAGCGTGAACTATGGCTGCTAGCTCCAAATCATGGAAAGGGTAGTTCTTCTCATGGGGCTTCAACTGACGAGAAGCATAAGCAATGACCCTACCTTCCTACATCAACACACAACCAATGCCAACTCCCGAGGCATCACAATACACGGTATAAGGATCTGAAGCTGACGGCATAATCAAGACTGGTGTTGTGGTCAATGCTGTCTTGAGCTTCTGAAAGATATCCTCGCACTCCTTGACCATATGAAAGGAACACCCTTCTGCGTAAATCTAGTCAAGGGTGAAGCAACAGAAGAGAATCCCTGAATGAATCGGTGATAATACCCTGCCAATCCTAGAAAGCTACGGATCTCGGTAACTGAGGTCGGTCTGGGCCAACTCTGCACTGCCTCGACCTTCCTCGGATCTACCTGAATACCATCACAGGACACCACGTGCCCTAAGAATGCCACGGACTCAAGCCGGAACTCACATTTGGAGAACTTGGCATACAACTTCTCCTCTCTCAATCTCTGCAACACAATACTCAAGTGCCGAGCATGCTCCTCCTGGCTACGATAGTAGACTAGAATGTCATCAATGAACACAATCACAAATGAATCCAGATAGGGCTTGAACACACTGTTCATCAGATGCATAAATGCTCCTAGGCGTTGGTCAGCCCAAAAGACATCACAAGGAACTCATAGTGACCATATCTAGTCCTGAATGCAGTTTTCATAATGTCAGACTCTCTAATCTTCAGCTGGTGGTAGCCTGAACGAAGGTCAATCTTCAAGAATACCCTAGCTCCCTGGAGTTGATCAAATTAATCATCAATACGAGGCAGAGGATACTTATTCTTCACTGTAACTTTGTTCAGCTGCCTGTAGTCAATACACATCCTCATGGATCCATCCTTCTTCTTAACAAACAGGACCGGTGCACCCCACGGCGACACACTCGGCCGAATGAACCCCTTATCTAGTAGTTCCTGGAGCTGCTCCTTCAATTCCTTCAACTCAGCTGGTGCCATCCGATACGGAGGAATAGAAATAGGCTGAGTGCCTGGCACCAAATCGATCCCAAAATCAATATCCTTGTCCGGCGGCATGCCCGGCAGGTCTGAGGGAAACACATCAGGAAAGTCTCGCACAATGGGAACAGAATCAATAGTGGGAGTCCGGGCCTCGACCTCCCGCACAAATGCTAAATAAGAGAGACATCCCTTCCCAACCATTCATTGGGCCTTGAGGAAAGATATTACCCTGCTAGGTACATACTCGGTCGTGCCTCGCCACTCGATCCTCTGAATACCCGGCATAGCCAATGTGACTGTCTTAGCATGACAGTCCAGGATAGCATGACATGGAGATAGGCAGTCCATGCCCAATATAACATCAAAATCGATCATGCTGAGAAGCAACAGGTCCACTCGGGTCTCCAGACCCCCAATAGTGATCAAACAGGACCGATATACGTGGTCCACAACAATAGTATCCCCTACCGGGGTAGATACATGCACTGGCAGCTCAAGACACCCTCGGGTCGTGCCCAAATGGGGAGCAAAATATGTAGACACATAAGAATAAGTAGAACCGGGATCGAACAATACCGAGGCATCTCCGTGGCAGATTGAAATAATACCTGTGATAACCGCATCAGAAGCAACGACCTCGGATCGGCCCCGGAGAGCATAGCATCTAGCATGTTCGCCCGATCGGTCTCCCCCTCGAGGAGACCCGACCCTCACCCCTAGGCCGGTGGGGCGAGTGCTGAAGTAGAAGGACCGGATGACGAGGGCTGCCCCCTCTGCTGATAAGATCCGGAAACAAGACGGGGACATTCCATACGGTGGTGCCCAAACTCTCCGCACTCGTAGCAACTCCCCGGTCCTGGGGACTGAGACTGATAAGGACCCCTGGCGCTGGAGTGGCCAACCGATGAACTAGGCCGAGATGAACCCCGAGCGGATGGGGCCTCGTGAAGAACTACGAGCCGGCATGGCATCGAGAGATGGATGGCTCGGTGCGAACCCCGATAACCCTGTCTAGAAGACCATCCGCGACGATCCGAGCGACCCGACCGCGAAGATCCGAAAGAGCGACCTCGGCTCCGCCGACTCGGCCTCCGGTCCGAGTGCCACTGGAACTAGCCGAACCTCGAGGCCTCTCGGCCTCCCTCTCATCCCGCTCTCTGGCGATGATCCGTCTCTATGTCGCGAGCAATATCCACAACATCCTCAAATGTACGACTCAAAACCCTCTCCCGAGTCATCGAATACGAATGGGATAAATGAGACCATCCACAAAGCGTCCAATCCTCTCTCTGTTAGAAGGAACCAACCATGGTGCATACCTAGACAACTCTGTAAACCTGATCTCATACTTCTGACACTGACATGTCCCCCTGACGGAGACCCTCAAACTTCCTGCGCATCTCCTCCCTCCGAGATCGAGGCACCCACTTCTCCAAGAACATGGTGGAGAACTCGGGCCATGATAGTGGTGCCGCCCTCGCCGGCTCGCGGCGCTCATAATCCTCCCACCAAGCGAAGGTCGGCCCCCGAAACCGAAAGGTAGTGAAAGATACCCCACCGGACTCCAAGATCCCCGCCGTACGAAGCATCCGACGGCACTTGTCCGGAAAACCTTGGGCGTCCTCGCCCGGAGCCCCAGTGAACACCGGAGGAGATAACCTGGTGAACCTCTCGAGACGACGCCGCTCATCGTCTCTGTCATAGCCGGGACCTTGTCCCCCGAACTCGATCTCGTCGGCCGAACCGAAACCACGAGCCGAATCTGGAGGAGCCTCCGGTGTCCGCAAGCCCCGCGACCGCCGGCTCGGAGTGCGTGTCGCGGGGTCCGATGACCACCCCCGGCCCCCGATGCGACTGCTGCCAGTAGTAATTGAAACCGCCCGTGCTAGGCTAGTGCAGACTGCTAGCATCCGAGCCGTGGTCTCTCGTAGACCCGGAATGACAACGGGCACAGCCGGTGCCCGAACCGGTGCCGCCGGCACCTCCGCAACCAGGGGTCGTGGGTCGACCGGTACCGCATCGCCGGCCGACCTCCGCCACGACCACGGCCGCGTCCACGGCCTCTAGCAGGTGGTAGTGGTGGTCGTCCTCCCCGTCCGCAAGCTCGAGTTCTCGCCATCCGCGAGAGAATAGAATGTCAAAGTTCAGTTCAAGTCAAAAGTAATCGCACGACAAGAATTCCAAGAATTGAAACTTTTCCTAAAAAGGTTTGCAGCCTCCCGAGGATAAGCACAGACGTCTCCGTACCGATCCGCCAGACACTACTAAATCGGCTCAAGACTCGCGAGAACTGTTAACCTAGACTTCGATACCAACTTGTCATGACCCAAACCCCGGTCGTGATGGCGCCCAACACATTGCTAGGCAGGCCCGACCATCTTCATCTCTTAACCAAGCCAATTATTAATTCCAATTAATCAAATTAAACTTAAACAACAAATGATCATATCAGATGATAAGCGAGATAGTAAAAGCATACAAAATACGGTCCCAACCATATCGTGGTGTCACGAGACTGAGCCTCTACAGAATAACATCCTAATACAAACAAGTCTAGGCAAAATGAAAACAACCAGATGATAAGGAAGGAGAAAACAAGCTCTGCGGACGCTGGCAGCTACCTCGTAGTCTCTGCAAAAGTAGATGATGATCAGCAGCTACAATGTCTCAACTGCTCTCGAGCACCTGTGGATCTGCATAGAAAGTGCAGGGAGTGGGGTGAGTATATTTCAACTCAGTGAGTAACAATAATAAATAATAACTGAAGGTAAGAACTCCTGTGCTATCACCAAATAGTTCTAAGGCAACCCTCACAGGTACGTCATTGTGAGCACGTGATTTTTGCCCTATATGAGAATTACTCCCAAAAATTCAAAATAAAAGAGTTTTGTGTTGTTTGCAATTGTTGTGAATTTAGTGTCATTTTTAAAAAATAATGACAATATATATATATATATATATATATATCGCATTTGCATTTAGGATTTAATTCTACAATTAGGAATAATTAATTTTATCTTACAAAAATGAAAATCACAAAAATAGGCATCTTTTGCATTTTAGCCTTTAATGTCCAAATTGTGTGATTGTATTTTAATTACCATTTAAAATTAGGTGACAATTATTATTATGAGATTAGTATTTCAAGATAATTTTAGTTTTTATAAATTAATCTTAGTATTTTGGGCTTTATTAATTAAGAAGTTGAATAATGGAGAAGAACAAAATAGAAAAAAATTGGATTGGGCCATCTTGCAAATTAAGTTACAAGCCCAATCCTAAGAAACCTTACCCAACCCAAAACCCCTTGGCCCAAGAAGAAAATTTCAGATTTTTTTAGCAAAAAATAATCATAATTACATGACATAAAGTAGTGGGGGCAAGGAAATCAAGGAAGAAAACAAGGAGAGGAAAACATGGATTAGTGGGTTTTCTTTAAATTAAAAAAATATTTTCTTTTTAATAAAATATCTGAAAATTTTCGAAATTCTTGCCTATAAATAGAAGAGAAGATTTATGAAAAAAAGGGTGGAAAAAAGAGAGGAAAAATAGGAAGAGAAGTAAAAATAAAAAAAATTCCCTGCTGTAGTATACACTCGATATACATTCTGGACACAGAAGTATACATGGCAAAAATTTCAATTTTTGAGAGTTTCTTTTGAGAGTTTCTTTTGAGAATTGAAAAGAGTTCAAAGATAGAAATACAAAACAAAGAGAAAATCTGGAATATATTTTTCTTTTCTATTTTTTTACTGGTTTTTGTTTTTCTCCGTATTGCTGGGATTTTCGGGATTGAGGTGTTGAAGCTACTGCTGGTTGTTACTGTTGTTGTTGCTGTATTTTCACCGCCCTGTTGATTTGCTATTTTTCCATTCCTTTCAAAACCAGGTACACATCTTGTAAATCTCCAAAGCTTATGGAAATGAAAGCTGTTTTGAAGCTATGTTGCTGCAATCTTCTCTTTCCTATTTTCTCTTAGTTTTCTTTTGTACATAAAAAATAAGCAGATTATATGTAGTAGATTTTAAAGATTGATTTCTAATTGCAAGTCATAATTGGACTTTTAAAATAGATACGGTATTAGCCTCCTAGTTAATTACTGGTTTATAGTTCAACAATTATTTAAATTGATAGTATATAAATAAGTTTGGTTGTATTTGATGAAGCTGTTCATATGTATTTCATATTAAATTTGTTAGCTCATTTAGAATATCTCAAATATGGTTTAGTTGTTAAGAAAGATTTAATCGAAAGTGTAGCATTAGGCTTGGAAGCAGCGATTATGTTTAAAATAGTAATTTGAGAATCACTTTAGTATATTAGTTAATTACGATAGTTAGTTTAGTTTAATAACAATATACAAATTATATAAACTGTTTGCAAAAGTGGAGTTTCGTTTAGTGTTTTAGAGGAATCACGATTTTTTTTTGCTAAAATGAAGATTTGCTCAATGGAATCACGTCCTTTTAATGTGAATCAGTCATACAAATGACTGAAATTATGGTGTAAACAGATGACTATAACAAGGTAATGGGCTCTAACATGTCTTTAACAGGCCCAAATTGCTGTAAATCAGAAAACTATGCAATAATGTAACAGTTAGGTAAAAAATAACAAAGTAATTAGGACCTTTCTTTTATTATTAGAGATAAATCATAGAAAATCATAGTCATGTTAGGATTGACCTTAAATAAAATAATGAGACGAGCCTCGCTAAACAAAATATACAATTGCGGGGCCCTCAAATAAAATGTTATGAAAATCTTAGACTTGGAAGGACCGTTTAGTAAATTTCATGGTCTTTCCCGAAGTTAACAACACGATAAGACTCTTTAGGCACGACTTAAATAAAATTACTTTCCTAAATACGGGTGCGCATTTATGTGACCCAAATCTATCTCTCGACGAAACTGAAATACATTAAAGTCACAGGCGTACCGGTTGCGGTGTGACTCGAAATGTGTTTTCGTGACGTCGCAATTCTTCTAAAATTGAAAAGCGGAACATTAAAAGTACATAGTTAAAATATATAAAGAATTCAGATAAAAGCAAAAAATTGCAGTTGAGCGACCGTGCTAAAACCACGGAATCCGGGAGTGCCTAACACCTTCTCCCGGGTTAACAGAATTCCTTATCCAGGTTTCTAGTTTCGCAGACTGTATTACACAGTCATAAATTTCCTCGGTTCGGGATTAAACCGGTGACTTGGGACACCATTATTTTCCCAAGTAGCGACTCTGAAAAAATTAAATAAATTGATCCCGTTCCGACTGTCCTTTAAGTGGAAAAACTCCTTCCCTGATTATTATTATATCCCTTCTCGGGGTGTAGTATTAAACAGTGGCACATTACATTTTACGTATATGTGCGGTAAAAAAGGAGGTGTGACAGCTCTGGCGACTCTGCTGGGGATAAGTAACCCAGAACTTCGGTTCGGGGTTTAAGAATTCGAGCTCAGTAAAATTGCTATTTTTGCTTATATCTGATTTCATTATATGTTTTGATTAATGTGCTACATGATTACCGCTTTGATATTGCATGAACTGTATATATAAAACTGTGCCGAAAACCCTTCTCTTCTTATCTCTGGGGATGTGCTTACTGGTTGAGACTCCCCTTTCTGTTAGTGTCAATACCAAAAATAAGAAAAAGAGGCCGGACAAGTTACAAAGCCGATTGACTCCGCGGGTCACCGGTACGTAGCCCCCTCCTCGATCCGAGTTGTCCGCTCGGGTACACGGTCTAGCACCATATGAAAACTTCAGGATATTGAACCTAGGTCTAGGACGTTTATTTGCATCATATCTGACTTAGGGGACTCAACATAGGGGTTGGGTCCGTCTAGGACAGGTGACCCGATAATTAAGACCGAGCATATTATGTGTTGCATTTTTAATTGTCCTTGATCATTATGCGGACCGGCAAAAATCCCAAGGGTAGAAAAATTATTGAAAAAAAAAAGAGAGAAATAAGAGTTAGTGAAAATGGGTATCAAAAAAAAAAAAAAAAATTGAAAAAATGGTTTTGTTGTTGAAATAAATTGGTCGATTAATCTGACCGAACTACGCAGGTTTGATTCTCGCCATTAGGTGGGATACGTAGGCAACCCTCATCGGGTCCAACCACCCCTTTCGAAAAATAAAAAAAATGTGTGTTTAATTTTGTCAATAAAATCAAAGTGATGCCGTTTTTTGAAAATAGCCGAATGTTCCGAAAGGACGCCGGAAGGTTATTTTTGCAAAAATAGCAACTTTGAGTCATTTTTAATAATTTACGGGCACAGCCTTGAAATATTCCATGTGGAAATGTTGAAAGGCCGTATTCGCAAAATCAAGATCGGGTTCACACCCCTTTTGCAAAAATAACCAAAAATGTCAAATTTTTTATTTTTATTATAAATAAGTCGGGTGATGCTATCCTTGCTTAAAATAAGCCGAATGTCCCTCAAAAAGACGTCGGAAGGCCGTTTTTGCAAGAATAGCCACTTCGAGTCATTTTTAAATAATTTTTGGACACAGCCTTGAAATGTTCCCTCGCGGAAATGTCGAAAGGCTGTATCCGCAAAATTAAGTTTGAGTCATTGCTCAACTTTTCAAAAATATCCACTTTATCAAATAAGCCATTACATGGCCGAAATTTTGCTGAAATAGCCACATTTTTGCATTTTAACTTCCTCAGTCTTGTGTTGGCCTGTGTCGGTGCTGAACGATGCCCCATAGGCTCCCAGGATAAAAAATTTGAAAAAAAAGCCACTTTGTGTAAATAAGCCATTATATGGCCAATTTATGAAAATAGTCTTGTGTTGGTTTATGGTGATGCCGAACGATGCCCCATGAGCCACAGGATAAGAAAATTTCAAGTTTATCTTTCTTAAATAAATTTTGCAAAAATAGTCATTTTGTCAAATAAGCCATTATGTGGCCAATTTTGTAGAAATAGTCATAATTGACACCAAAAATATTCTTATTCTTGTAGAAATCTCCTACACAAGTTTGTAGTTGGAGTCGGCTTCTATAATTTTCCTTCAAAAAAAAAAATCAAAAAAATCAAATAAACATCTCTTTATTTCTTGCATTAATTTGCAAGAACTACGCTCGGTCTGATTCATGCGGGGTCATGATACGTAGGCAATATACGTAGGCAATCCACATAGGATTCGACCATGTCCATAACCAAAAAGAAAAAAAAAGTGAAAAAAAAACCACAAAAAGGAAAAAAAGAGAATAATCAATAAAGTGGAATACCTTAACGCTAACCCTGTGGTTTCGTTTTGTTAATCCAGAAAGTCAAGGTGGTTGGTTGTGGTAAATTGGAAAGCAAGATCCAAGGAAAATGATAACCGGCATCGAAGCTGTTACGGGTGCTCAAGAAACTCAGGGTCAGAAAATTCAACAAGGGTCTACTGTGGTTGAAGAAAATAGAGCATTGAACCAACAAATGACCCAAATGCGTCAAGTATGGGTCAATGGCCAAGGACAGCCTTCTCATGAGTCACAATCTGCTATACAGCAAGAGCAGTACCACTCTCCCGAGTACCACTCGTACTCGTTTGACCTTCCTACAAACGTTGAGAAGCTTACCCGAAAGAATGTGCAGGAAGAAATGGCCCAAAGATTGAAGAGATTAGAACAACGGATGAAAAACATGCAAGAAATGGCAGAGAATCTCAAGACTGAGTGGGTTGGTACCGGTTCCCGCCAACAACTGGTTGAACGGAACCACATGTTAGGAGAAGAAGTCAAAATATTAAGACAACATGTGGTTGGAATGTATCGGGCATGGAAGGATGGAAAAGCACCACCCCCGCCACCACATAGTTTCATGGACCCGGTCCTTACACTGAACCCGATGCCAAATATACCTGCCTATCGCAGCCTTTCTAGCCACTCGAGTAGCTCAATTACTCGTCCCCCAGCTATGCTTTCCCAACACTACTTCCATCCCCAACCCTACTACTCTCCCGGAGGCACCCAAAATCGTACCTCACCTTCCATGTACCCAATTCCACAAAAAGCCTACCGACCCCCACAAACATACCGGAAACCCCTTGGGTCAGGTTTCAGGCCAAACAAGGCGTTTAGGGAGGAGAGGTTGCTGAAGCGAAAAAAGGCTTTCACCCCTATTGGAGAATCATATACCAGCCTTTATCATAGGTTGAAAGAGTTGGGGATGTTAAGACCAGTCGCACCAAAAGTTCCAAACCCACCCCCGAAAAATCTTGATTCTTCTGTCAGATGTGAATACTGTTCGGGAACATTGGGTCATGATACTGAAAAGTGTTGGCAATTGAAGAATTCCATTCAAGATCTTATCGATGAGAGGAGAATTGAAGTACAGACTCCCGAAACCCCAAACATTACACAGAATCCTCTACCTGTACGTGGCGTTGCGCATTTTGTGGGGACGATGCCCGATGACGAGGGTGAGGAGATTTTTCTTTGGAAGCCGAGAACATTGAAATAGAAAGCGATCTTAATGCAGAATTCAGTGGCTAGGATGCCATGCTTGTCAATTGGGAAGGCGCTCCGTCTCTTGGAGTTTTGGTGGTATATTTTGGTGTCATCTCTTTTGCCCGGGTTATTTTAGGGTTGTAATCCGGACGTTGTCTTGAGAGTCAAAACCCTTCTATTTTTCCACTTTGCTTTTTTTAGTAATAAATTCGTTTAGTATTGTCTAGGTTTGTAATTCTAGTTTAGTCTGTTCGTTTTGTTGTTCATCTTGTTGTTTCAACCCATCAGTTTAATACAACTCTTTGTTTCCCATCATTCCTAGTCATCCCATTTCTAATTACTTCACGGTTCTTCTCATATCTGATTGTAGCACATGACATGCACATATTTTCGGCCTGATTTTAAAAGACAATGAAATAATGTTAAAGATGTAATGATACTCGGAAGAAACATTGGAATACTGTGAAGCCGGAATCAAGTGAAAACTGGAAAGGGTAACATAAAAAAATGCCTTGGAAATGCATCATCGGTTAAAAGCCAAAGGCAAAAGTACCCCAAAGCTAAAGGAACCATTCGTGGTATCGGGATTGTTGCCCAATGGCACTAAGAGTCGTCAAGGCAAAATGTGAATCAAAGGTGTTTAATTGTATAGTTTGTACTTAGTAGGTTTTGAAGATTGGAATGACGAAGGCGTTTCATTCGGCTATCCAAACACTTCGTCCATTGCTACCCCTTTGAGCCATATTATATTTTCTTTCATATCCCTCTTTCGGAATCAACAACAAAAATTGAGGATTGAGCAAGAAACAAAAGAAGAAAAAAAAAGAAAAAAAAGAGAAAAAGAAAAGAAAAGAAGAAAAAAAAAATCGGGAGAAGTCAAATCATAACAAGGAGGCGATCTCATAGTCTGAACTACGTCTGACTTGATCCCGAAAGGGTACGTAGGCAGCCTCACTGAGGTTCAGTGAAAAATCCGAAAAAACAAAATCCCCCAAGAAGGAAACTGGGGCAGAAGTTATGGTTGTTGAAAGAATAAAGATTCCGAAAGTTGTAATTTTATCCTACGATGAAATATTTTGAGCCTTTATACCAACCAAAAGCCTACATTACAGTCCAAAGGAAGACCTTCCGATCAATCTTCAAGAAATGCCGAGTCAAGCGCACAAAAGTCAATCACATCGTGGGCAACACTCCAGTCCGAACAAAGGAGAATGAAGAACTCAAACCACCACGAGACTCCAAGATGAGAGAAGTCAAAATGAGAGAGTCTTATCGGTGAAGACCCGCACGGGCACCGTAAGGCGACGGTGAGTTAAAAGAAAGAAAGATCAAATGAGAGAGGCTTGTTGGCGAAAACCCGATGAGCACTACAAGTCAACTAAGGATCAGATCAAAGAAATGAAGTATTGAAGACCGGTTTCACAGCAGAACTTTGCAACAAGAGTTGAACATCAACTTTGCTATACGGAGAAGGCCAAAAGTGCATGTCAAGGTCGCTAGAGTCGGTATTCAAAATCCGTTAGGTCATTCGTCTGTAGGTTTCTTGTTAGGAATTGTATTTTCCTTTCTCTTTATTCTTCACACTTTGTTTTACCCTCCTTCTTATCGAGTCAGTCAGGTCATAACAAGTATAGAAATGATTTCAAAATTTGCCACCAAGCTTTCCAATTGCACAAGATGGGATTTAGCCAACACGACAATTGTCGTAGGTCGGGGAATGACAAGGCCAGTGATTTAAGCCCACAAAAGCAACATGTGCAATGAGGATCATGCCAGACACAAGGGTCGGCAAGGATGCCAACTCAGGGAAAATATATCAAATGGAAGTACGGGGTTCGAACAGAGAGGGGGTATATCTTCTGACAAGAGGAACACCAAAGGTTGACAAGTGGAGTCATCAAAGGAATCAAGATCGAAGTTTGTACCTGAAGAGAGTTGGATTTTGAACAAAGAAGAAGTGAAAATGGATAGTCGGTGAACAGGCAAGGCACTCGGGTGGAAAGCAGTCGCCATCAAAGTTCAAGGCCACAACCAACCACCGCATTTAAACTAACATCTTTTTCTTTGTTTTGAAACAGGGGCATAAAGGTTATTGATCCGATAGAGCCAGCAGCTTCCAATGGGCATAGGCTCATTTTGGTTGCGATGCGTATCTTACTTGTATTGGGCTGAGGCAAAGGGCGAATTTGCGCCAAATTGGCAGGGACCGTTCGTGGTATCACGGGTGTTGTCCAATGGAGCATTATATTTAACAGATGTTGAAGGAAAGTGCGTAGAGACTGCTATCAATTCGGATGCGGTCAAAAGATACTATGTATGATTCCTTTTCAATTATGTGTTTTGTATTTTGTTGTGATTTTGGAATTGAAATGACGAAGGCATTTTATTCTCTATCCAAACACTTTATCCATTGATAGCCCCTTCGAGCCTTAATGAATGAATTCTTTCATATCCCTCTCTCGAAATCGCTCTAGTGCAATAAGATCAAAATTGCTAGAATGAAAAATGAAATGACAGAAAAAAAAAAATGAAAAATGATGAAAAAAAAGAGAAAGAGAAAAAAAATGATGAAAAAAATTGAATAAATGAATGAAAAAGAGAAAAAGACAAAGAAATCGGGAAAAAGTCAAAAAGAAATCCATCTAACTTATGAAGTTGGATGAACTACGTCCGACTTGATCCCGAAAGGGTACGTAGGCAGCCTCTCTGAGGTTCAGTCACAATAAAGAAAAAATCCAAAAATTCCCCACATATTGAAACTGGGCAGAAGTTATGTTTAATAATTCCGAGAGTTGTAAATATTTTTAACCCTCGTTGAAATTTTGAGCCTTTATATCTTTCTTTCTTAACCCACCCGAAAGCCACGTTACAGTCCAAAGAAAGACCTTCTGATCAATTTTGAAATGATAACAAATACAACGAAGGAAAAACAGGGCATGGACAACACCGGTGGTTCAGAAAAACAAAAAGACAAAAGAAAAAAAATAATATATAAAAATGAGAGAGTCTCATCGGTGAAAACCTTAACCGGCACCGTGAGGCGATTGTGAGGTCGAGAGAAATAAAATGAGAGAGTCTTATCAGTGAAAACCTTTACCGGCGCTGTGAGATGATTGTGAGGTTGAGAGAATAAATGAGAGAGTCTTATTGGTGAAAACCTTTCGAGGCACCGTAAGGCGATCGTGAGGACTATCAGAAAAGAGAAAAGCAACAAAAAAGAGTATCGGTTTTGGGTCAAAGGCAATCCAGAGTCAGAATAATGATTGGAACGAACTGGGTCGGAGTTTAAATACATGGCATGGTCAGCGGAATCAGCCAGCAAATACCCAGATAAGTTCTGTCATCTCTCCAAAATACCCTTACCTTTCTTTCATTTTTCTGCATTTCATTGTTTACCTTTTTGAGAGCTAACTACCAGCTCCCGATAACGGAAGTTGAAATAACACTGGATCAGAAAGGATGGAAGATTGGGGAAAGAAATAAAGAAGCTTGGCAAACATGGCCAAAGGAAAAGAAAACAAAACAAAAATGGAGAAATGAGAAAAATACAAAAAAGAGTCTGCAAGGGACGAGAAGTCAAAAGCCATGCAACATGAGAAAGCAAAAACAAAGGAAGCAATAAGAAGTGGGGACGGCAGATGCCAGTTGCCAGCAGCTTATATCTAATAAATTTCTGTTTCATGCAGGAACAATTGTCATTAATCACTTTAAAGTGAATGTGACCAATGTGGAAAATTTAAAATACCAAAAAAAAAGAAAGTCTGCCGAATAAGTGGGGAAATTCAGAGGCAAGAGATAAGTTGGTAAAAGAAAATACCAAAAAGAGGAAGGTAACATCTTTTAAAATCCACTCCCAGTCCTCAGGCTGCGGGAATATTTTTCTGCATTCGCATTGCATGTTTAATTACTGTTAGGTGCCCACCTTCTAATACGGGAATACTTTTTCGCATCGCATTGCACGTTTAAATTCCGTTAGGCGCCCACCTTCAAATACGGGAATACTTTTCTCTGCATTCGCATTGCACGTTTAAATTTCGTTAGGCGCCCACCTTCAAATACGGGAATATTTTCTGCATTCGCATTGCACGTTTAAATTCGTTAGGCGCCCACCTTCAAATACGGGAATATTTTTCTCTGCATTCGCATTGCACGTTTAAATTTCGTTAGGCGCCCACCTTCAAATACGGGAATATTTTCTCGCATTCGCATTGCACGTTTAAATTCCGTTAGGCGCCCACCTTCAAATACGGGAATATTTTCCGCATCGCATTGCACGTTTAAATTCAGTTAGGCGCCCACCTTCAAATACGGGAATACTTTTCTCGCATCGCATTGCACGTTTAAATTTCGTTAGGCGCCCACCTTCAAATACGGGAATATTTTCTCTGCATTCGCATTGCACGTTTAAATTCCGTTAGGCGCCCACCTTCAAATACGGGAATATTTTCTCTGCATCGCATTGCACGTTTAAATTCGGTTAGGCGCCCACCTTCAAATACGGGAATACTTTTCTCTGCATCGCATTGCACGTTTAAATTTCGTTAGGCGCCCACCTTCAAATACGGGAATACTTTTCTCGCATTCGCATTGCACGTTTGATTTCCGTTAGGCGCCCACCTTCAAATACGAGAATATTTTCTCGCATTCGCATTGCACGTTTAAATTTCCGTTAGGCGCCCACCTTCAAATACGGGAATATTTTCTCGCATTCGCATTGCACGTTTAATTTCTGTTAGGTGCCCACCTTCGAATACGGGAATATTTTTTTGCATCGCATTGCACGTTTAAATTCCGTTAGGTGCCCACCTTCGAATACGAGAATTCTTTACTGCATCGCATTGCACGTTTAATTTCGTTAGGCGCCCACCTTCAAATACGGGAATACTTTTCTCTGCATCACATTGCACGTTTAAATTCCGTTAGGCGCCCACCTTCTAATACGGGAATATTTTTCTGCATCGCATTGCACGTTTCAATTCTGTTAGGCGCCCACCTTCAAATACGGGAATACTTTTCTGCATCGCATTGCACGTTTCAATTCCGTTAGGCGCCCACCTTCAAATACGGGAATACTTTTCTGCATCGCATTGCACGTTTCAATTCTGTTAGGCGCCCACCTTCTAATACGGGAATATTTTCTGCATCGCATTGCATGTGGAAAAATAGAAAACGCAAAAAGGGAAAGTTTGCCAATAAGTGGAGAAATTCACAGGCAAGGGATAATTGGTAAAAGAAAATACCAAAAAGAGGAAGGTAGCATCCTTGAAAATCCACTCCCCAGTCCTCAGGCTGCGGGAATATTTTCTGTATCGCATTGCACGTTTAATTTCTGTTAGCCGCCCACCTTCAAATACGGGAATACTTTTCTGCATCGCATTGCACGTTTAATTTCGTTAGGCGCCCACCTTCAAATACGGGAATACTTTTCTGTATCGCATTGCACGTTTAAATTCGTTAGGCGCCCACCTTCACTCATCACTTTAAAGTGAATGTGGCCAATGTGGAAAAATAGAAAACGCAAAAAGGGAAAGTTTGCCAATAAGTGGAGAAATTCACAGGCAAGGGATAATTGGTAAAAGAAAATACCAAAAAGAGGAAGGTAGCATCCTTGAAAATCCACTCCCCAGTCCTCAGGCTGCGGGAATATTTTCTGTATCGCATTGCACGTTTAATTTCTGTTAGCCGCCCACCTTCAAATACGGGAATACTTTTCTGCATCGCATTGCACGTTTAATTTCGTTAGGCGCCCACCTTCAAATACGGGAATATTTTCTGCATCGCATTGCACGTTTAATTTCTGTTAGGCGCCCACCTTCAAATACGGGAATATTTTCTGCATCGCATTGCACGTTTAAATTCTGTTAGGCGCCCACCTTCTAATACGGGAATATTTTCTGCATTCGCATTGCACGTTTAATTTCTGTTAGGCGCCCACCTTCAAATACGGGAATGCTTTTCTGCATCACATTGCACGTTTAAATTTTGTTAGGTGCCCACCTTCGAATACGGGAATATTTTTCTGCATCGCATTGCACGTTTAAAATCCACTCCCCAGTCCTCAGGCTGCGGGAATATTTTCTGTATCGCATTGCACGTTTAATTTCTGTTAGCCGCCCACCTTCAAATACGGGAATACTTTTCTGCATCGCATTGCACGTTTAATTTCGTTAGGCGCCCACCTTCAAATACGGGAATACTTTTCTCTGCATTGCATTGCACGTTTAAATTCCGTTAGGCGTCCACCTTCAAATACGGGAATATTTTTCTGCATCGCATTGCATGTTTAAATTCTGTTAGGCGCCCACCTTCAAATACGAGAATATTTTTCTGCATCGCATTGCACGTTTAAATTCTGTTAGGCGCCCACCTTCAAATACGGGAATATTTTTCTGCATCGCATTGCACGTTTAAATTCTGTTAGGCGCCCACCTTCAAATACGGGAATATTTTCTGCATCGCATTGCACGTTTAATTTCTGTTAGGCGCCCACCTTCAAATACGGGAATATTTTCTGCATCGCATTGCACGTTTAATTTCTGTTAGGCGCCCACCTTCAAATACGGGAATATTTTCTGCATCGCATTGCACGTTTAAATTCCGTTAGGCGCCCACCTTCAAATACGGGAATATTTTCTGCATTCGCATTGCACGTTTAAATTCCGTTAGGCGCCCACCTTCTAATACGGGAATATTTTCTCTGCATTCGCATTGCACGTTTAATTTCCGTTAGGCGCCCACCTTCAAATACGGGAATGCTTTTCTGCATCGCATTGCACGTTTAATTTTCGTTAGGTGCCCACCTTCGAATACGGGAATATTTTTCTCTGCATCGCATTGCACGTTTAAATTCCGTTAGGTGCCCACCTTCGAATACGGGAATACTTTTCTCTGCATCGCATTGCACGTCTAAATTCCGTTAGGTGCCCACCTTCAAATACGGGAATAATTTTTTGCATCGCATTGCACGTTTAATTTTTGTTAGGATCCCACCTTCGAATACGGGAATACTTTTCCGCATCGCATTGCACGTTTAATTTCTGTTAGGTGCCCACCTTCGAATACGGGAATACTTTTCTGCATCGCATTGCACGTTTAAATTTTGTTAGGTGCCCACCTTCGAATACGGGAATACTTTTCTGCATCGCATTGCACGTTTAATTTCTGTTAGGCGCCCACCTTCAAATACGGGAATACTTTTCTGCACATCATGGTTTATATAGCTAAAAGCCCACACTGGGGCAGAAAAGAAAAAAGTAGTTTGTTGTTTTGTTTTGAGCAGGTTCAGCTCGAGGGCAAGAAGTACCATTGAAAATCAAAAAAAAAGAAGAAGAGGAAAACAAGAAAGAAAATCAACAAAAAGGGAGAGTGAGCATCTCAAAAAATCAAAGAAGAAGAGACAAGGAGAAGCAAACAAAAGCTAGGATAGGAATAATTGTAATTGTAGAATCATAGCTTAGAATAACTTCTTCATTTTACATTCCCCCGGTGTAATAAGGAGGTCAACAAGCAGTAACCGCAACAGCAGCAACAGTAACAGCAAAAAATCGCAGTTTCATTGGTAGTCCCAGCTACCAAAATTTTCCGAACTACATTGACCTGATTCCCTTTTAGCCAGGGATATGTAGGAAACCTCTTGAAGCAAAGGTTCGGTCAAAATTTTGAAAATAAAATGCTTCTCACGGAGTGTTCAAATGGGCAAAAATCGCTCGTATCCGCTCACTTGTCTTTGCACAGAAACTCTTCGTGTTTACGCGCAAAGAAGGGCAGCTGTGAGCACGTGATTTTTGCCCTATATGAGAATTACTCCCAAAAATTCAAAATAAAAGAGTTTTGTGTTGTTTGCAATTGTTGTGAATTTAGTGTCATTTTTAAAAAATAATGACAATATATATATATATATATATATATATATATATATATATATATATATATATATATATATATATATATATATATATATATATCGCATTTGCATTTAGGATTTAATTCTACAATTAGGAATAATTAATTTTATCTTACAAAAATGAAAATCACAAAAATAGGCATCTTTTGCATTTTAGCCTTTAATGTCAAAATTGTGTGATTGTATTTTAATTACCATTTAAAATTAGGTGACAATTATTATTATGAGATTAGTATTTCAAGATAATTTTAGTTTTTATAAATTAATCTTAGTATTTTGGGCTTTATTAATTAAGAAGTTGAATAATGGAGAAGAACAAAATAGAAAAAAATTGGATTGGGCCATCTTGCAAATTAAGTTACAAGCCCAATCCTAAGAAACCTTACCCAACCCAAAACCCCTTGGCCCAAGAAGAAAATTTCAGATTTTTTTAGCAAAAAATAATCATAATTACATGACATAAAGTAGTGGGGGCAAGGAAATCAAGGAAGAAAACAAGGAGAGGAAAACATGGATTAGTGGGTTTTCTTTAAATTAAAAAAATATTTTCTTTTTAATAAAATATCTGAAAATTTTCGAAATTCTTGCCTATAAATAGAAGAGAAGATTTATGAAAAAAAGGGTGGAAAAAAGAGAGGAAAAATAGGAAGAGAAGTAAAAATAAAAAAAATTCCCTGCTGTAGTATACACTCGATATACATTCTGGACACAGAAGTATACATGGCAAAAATTTCAATTTTTGAGAGTTTCTTTTGAGAGTTTCTTTTGAGAATTGAAAAGAGTTCAAAGATAGAAATACAAAACAAAGAGAAAATCTGAAATATATTTTTCTTTTCTATTTTTTTACTGGTTTTTGTTTTTCTCCGTATTGCTGGGATTTTCGGGATTGAGGTGTTGAAGCTACTGCTGGTTGTTACTGTTGTTGTTGCTGTATTTTCACCGCCCTGTTGATTTGCTATTTTCCCATTCCTTTCAAAACCAGGTACACATCTTGTAAATCTCCAAAGCTTATGGAAATGAAAGTTGTTTTGAAGCTATGTTGCTGCAATCTTCTCTTTCCTATTTTCTCTTAGTTTTCTTTTGTACATAAAAAATAAGCAGATTATATGTAGTAGATTTTAAAGACTCATTTCTAATTGCAAGTCATAATTGGACTTTTAAAATAGATACGGTATTAGCCTGCTAGTTAATTACTGGTTTATAGTTCAACAATTATTTAAATTGATAGTATATAAATAAGTTTGGTTGTATTTGATGAAGCTGTTCATATGTATTTCATATTAAATTTGTTAGCTCATTTAGAATATCTCAAATATGGTTTAGTTGTTAAGAAAGATTTAATCGAAAGTGTAGCATTAGGCTTGGAAGCAGCGATTATGTTTAAAATAGTAATTTGAGAATCACTTTAGTATATTAGTTAATTACGATAGTTAGTTTAGTTTAATAACAATATACATATTATATAAACTGTTTGCAAAAGTGGAGTTTCGTTTAGTGTTTTAGAGGAATCACGATTTTTTTTTGCTAAAATGAAGATTTGCTCAATGGAATCACGTCCTTTTAATGTGAATCGGTCATACAAATGACTGAAATTATGGTGTAAACAGATGACTATAATAAGGTAATGGGCTCCAGCATGTCTTCAACAGGCCCAAATTGCTGTAAATCATAAAACTATGCAATAATGTAACAGTTAGGTAAAAAATAACAAAGTAATTAGGACCTTTCTTTTATTATTAGAGATAAATCATAGAAAATCATAGTCATGTTAGGATTGACCTTAAATAAAATAATGAGACGAGCCTCGCCAAACAAAATATACAATTGCGGGGCCCTCAAATAAAATGTTATGAAAATCTTAGACTTGGAAGGACCGTTTAGTAAATTTCATGGTCTTTCCCGAAGTTAACAACACGATAAGACTCTTTAGGCACGACTTAAATAAAATTACTTTCCTAAATACGGGTGCGCATTTATGTGACCCAAATCTATCTCTCGACGAAACTGAAATACATTAAAGTCACAAGCGTACCTGGTTGCGGTGTGACTCGAAATGTGTTTTTGTGATGTCGCAATTCTTCTAAAATTGAAAAGCGGAACATTAAAAGTACATAGTTAAAATATATAAAGAATTCAGATAAAAGCAAAAAATTGCAGTTGAGCGACCGTGCTAGAACCACGGAATTCGGGAGTGCCTAACACCTTCTCCCGGGTTAACAGAATTCCTTATCCAGGTTTCTAGTTTCGCAGATTGTATTACAGAGTCATAAATTTCCTCGGTTCGGGATTAAACCGGTGACTTGGGACACCATTATTTTCCCAAGTGGCGACTCTGAATAATTAAATAAATTGATCCCGTTCCGACCGTCCTTCAAGTGGAAAAACTCCTTCACTGATTATTATTATATCCCTTCTCGGGATGTAGTATTAAACAGTGGCACATTACATTTGTGCATGCGGTAAAAAAGGGAGGTGTGACAGTCATAACTATAGTAAGTACTCCGATCACTAGTCCTTATTTATCTCATCAAAGTCCCACACTGACTAAATCCTCACTCGTACCACCACGGTGTACAACCATATCAATGTATGAAGATATATACATATGCCTATAATGTGTAAGTATTTAAGTAAGTATAAGGATATGGATAGGTATAATGCTGCGGCGTGCAGCCCGCTCTAGTACATATACCACTGCGGCGCGCACCCCGCTCCATTTAACGTCGATGGCGCTCACTGGGGGTATATACAGACTTTGGAAGGGCTCCCTAGGCCCAAGAGCTATGATACTGCGGCGTGCAGCCTGCTCCAATACATATATTACTGCGGCATGCAGTCTGATCCAATATATATATACATATATAACTATACTGCTGCGGCGTGCTGCCCAATCCCATAATATACACCAGCGCTCACTAAGAATGTTTGCAGACTCAGACTCCGAAGGGGCTCCTACAGCCCAAGCGCAATAATATTGCGGTGTGCAGTCCGATCCAACATATGTACCGCTGCCGCGTGCATCCCGATCCAATATATATGCTGCTGCGGCGTGCAACCCGATCCAACATGGGTATATATATATATATATATATATATATATATATATATATATATATATATATATAATACCTCGCAACGAGTTCTCGACCCTGTCCCAATTAGTATAGGATTGGCCCTCCAGGCCCACTCAGCTAAATGAGGGAACTTCCACCCTAAGTAGTCTATCTCTCATAGTACATGTATAGTACTGGCTCTTAGTATGCTATTCAACTAGTTTTACGGCTGAGTGTAAGTTTCCAACACGATATAAGGGTCACCTAGCTCTATAGGTTCCCTAATGCTCTACAGATCGGCACAATGCCCCAAACATGGCTATTAGCCCAATTACACGGTTATAATCTCATTATCATACATAATACACAGTATTCTATTAGCCGAGAAGGATCAAATCCGAACCCCCAATCACAATGTCACCACGCCCATCACAAGATGCGTATCTCATCTCAACATAGCACTGTGAAGTGCTAGTACGGGGTTTCCAACTCTCAGTACATTATTTTCTACTACCACTCACCTCGAACCGGTAAAAACTTCAATCCATCTTGCTCTTTCCTCACAAATCAATCTCCTCGATTGTCGAATCTACTCAAAATCAATGATAATACATCAATATATGCTAAATTCATGTAACCCATTCGAAATAACCCAAATTGCATCAAAACCCACAAAGTTGTCAAAACCCGACTTTTGGTGTGCTTCTCGAAAAATTATAAAAGTTACATATTCGGAACCCTCGTCTCAATACGAGTCTAGGCATATAAAATTTACCAAATTCGGACTCCATTTGTCCACTCAAATCGGCAATTTACCAAAACCCTGGCTTAGGCTAAATTTCCTCACAATTTGATCCAATTTCCGTGAAATAAAGGAGGATTTCAAGATAAAAGCGCGTAAGGAACCATAAAACTCACCTCCGATGATAACCCGATGATCTCCCAGCAATATCTCGTCCAAATCGCCCAATTTTCCTCTCTAAACCGAGCCCAAATGTTTTTCACAACTTCTGAAATTAACCCTTCTGTTATTTTTAACACAGGCCCGATTTCCGCTTCTACGGACAAAAATCCGCCTCTGCGAGGCTGCCTCTGCGACCAAATGGTCGCTTCTGCGAGATTACACCAAGCCGCCCAGTTCCGCTTCTGCGGCCCAGGTCTCACTCCTGCGAACAAGCCTCCGCACCAGCAATTCTCCCCAGTCGCCCGCCTTTCCGCTTCTGCGACCTAGGACTCGCAGAAGCGAGTTCGCTCATGCGACTCGTCATCCGCTTCTGAGGAACCTCCTGGCCAAGCACCCTTTCCCTCAAACACGGAAAACACCGAATCCAAGCAAATTCAAGCCTAAGTTTTCATTCAAACTTCCGAAACCGACATATGACCAAAAACCCGACCAAATGACCTCCGAATGACCTGAAATTTTGCAGGCACATCCAAAATCACCTAACGGAGCTACTTCAAATGTCGGAATTCCATTCCAACTCCCGGATCAAAATCTCACCTATCGATCAGATATCGCCAAAATTCAACTTTAGCCAATTCAAGCCTAAAACTACATTGGACCTCCAAATTCACTTCCGCCTGCTCTCCTAGCTCATAAATGACCTCCAGGAGCTGAACGAATCATCAGAATTCGATTCTGAACTCGAACTCACAAGTCAACATCCAGCTGACTTTTCTCAACTATTCCTTCTTCTAAGAGACTATTTGTCTCAATTTCAACCAATCTCAACCCGGATTGACTCAAACTTACCCAAAATGCATATTACAATATCAACAAGCACATAACGGGGATAACAGGGTGATAACTCACATGATGACGGGCTGGGTCATCACATACTATTGGTGGAATAACAGAATGAGAGATCATATCATAAGGGAAGACTATGAACTATGGGATATAGTCACCGATGGTCCCCTTGCTACCACTAAGAAGAATGTATAATGAAATGATGTGCCAAAGATTAGGGCTGATTATACTGCTGAGGATCTGAGGAAATGGGAGAAAAATGCTAAAGCCAAGAAGTGGCTAGTGTGTGGTCTAGGACCAGATGAGTACAACAGAATCTAAAGCTGTACAATAACTAAAGAAATATGTAATACTCTCCAAGTGGCTCATGAAGGAATACCTCAAGTGAAAAGATCAAGAGGAACTCTTATGTACTCTTAATATGAAAATTTCACTACGAAGGAAGGAGAAACTATCCAGGAGATGTACACCAGATTCACCACTCTGACTAATAAGCTTAAAATCTTTTGGAAGGACCATCCTTGAAGAAGACAGGGTTGAAAAGATTATGACAAGAGTTTTGCTAGTCACTTGGGAAAGCAAGATTACTGCCATTCAGGAATCCAAGAATATTGCAACCCTCAGGCTGGATGAACTAATTGGGTATTTAACTGCCTATGAAATGAGGAGACAAATAATGAAGATGGACACCCCCCAAAAAAAGAGAATCTTAGCTTTTAGAATCACTGAAGGTGTAGATTTGGAAGATGATGATGTGGCCATGATCACCAGGGATTTCAAGAAGTATCTGATAAGAGGAAAGGGTGCTTCAAGAAGTACAAACTTCAACAAAACCAGAGCTCCGGAGAAACAGACCAATGAAAGCTGCTACAAGTGTAGGAAAACTGATCGCATGATCAAAAACTATCCTCAATAGGAGATTGAGTGGAAAAAGGAAAGAGCTGAAAGAAGGAACAAGAAGAAGGAATAGGTTCAACCAAAGTGAAACGAAGGTTCAACTAAGGCTATGGTTGCTGCTTGGGGAGAAACTTCAGATGAAGACTCTGAAGGTGAAGATGACGAGGAGCAAACTCTAATGGCCATTGGAGAATCATAGGATGAACAAGAGGTAAGTATTCTTCATCTCAAGGATAAGATCAAATTCTTGTCTAAATAAAGGCTAGTTGAACTCTTAATTGATTTCATTGATGTGTTTGAGATTCTTAATAATGAGAAGGAAGTTCTATCTAGGGAATGTGTGATTTTAAAAGCTAAATGTAAAAGTCTGGAGTCTAGGGCAAATGAGAGTGATAAAAAAATGCCGAGTTGAAGAACCAGGTTCTTGAACTTGATAATAATGTCCTAGAACTTTGATCTGAAAATCGGAAACTAAAATTAGGAACAGGAAAGAAGATAGTTGATCACACATATCTTACCCTAGAATACACTTTAGGAAATATGAAGGATGAACTATATAAAAAGGTTGAGTTCATCAAATTCTTAAAAGAAGATCTAGGAAAGGTAAAACATGACCTAGATAACTTGCAAGTGGAATAAAGCATATGATGCTCTCTCTTGGTTGCAAGAGCATTATAGCAGTAATAAAAGAGGACTTGGCTATGGAACTCAAGAACCTAAATGGGATCCAAAAAGCAAGTACCTCACTCTTCCTGAAAATAAAACCGATACACACTGTGGCAAGACTGGCCATTACAAATACGAATGTGATGCTAAAGAGAAGGCCAGTCAAAGGAACAATTTTTTTGTTAAAGAAAAGAATAATTTGCCTGGATGGGCAAAAAGGAATTTAATTCATACTTTTGCCTATAAAAAGGTACCTAACTAGTTTGGGTTTCTAAGACTAACCCCTAATTTCATTTTGTAGGTTCAAGTGAAAGGGAGGAGCCAAATATGGTATATGGATAGTGGCTACTCAAAACATTTGACCGGAGACAAGGACCAATTCCTTTCACTCAAGAATTTAAAAGAAGGTAATGTCTCCTTTGGTAATGGAAAGAAAGGTAATATCATTGGGGTTGGTAAGGTAGGCAAGACTGATTCTCATTTAATAGAGAATGTCTACCTGATAGATGATTTGAAATATAGCCTAATAAGTGTGTCACAACTGTGTGACAGAGGTAACCTTGTAGCTTTTACCTCCACCACGTGCTTTGTGATTAATCTTATCACTGACAAAATTGTTTTTCAGGGAAAAATAGTTAACAATATTTATGTTGTAGATTTGTCAACTCTTTTAGAAAATGAACTCACATGATTAAGTGTGTTGGTTAATGATCCCCTCATATGGCACAAAAGACTTGGTCATGCTAGTTTGAATCAGCTAAACAAATTAGTCTCCAAGGATTTGGTTGTAGGTTTACCTAACTTCAAGTTAAAGGAAGACAAAGTTTGTGAGGCATGTGCAAGGGGTAAGCAGGTAAGGTTATCCTTTAAAACCAAGAAAATGGTGAGTACATCCAAGGCATTGGAACTGATTCATATGAATCTATGTGGTCCAATGAGAACCATGAGCAGAGGTGGAAAGAGATATGTAATGGTGCTAGTTGATGACTATTCCAGATTCACATGGGTTTTATTCCTAACCTCCAAAGATGAAGCAGTTGACATGTTCCCTGCATTTATTAGGAAAACTCAAAACCAATTAGGAAATCAACTTGCATCCATTAGGTCTGATCATGGAACTGAGTTTGAAAACTTTAAGTTTGCTGAATTTTGTGATGAAAATGGCATAAATCATAATTTCTCTGCCCCTAGGACTCCACAACAAAATGGTGTAGTTGAAAGGAAAAATAGAACTCTTGAGGATATGGTAAGAACAATGTTATTATCTAGAAAATTACCTCATAGTTTCTGGGCAGAGGTTGTAAAAATTGCATGCTACATCATAAATAGATGCATGCCCAGACCACTAGTAGAGAAGACTCCCTACGAGTTACTTAAAGGGAGAAACCCAAACATATCCCATCTTAGGGCCTTTGGTTGCAAGTGCTATGTGCACAATAATAGAAAAGGCTCTCTAGGAAAGTTTGATCCCAGAAGTGATGAGGGAGTATTCCTAGGATATTCTTCACATAGTAAAGCTTATAAAGTTTTTAATAAAAGAACATTGTGTGTAGAAGAGAATGTCCATGTAGCATTTGATAAAACTAACATTCTTTGTGAGAGACCAGAACAAGAAGATGAAGCAATTGGACTAGTCAAAGATCTAGCTGAATCATCAGCTCAATTCAAAGTGGTACATACAGAAGGAACATGTGATGGAACAGGTTCAGCCTTATAGGGCAACCTGACAGGGGGAAGAAATCAAAAGGGAATTAAATAAACCCCACAAAAGAACTTGCTCGTGAACCTGTTCCTCATCAAATTGCTGAAACATCCAGCAGAAGCCAGTTAGTTGTAAAACCTCACAAGTATCAAAGTTCTCATCCCATTGAGAACATTCTCAATGATCCAACTTCTGGAGTCAAAACTAGATCACAATTAAAGAATCTGTGTGCCTTTAATGCTTTCCTATCTATCGTTGAACCTTAAGAATATTTCTGAGGCCTTACAGGATGCAGATTAGGTAAATGCAATGCAGGATGAGCTAAATCAGTTTGAAAGAAGTCAAGTTTGGCACCTATTTCCTAGAACCAAGGATAGATTAGTCATTGGCACAAAATGGGTCTTTAGGAACAAACTTGATGAAGATGGAACTGTCACTAGGAACAAGGCACGATTGGTAGTTCAAGGCTATATCCAAGAGGAAGGAATAGACTATGATGACACATTTGCTCCAGTAGTAAGACTAGAGGCAATCAGGCTTCTCATTGCCTTTGCAGCACATATGGAATTCACTCTCCATCAGATGGATATCAAAAGTGCCTTTTTGAAGGTTACCTCAAGAAGGAAGTGTTTGTGAAACAATCTCCAGGATTTGAAAGCAAGGAATGTCCTGAGCATGTGTACAAGTTGGACAAAGCACTATATGGGCTCGAACAGGCCCCAAGAGCGTGGTATGAATGACTATCAAAATTCCTACTGGAGCATGGGTACAAAAGAGGTAAAATTGACAGCACTTTGTTCCTAAGGGAAAAAGCTAAAGATTTTTTTGTTGTACAAATATATGTTGATGACATAATATTTGGGGCCACTACAGATAGGCTGAGTAAGGACTTTGCAAAATTAATGGGAAGTGAGTTTGAAATGAGTATAATGGGTGAACTAAATTTCTTCATAGGCTTGTAGATCTAACAAAGCCCAAATGGATCCTTGATTCATCAACACAAGTATACTAAGGAACTAATCAAGAAGTTTAAAATAGAGGACTCTGAAGAAATAGATACACATATTGCAACTGCCACTAAAGTAGATGCTGATGAACCTGGTTCATCAGTTGATCAAAAGTTATATAGGGGTATGATTGGTTCACTCTTGTATCTTACTGCCAGCAGAGCTGACATTATTTTCATTGTAGGACTTTGTGCTCATTTTCAAGCTAATCCAAAAGAGTCCCACTTGACTATTGTCAAGAGGATATTGAGATATCTGAATGGGAATACTGAATTGTGCCTATGGTACCCTAAAGGTAGTAATTTTGATATAATAGGATATGTTGATGCTGACTATGCAGGTTTCCTTGTGGATAGAAAAAGCACCTCAGGTATGGCTCACTTTCTTGGTTCATGTCTTGTATCATGGGCTACCAAGAAACAAAATTCAGTACCTCTATCTACTACTGAAGCTGAGTATGTGGCTGTAGCTTCTTGTTGTGCTCAACTATTGTGGATCAAGTAATAATTAGTAGACTTTGGAATAGAAGTGGGATGCATACTAATATTCTATGATAACACTAGTGCTATAAGTATGACAAAGAACCATGTTCATTATAAAAGGACCAAGAACATAGATGTTAGGCACCACTTCTTAAGAGATAACTATGAAAAAGGGTTGATTTCCATAGAATTTTGTGCTATTGATAAATAAATAGCTGACATCTTTACTAAAGCAGTAAGTAGCGAAAACTTTTAAAGGAACAAGTTGGAATTAGGGATGATTAAGATCACCTAAAAGGTCCATTTCAAAATTCACAATATAAAAAAATGAAAAAAAGGATTGAATTTTTTTTTGGTTAGGAGTTCTTAATTCTATATAAATATCTAGACTAATTTTTACTCAGTCTCATACTTTGATTAAGTATACTCTTGTGACATGTGTTTATATATATCCTTAATCTCTTGCAAAAAAAAAATTCTATTTTGACATTTGAGGCATGATCAAGGGAAGTTTTACTTGAAGAACCTGGTTCATCAATATGTTCTCATGAGAAAGTTCAGCTATGTTTCTATACTTTACACAATTAGAAAATTGAAATTATCAATCATGAGCAGAAGTTTTGTTACACCAAACGTCCAGAAAATTTTATCCATTGAGAAATTGAACCAGTTTCTTTAAAACTAGGAGTTTACTATAATGAGTCTCTTCCCTAAAATCTAGCGATTTCCACTAATCACTTAGGAGACCAGAATTATAACTTGAGTAGACTCCTAATAGACCTCTGAAAAAGATGATATTACTTCCTTAATCATGACCTCTCTTTAAATACCCACCAAATCACTCATAACCGTCACTTTTATTCCAAATATCCGCTCATCTGCTTTCGTCTCCAAAAATCCCAAAAATCTCCAAAAATCTTCCACCATGACTAATCCTCAAGATAACCCTAGAACTCCCCTACTAGTCCCCCCCAACACCTCATATTCCACTCATACTAATGAACCCCCAAAATCCAAATTTCGTCACCAAAAAATGTTAGGAAAAAAAAATAGTTGCATCTGGTCCTTTGAGGAAAGTCTTGAATGAAAAATTACAGGCTAGTCAAAGAAAAGAAGATACAACCACAGAAAGCAACTCAAGCTTTGAATCTGGGAAAGTTTTCTCTGCCGGTGAAGGAGAAGATCCTGGGTTATCTGACAATGACAATAGTCAAGAAACCCAAGAGAGGTAAACACCTGCTGTATTTTTTCTGATATAGCCGAGAAGGTAGATAGTAGGTTTGTGCTTGTGGGTTCTGTGAAAAATGTTGATGGGGCTAAGATTAGTAGGAGGAGAAAGAAAAAGAAAAGGGAGATTCTTGCTATATGTGGTGGTAGAGAAAAAGGTGGCTTGAAGTAAGGGGGAAGCGGATCAGGTGAAGTTGCTGAGGGTCTGATAAATCCGAGTGAACAAATAGATGAACCTGGTTCATCTGTGGAGGAGACCCTAGCTGATATGCTCAAGAAAGTTGAAACTAGTTATGATCCCAAGAAACACAAGGCTTCCTCACAAAGGACCCCAGTTGCGTCTAAATCAATCATGAAAATCAAAGTTTCATCACCTATGTCTACTGCACCTAGGGCTAGAGCCACAAGAAGTAGGCTGAGCGAAAGTGAAGCAGAACTGCAAAAGGCACTAGAGGAGAGTAAGAGAAAGAAGAAAGAAAAGGGAAAAGCAAAAATGGTTGAAAGTTCTGAAGCTGCTATGGAAGAGGAAGAGGAAGAGATGGACCTGGTCCATCAAGAGAGAGGTACGACTGAAGAAGTTCCCACTGCTAAATCAAAAAGAACCAGGTCTTCTACAAAGAAGCCCTCCAAGTCTGTACCTGCTAAATCCTCTATATCTAAAAGGACCAGATCAACTGCAAAGGGAAAACAAGTACAAATTAAGGAAGAAGAAGATGAAGAGTGGAGTGAAGAAGAAAGAGAATAAGAGTCAGAACAGGAACAAGATAGGTTTGCCAATTTTGGCAGCAGTAAAATTCTGAAGGGTAGATTCCTCAAAGACCAGGAGGAGCCAAGCACGGTAAGATTGTTGACTTCACTAGAGGCACAAGGTTGGAAGGACATGGTCTTTCAGATGGATGGAAAATTGGCCAGAAAAGAACTTATTGAATTCATGGCTAATGGGACTGTGAAGAATGAGCTGGTGTCCAGTATAGTGAAGGGAGTGAAGGTGAATTTTGATGCATCTGAGTTGGGCAAGATCCTGAATATTCCAAGTGAGGGTTGTGATGATTACACAAGACAAAGGTGGCCTTGTTTGGATGGTGTGCCTATTGACCTTCAAATCACTAGGAACTTCTGTGACACTACCAATGCTGAGGAGGTGTCTGAAGCAAAGGCTGTTCAAAAGAATGAGATGAGGCCAGAACATAAAGTGCTCTTTGAATTTGTGAACAAGTGTTTGCTGCCTTGACAGGAAAGGAGGCACACGTCAAACTACATGGACCTGGTTCTCATGCAGTGCTTGGTGGATGGAAAGCAGATCAATTGGCCTGCCTTTATTGTTAAGTTGTTGGACAAAGTTCTCAAATGGTTCAAAGGCTCATGCCATCCCTTATGGGTTTATTCTGACAGCTGTGCTAAACAAGCTGAATGTTCCCTTGAAGAAATGGGAAATGGCTTCTAGCAAAGAGCACTTTGGCATCAAGACTCTTAAGGCATGTGATTATCCTGTCAGTGATGGCCCTGTTGAACCTGGTTCATCAGTAAGAACACCAGTGAATAGCAAGGTTAGAGCTTTGGTTCATGAGGTAGAGACAAAGGATCCTGAGATTGCAAGGCTTAAAGCTCGAGTTGTTGAACTGGACGAAGAGAGGAATGGGTTGAGAGATGAACTTGCAAAGGAAAAAGAAAAGAGTGATGGGATGCTCCAAACTATGCTTAATCTGCTACAAACCCAACCCTCTAGTTCCTCAAAGCCTTAGGTTTCCTTATCCAGTTTTGAACTAGTTTAGAAAACCCCCTAGTGACCCGGATTAGAGATTTTTTTCTTTTTGCTCATGGGTGGTAGTTTCTATTATTTCTTTTTGTGTAATGTTATGTAGAAGCACTGCTTATCAATGACAATGTGCATTTCTCATGCTTTATGTTAATTCTGATCTTTATAGTCACTTTTTTGTCAAGTTGATTTTTGATTAACTAAAGCTTGCTTTCACTTGCAATTGCCTCAATGGCCATGAGTACTAATTAATATTCTAGGATTCACATTATTTATGCAACTTTTCGATGATGCTAAAAGGGGGAAGATATTATGCTTTAAAAGAAATTGTGTTTTGATCAGTGATGTTTATGACCTAATTAAAACTGTCCCTTAATGATAAGAAATTTTTTTGAGTAATGATATTTTAGCCGAGTTCTACAGGTTCTATAATCAGTAAAAACACAGAGTTTGTCACCATAAAAAGGGAGAATTCGTTGGCCCAAGATAAGTTGAAGTTTTGAAAACTGACAAACGAACTCAGTGAAGGACCAAGTTCATCTTAAGTGATATAGTTGTTATGGCCTATACACATGAGGTGCACGTGAAGAGGATACGTCCTTGGGGTCAAGCAGCAATATCATGATGAGTATCTTCTGAGTTGATCGAAAAGATTGCATATAGGATAAGGAGTTGAAGTCTCCTTATGAAAAGAGAATTACATCTGGATAAGAATATGGATTGAGAGTTAGAGTTGTTCTTGGACTCAAATTGATAAAGGATCCACAATTTGAGTTCTTACTAAACTCTGATTACTAACTCTATAAATATAATTATTATTCTCTTTTATAGGTGGTTGCACATAAGCTGAAGTTAAACTAAATTGAGAGCCAAAAAGTTAGGCAATTTTTGCAAGCAATTTGTGTGTGATACATGTGTGCATATATGAATCTACAGGAACTAAGTGTGAAGAACCAATTCCATTATGTTTTTCTTTATTCCTAGTTCAATTGTAGTATGTGTTTTTTATTATACCTTTCAGCTTTCTTATAAGGAATTGTATTAGGTGCATTGAGTATTCAAGTTAGAGTTAACTTGAAAGTGTCGCAACAGTTGGGGTAGTGTGCTACAGTGAGATTAGAGTTAATTGTAAGGCCCCGTAAAATTATTGTGCATAAAACCTAGTAGATGTGGTGTCATGGTCCGAATGATGTGTTAGGAATGCGTAGAATTCTTCGCGGCGAGCTTGCGAGCCGCGGTTCGGACCCTTGGTAGTGATTTAAGTTTCAAAAATGTAGAGAAATAATTTTTCCGAAAAAGTGTCAAATATGCGGTCAAGAATGCGACCGCAGAATCAACATGCGGACCGCATTCCGACCGCAAATCGTTCCAGAGAGTTTCTCAAAATCCGTCAAATGTGCGGTCGATATGCGATCGCATGTCAAATCTGCGGTGCATTTTGCCGCATATTCGACCCCGGCCCAGATTTTGTAACATTTTGACCCGATCTCTTCTTTAATATAACACCTTTCTTCTTCATTTTTATCATATCACCTCACCAAAATTAGAGAGAGAAGAGAGGGTTTTTAGAGAGAGAAATCTTTCATCTTCAAAGATTTGTTTCAACTACTTAATTCCAAGGATTCTAGGGCAAAGATTCAACATCCCCAATCTTTTCAAGGTAAAAACCCTAACTATTTTCTTTGATTTTCAGTTTTAAATTGGGTAAAGAGAGGTTTGCATATAATAGCTTTTGAAAATAGAATTTTTACACTCATACATGATTATTGAACTTGATTTCTAGTAAAAAGAAGTAAGTAGAAGTAAGAGTCTTCAAGAACAAGGTGGGCAAGAATAGGATATCTTGGGTAAGCATAAAGTAGAAAGTTAACGGAAGAAAAATCATCACCAGGTATGTATGGCTAATTTTGATTCTTGTGAAATCGCCCTTATGTGTAAAATTGTTTGGCATGTGTTGATTTGAGAAATTGTATGTGATTATTTGATGTTGTTGTTGGATATTCAAAGTTGTTGTTGAACTATGAGTGTTGTGGTATGAAATATGAACCGAAAGGTAAATGAGAGTTGAATTGGATAAAGAATTTGTGAATAATGATTATGATGGCCTATATGGCACCTTGTGGAAAAGAAAACGAAACACTTGAGAATTGGTTCATTGTGGAAAGAGATGAAACACTTGAATTATGGAAAATTGTTGAATATACATGTGTGAATATTCTTGAATGTGGAAACATTGTAACTTGGTTGTGATATTGGCTTGAGAAGTAATTGAGAACATGAAACAATGTGCAAGTTGCTTATTTGAACTTGTTGAAATTGTGTGTAGTACCTTATCTGTTGTTTGAAATTGTTGTGTTTTCAACTGTAAGGCGGGGTCGTGTTGCGCGCCGCAACGTGGTGAAATAAGGTGTGGGTTGGGGTGATAAGGGTGGCCGAGGTAATAAGGGTGGTCGGGGGCAATAAGGATGGAAAGCGATCGAAATCGCTATTGAAAATTGATACATAAATCAATAATGTGAAATTGTGAAAGGAGACAGCAGGAGAGTTTGCAACCTGTGGGGCACCGATTGCCCCTTTGTTTGACTACTTGTGCTTTACGTGATTGATTGGTTATTGTTAAATTGGTTGATTGTAGAAAGTGCTTTGTGTGAGAATTATTTGAAATGAGGAAAATGTGGAAACATGGTTGGCTGGCTTAATTAATTGTTGATGTAATTTAATGGCTTGAGTTTACTTGGGACAAAGTTTGTCCATACATACCAGTACAATTCAAGTGTACCGACGTCCCTTTTGCCGGGGACGCTACATTCGTGTCATGATTGTAGGTGTATCAGTAGCAGGCACTTCAGCTCATCGGCGGTAGTATCCTTCTCCTTCCACTGCCCATTTTGGTGAGCCCCTTTCTTCCCCGGGGCCTTGTGTGGTTCATGCCACTCGGTTTGGATTTCATTTTGGTTGTAAGGTATAGCCGGAGCCTTGTTACCGGCAAGTATTGTATTTCCCTTTTGTATCCTAGAGGCTCTGTAGACATGTAAACTGTGGGATTGTGGCCTATGTATATGTATGGGGCGTTGTAAATATAAATTATGAACTTGTTAGTAAATAAATCACATGGTTATGTTTATGCATTGTGAAATCAGTCATTGTTGGTAAGATATTTTGGTTAATGAGTAACAGTCAACACAGGGGTAACGCATGGGAATGGAAGGCACCCAGGTCCGCTTGACTGGGGCAACCCGGTCAGGCGCCGGTCATGTCCCTCGATTTGGGGCGTGACATTAATCCTTAGGTTTACAAAGAGTTTTGTAAATGTTGTTTTTGGCTCATTGAAGTTTTGTGGAAATTTGGGAAACTCCTATTGAGTAGTAGGTCGTGGGTTTTTCACCTTTTGACCCAGGTGTTTTCCACGTAAAAATCTCTGTGTTCTTTATGTTCTGTATTTTAATTCTATAAGCAGTAGTAGTTAGAACACCTAGAAGAACTAGGTTCTTCTAGTACGAAAATTAGGTACCACACAAATCACCCCTCTCTTGTGTGATATTAAAGCTACAGGCGTACTTGTACGGTGTGGTTCAGAAAATACATTTTTACGACGTTGCAATTCCTTAAAATTGATAAAGAGGAATATTAATAATGCACATAATTGGAATATATAAAGAAATCAGATAAAAGCAAATACAACAGTTGAGTGACCGTGCTAGAACCACAGAATTCGGGAGTGTCTAACATCTTCTCCTAGATTAACGAAATTCCTTATCCGGATTTCTAGTTCGCAGACTGTAATAGAGTCAAATTTTCCTAGATTCGGAATTAAACCGGTGACTTGGGATACCATTATATTCTCAAGTGGCGACTCTGAATTTAAATAACTAATCCCGTTTTGACTGTCCTTAAATTGGAAAAAACTCTTTTCCCTTCTTTATTATATCCCTTCCCAGGGTGTAGTAAAAATAATGTCACGACCCGGATTTTCCCCCAACATCGGGATCGTGATGGCGCCTACTCATGGTAGCTAGGCAAGCCAACTGTATTCATACTATCCTGTTTTTAACACAATTTTAATTAAATAAATGCGAAATACTTAATCGAAAAAGAAATAACTAATTACCAGATGAAAATCATACCTGAAATCCTCTACCCAAGACGTGGAGTCACCAACTCACGAACTACTACCGAATACTACACATAAAAGTTTGAAAGAAATATAACATAATTCCGTTTGTCTCGGAACAAAGAGACTACATCTAGTAACATAAATAAAGAGAGAGACGCCGGGCTCGCGGACGTCCGCAAGCTACCTCGGTCTCAAATGTGATCAACTTCCACGCAATAGATTTACTGTTGTTGCTCCCGATCGTAACCTGGACATGTGCAAAAACGCACGAAGTGTAGTACCAGCACAACCGACCCCATGTCGTTGGTAAGTGCCCGGCCTATCCCGGCGAAGTAGTGACAAGCCTAGGACCGGACACCCACATAAACCTCTGTGCAATTCAATATATATGTATACCACGGAATAACAAGAAATAACCAAGTAATAACACAATAAGGGATATCTCACAGAATTCAACAATTAACAACGCAGTTAATAAGTTCACAAGGAAAACAAAGTATAATGGAAACACATGTAATATCAAGTCAAGGAATAGCAAACAATTGCACGACATCACCCTTCGTGCTTTTACTCTCATCCTCACCAAATAAGCAAATAAAGTACACGACATCATCCTTTGTGCTTTTACTCTCATCCTCACATCCATAGTACGGCATGATCCTTCGTACATGGTTCAATAACAGAGGGCACGGCATGATCCTTCGTGCATAATCAATAAAACATGGCACGACATTAACCTTCGTGCATAAATAATAAATCAAGGCACGACATCACTCTTCGTGCATTATCACTCTTCCTCACCCAAATAACAATCACATTTAAGGGCAAAGAAAGAAGCAGTAATTCATAAACTGTCCCAACAATGGCAATCAATAATTATCTTCACAACAAGTCCCGACAAGGGAGAACAATAACAATTCTACAACCTGGCAAAGGTTCAACAATTCATCTGTAAATATATCTCAAAATAAGCATTTTCAACGACTCACGGTCATACTAGACACCAGTGTATGGATGCTCGTCACCACAGCCCATACACCGCACACGATCACATAACACATAACACATAATCCTATTCCCTCAAGCTAGGATAGAACAAACACTTACCTCGAATGTTTATGAACAATTCAATCCGTGGAAATGTCTTTTTCTTTCAAATTTGGCTCCAATCCAATCGTATCTATACACAATTGATTTAATATCATCAATACTACTCAACAAACTATATCCTAAGACCAATTACAACTTTTACAACATTCTGCCCGGAATAGTGAATTTCGACCCCGGGCCCACATGGTCAGAACTCGGGGTTCGGACCAAAATCCGGTTGCCCATCCCCTCACGAGTTCATGTATATGATTTGTTTCAAAATTGGACCTCAATTCGAGGTCCAATTTCCCAATTTATGAAAAACCCTATATTCTAACAAAAACAAGAAATTCTACCATGAAAACCTTTGATATCTATTGAAAAACATGTTTAATGATGTTAGGAATTGAAAGAATTAAGTAAAAAGTGACTTACAATTGTTTTGATGAAGAAGAAATCCGTGAAGAATCGCAAATGGGTGTTTTTGGTTTGTAAAAAGTGAAGAAATGAACTGAAAATCGTATTTTACAGGTCTCTGTGTTCGCATTTGCGAATATGGGTTCGCAATTGCGAACCCCGACCAATTTCTGGAGTTTGGAAAATAAGCTAAGGCTGGGAAGTTCGCATTTGCGAACATTTGTTCGCATTTGCGAACACTGGCAGAGAAAGGGAGTGTTCGCATTTGCGAACTAATGTTCGCATTTGCGAACATAGGCTGTACAGGGCAGTGTTCGCATTTGCGAACACAGGCAGTAAAGGGCATTGTTCGCATTTGCGAACTATTGTTCGCATTTGCGAACAAGGCTGGACTTGGGAATGTTCGCATTTGCGAACTATGGTTCGCATTTGCGAACATAGGCAGGACAAGGGGATGTTCGCATTTGCGAACAAGGCTGGGTCATGAGGGGCTTCGCATTTGCGATCGGGGTTCGCATTTGCGAGCCCTACCTTGATCTGCCCCCTTCGCAATTGCGAGAAATGCTTCGCAATTGCGAAGCCAACAACTGGGTGAAAAACCAGCAGTGCAAAAATTCAGAATTTAATCCAACGGCCTATCAAATCCTTACCCGAGCCCCACGGGCTCCAAACCAAACATGTACACAACCTCAAAAACACATTATGAACTTGTTCGTGTGATCACATCGCCAATATCACATCGTTTTCATCAAATCAAGCCTCAAATTCATGATTTTCATACTTTTGGTTTTCAAAACTTTCAAACTTGGAACTCAAGGTCCAAAACATCTCAAACGACATCCGAATGTCACCAAACTTTACGGAAATCACATATATAATATTTAAGACTTGTACCGGGCGTCGGAACCAAAATACGAGCCCGATACCAAGGTCAATTAATTCATTTCCTTTAACAATTACATCAAAAATAATTTCATAGAAAAATTCATAACTTGGGCTCTAGGCCTCGGAATTCGACTCCGGACGCATGTCCAAGTCCCATATTTTCCTACGAACCTCTCGGGACCATCCAATCTCGAGTCCGGATCCGTTTACCAAAAATGCTGACCGAAGTCAACCATATCAATATTAATATCATTTTATCCAGATTTCTCATAGAATTCATATTTTCTATCACAAAATCTTTCCGGCTACATGCTCGGATTGAGCACGTAAATCGAGGCAACATAGAATGAGGTTTTTCGAGGCCTCAGAAGCTCGAAATAATTAATAAAATAAGTGATGACTCTTTGGGTCGTCACAATCTCCACCTCTAAAATAACCGTTCGTCCTCGAACGGATAAAAGAAAGAAGTACCTGAGTCAGGAAATAAGTGTGGGTAGCGGCTCCGCATATCAGACTCGGACTCCCAAGTCGATGCCTCAGGAGGCTGACCTCTCCACTGAACACGCACAGAAGGATAACTCTTCGACCTCAACTGTCGAACCTGTCGGTCTAGAATGGCCACCGGCTCCTCCTCGTAAGATAGATCATTGTCCAATTGGACAGTACCGAAGTCTAACACATGTGTGGGATCGCCGTGGTATCTCCGAAGCATAGATACGTGAAAAACTGGATGCACGGCTGATAAGCTAGGCGGCAAAGCTAATCTGTAAGCCACCCCTCCCACTCTGTCTAGAATATCAAATGGACCAATATACCTAGGGCTAAGCTTGCCCTTCTTCCCGAACCTCATCACGCCCTTCATAGGCAACACTCGGAGCAATACTCGTTCACCAACCATGAAATCTACATCTCGAACCTTACGATCCGCATAAGTCTTCTACCTGGACTGAGCTGAACGCAATCTCTCCTGAATAGTCTTGACCTTATCCAAGGCCTCCTGAACTAAGTCTGTACCCAACAACCGAGCCTCTCCCGGTTTAAACCATCCAATTGGTGATCGATATCGCCTACCATACAACACCTCATACGGAGCCATCTGGATGCTAGACTGGTAACTGTTATTGTAGGCGAACTCTGCTAATGGCAGAAACTGGTCCCACGAGCCTCCGAAATGAATAACACATGCTCGAAGCATGTCCTCTAGAATCTGAATAGTCCTCTCGGACTGGCCATCCGTCTGAGGATGAAATGCTGTACTCAACTGAACCTGGGTGCCTAACTCCTGCTGGACCGCTCTCCAGAACCGCGAGGTAAACTGCGTACCCCGATCAGAGATAATAGATACTGGCACTCCATGAAGACGAACAATCTCCCTAATGTAAACCTCCGCTAACCTCTCCGATGAGTAGGAGACATATACTGGAATAAAGTGTGCTGACTTGGTTAGCCTATCAACAATGACCCAAATAGCATCAAATTTCCTCCGAGTCAAAGGAAGTCCAGTAACGAAATCCATTATGATCCGCTCCCATTTCCACTCGGGAATTTCAATCCTCCGGAATACACCACCAGGTCTCCGGTGCTCATATTTCACCTGCTGACAATTTAGATACCGAGCGACATACGCAACGATATCTTTCTTCATTCTGCGCCACCAATAGTGTTTCCGTAAGTCCTGGTACATCTTCGCGGCGCCTGGGTGAATAGAATACCGCGAACTGTGGGCCTCCGCTAAGATTAACTCTCGAATCCCTTCGACATTTGGCACACAAACTCGACCCTGCAATTTCAATACCCCATCATCATCTAGATTTACCTGTGTGGCACCTCCTCGCTGTACTGTATCTCTCAACTTACGCAAATGAGGATCATCAGATTGCCTCTCACGGATACGCTCTAATAAAGAAGAACGAGCGACCGTGCAGGCTAACACCCTGCTAGGCTCAGAAATGTCTAATCTCACGAACCGGTTGGCTAAGGCCTGGACATCTAGAGCTAATGGTCTCTGATTGACCGGAATGTATGCAAGACTACCCATGCCGGCATACTTTCTACTCAATGCATCGGCCACCACATTGGCCTTACCCTGGGTGATATAAGATAGTAACATCATAGTCTTTTAGCAACTCTAACCATCTCCGCTGTCGTAGATTCAACTCCTTTTGCTTGAATAAGTACTGTAGGCTTTTGTGATCAGTGTACACCTCACATGTCACACCATATAGATAATGCCTCCGGATCTTTAAGGCATGAACCACTGCTGCTAACTCAAGATCATGAACTGGATAATTCTTCTCATGTATTTTTAAGTGCCTCGAAGCATAAGCGATAACCTTACCATCCTGCATCAATACCGCTCCAAGCCCCTGTACGAGATGCGTCACAATAAACTGTATAAGGCCCTGCACCTGTAGGTAGTATCAACACCGGTGCGGTGGTCAAGGCTGTCTTGAGCTTCTGAAAGCTCGCCTCACACTCCTCTGACCACTAGAACTGGACACCCTTCTGGGTCAATCTGGTCATCGGGGCTGCAATAGAAGAAAACCCCTCTACAAATTGACGGTAGTAACCTGCTAATCCCAAGAAACTCCGGATTTCAGTCACTGAAGCTGGTCGAGGCCAATTCTGGACTGCCTCAATCTTCTTTGAGTCTACCTGAATACCTTCCACCGATACAATGTGACCCAGAAATGCTACCGAACTCAGCCAGAACTCACATTTAGAAAATTTGGCATATAGCTGGTTATCTTTCGGAGTCTGAAGAACCACTCTGAGGTGCTGCTCGTGCTCTTCCTGGCTGCGGGAGTACACCAGGATGTCATCTATGAAGACTATCACGAACAGATCTAAGTAAGGCCTGAATACCCGATTCATCAACTCCATGAATGCTGCGGGGGCATTGGTCAACCCGAAGGACATGACCAAGAACTCATAATGCCCATATCTAGAGCGAAAGGTTGTCTTAGGAATGTCGGCCGCCCTGATCTTCAGCTGATGGTAGCCTGACCTCAAGTCTATCTTAGAGAATACCCTCGCTCCCTGGAGTTGGTCAAATAAATCATCAATCCTTGGCAGTGGATACTTATTCTTTATTGTCACTTTGTTTAATTGCCGGTAATCAATACACATCCGCATCGAGCCATCTTTATTCTTTACAAATAATACAGGTGCTCCCCAGGGGGAAACACTGGGCCTGATAAAGCCCTTCTCAAGAAGGTCCTGCAACTGATCTTTTAACTCTTTTAGCTCCGGCGGGGCCATACGATAGGGTTGAATAGAGATGGGCTGAGTGCCCGGTGCCAGATCAATACAGAAATCAATATCCCTGTCGGGTGGCATGCCCGGCAGGTCCGAAGGAAAAACCTCAGGAAACTCCCGTGCAATAGGGACCTGACTCAATGGAAGGAACCTCTGCGCTTGAATCACGAACATAAGCCAGATAAGCTAGACACCCCTTCTAGACCATGCATCGAGCCTTAACATAGGAAATAACAGTGCGAACGGAGTGGCTTGAGGTACCTTTCCACTCTAGTCGGGGTGATTCTGGCAAGGCTAAGGTTACAGTCTTAGCATGACAATCTAGAATAGCATGGTATGAAGACAACCAGTCCATCCCCAATATGACATCAAAATCCACTATATCCAAAAGCAACAGATCAACACGGGTCTCAAGACCCCCAAATATAACTACACACGAATGATGCACCCGGTCGACTACAATGGAATCACCCACTGGTGTAGCCACATAAACTGGAATATCCAGAGCATAGCCTGGGCACGGCCAAATACGGTGCAAAGTAGGAAGACACATAGGAATATGTAGATCCAGGGTCAAATAATATTGAAGCACCTCTGCCACACACAAGAATAGTACCTGTAATCACGGCATCTGATGCCTCTGCCTCTGGCCTGGCTGGTAAAGCATAGAATCGGGGATCCGCACCTCCCCTCTGAGCTGCGTCTCTAGGACGACCATCAACTGGCTGACCTCTACCTCCGGCTGGACGGTCTCCACCTCTACGGTCTCGACCTCCACCTCTATAATCTCTACCCCCGCCTGTGGCTGGCTGGGCAGGCTGAGGGTCAGCTGGGGACTGAATCATAGGACGAGGACCTCGCTGCTGAGAGTTGCTCGCTGCTAGAGGGCAATACCTGATAAAATGACCCGGGTCGCCACAACCGTAGCAACTCTTGGGCCGATAGGGCTGCTGGCCCTCTGACGACTCGAATGGCCTCCACGAACACTGTGAAGAGGTCGAGCATTAATAGGAGAGGCTGGTCCGAATAATGCCCCGAAAACCACGATCACTCGGTCCACCCTGTGAAGCTCGAAGGGCGGAATGAAAAGGCTCGGAGGACCGGCCTCTATCAAAGGATTCTCCGCCACCGGAGGAAGAACCACCAAACTTGCACTGAATGACGAGGCCTCTTGTCCGAAGAATAACCGCCTCCCCGAGCAAGAGCCATTCTCAACTCTGCGTGCTGCATTAGCTGCCTCCCGAAATGATATGTCACTCCCCACGCCCATAGCCATATGGAGTCTAATTGGCTGATTAAGCCCATCTATAAATCCGCGGACCCTCTCCTGCTCCGTGGGAAGTATCACCACTGCATGACGAGCCAAATCGACAAATCTCGTCTCATACCGTGTGACCGTCATAGTGCCCTCTGATGGAGGCGCTCAAACCGCCTCCGAAGTACATCCCGCTCTGAGTAGCAAGGAGAAACTTCTCCATAAATAGTTCTGCAAACTGATCCCATGATAAAGTCGGGGACCTCGCTGGTCGAGTCAAGCAATAATCTCTCCACCAAGTCTTGGCGGATCCTCCAAGTCTGAATGTACAGAAGTCAACTCCATTTGACTCCATGATCCCCATAGTCTTGAGAATCTCATGGCAACTGAATAAGAAGTCCCGAGGATCCTCCGATGTAGCTCCGCCGAATGTAGTGGTAAATAGCTTGGAGAACCGATCAAGTCTCCATAAAGAGTCAGAAGTCATGGCGGCTCCATCACCGGCATGAGCTGTGGTACTCGACTGAGTGGCCACGGCTGGCCGAACCACCGGTACCGAGGCCGAGGAGCTACGGCTCCGCAGTACGAGCAATGGGAGTACGGGCCCATCCTCCAGCCGAGAAGCGGCTGGTGCAACCGATAATAAGCCCGCTCCGGCAATGTCGTCCATAAATCCCGCTATTCGACCAAAGCATCCCGAAGATCCGGGGTAAATAAAGCCTCTTCTGGGACCTGAGCTGGGCCCACCTGGAGCTGCTGGGACCGGAACCTCCTCATCAATCTCAATATGAGGCTCCACCTGTAGGGTAGCTGCCGGGGGCTGAGCTCTACCCCTACCACGGCCTTCGATACGGCCTTGGCCCCTGCCCCTCACGGGAGCTGCCTGGGGCTCGGGCTGCTGGTCGGCGGACGAAGAAGCGCGTGTCCTCACCATCTTGCGAAAGGACAGAATAGAAATTCAATTAGTAATTGAGGAACAAGTCGCACGACAAGAAAGAACAAATGAGAGACTCTTTCCTAACTCAATAGACTCTGGAGGACAAGTACGGACGTCTCCGTACCTACCTCTCAAACTCTACTAAGCTTGTTCGTGAGTGGTGAGACCTATGTAACCTAGAGCTCTAATACCAACTTGTCACGACCCGGATTTTCCCCCAACATCGGGATCGTGATGGCGCCTACTCATGGTAGCTAGGCAAGCCACTATATTCATACTATCCTGTTTTTAACACAATTTTAATTAAATAAATGCGGAATACTTAATCGAAAAAGAAATAACTAATTACCAGATGAAAATCATACTGAAATCCTCTACCCAAGACGTGGAGTCACAAACTCACGAACTACTACTGAATACTACACATAAAAGTTTGAAAGAAATATAACATAATTCTGTTTGTCTCGGAACAAAGAGACTACAGCTAGTAACATAAATAAAGAGAGAGACGTCGGGCCTGCGGACGTCTGCAAGCTACCTCGGTCTCAAATGTGATCAACTTCCACGCAATCGATTTACTGCTGCTGCTCCTGATCGTAACCTGGACCTAAGCAAAAATGCACAGAAGTGTAGTATCAGCACAACCGACCCCATGTTCTGGTAAGTGCCTGGCCTATCCCGGTGAAGTAGTGACAAGCCTAGGACCAGACACCCACATAAACCTGTGCAATTCAATATATATGTATACCGCAGAATAACAATAAATAACCAAGTAATAACACAATAAGGGATATCTCACAGAATTCAACAATTAACAACAGTTAATAAGTTTACAAGGAAAACAAAGTATAATGGAAACACATGTAATATCAAGTCAAGGAATAGCAAACAATTGCACGGCATCACCCTTCGTGCTTTTACTCTCATCCTCACCAAATAAGCAAATAAAGTACACGGCATCACCCTTCGTGCTTTTACTCTCATCCTCACATCCATAGTACGGCATGATCTTTCGTACATGGTTCAATAACAGGGCACGGCATGATCCTTCGTGCATAATCAATAAAACATGGCACGGCATTAACCTTCGTGCATAAATAATAAATCAAGGCACGGCATCACCCTTCGTGCATTATCACTCTTCCTCACCCAAATAACAATCACAGTTAAGGGCAAAGAAAGAAGCAGTAATTCATAAACCGTCCCAACAAGGGCAATCAATAATTATCTTCACAACAAGTCCCGACAAGGGAGAACAATAACAATTCTACAACCTGGCAAAGGTTCAACAATTCATCTGTAAATATATCTCAAAATAAGCATTTTCAACGACTCACGGTCATACTAGACACCAGTGTATGGATGCTCGTCACCACAGCCCATACACCGCACTCGATCACATAACACATAACACATAATCCTATTCCTCAAGCTAGGATAGAACAAACACTTACCTCGAATGTTTATGAACAATTCAATCTGTGGAAATGTCTTTTTCTTTCAAATTTGGCTCCAATCCAATCGTATCTATACACAATTGATTTAATATCATCAATACTACTCAACAAACTAATTCCTAAGACCAATTACAACTTTTACAACATTCTGCCCGGAATAGTAAATTTTGACCCCGGGCCCACATGGTCGAAACTCGGGGTTCGGACCAAAATCCGGTTACTCATCCCCTCACGAGTTCATGTATATGATTTGTTTCAAAATCGGACCTCAATTCGAGGTCCAATTTCCCAATTTATGAAAAACCCTATATTCTAACAAAAACAAGAAATTTTACCATGAAAACCTTTGATTTCTATTGAAAAACATGTTTAATGATGTTAGGAATTGAAAGAATTAAGTAAAAAGTGACTTACAATTGTTTTGATGAAGAAGAAATCCGTGAAGAATCGCAAATGGGTGTTTTTAGTTTGTAAAAAGTGAAGAAATGAACTAAAAATCGTGTTTTACAGGTCTATGTGTTCGCATTTGCGAACATGGGTTCGCAATTGCGAACCCCGACCAATTTCTGGAGTTTGGAAAATAAGCTAAGGCTGGAAAGTTCGCATTTGCGAACTTTTGTTTGCATTTGCGAACACTGACAGGAAAGGGGAGTGTTCGGAATTGTTCGCATTTGCGAACTATTGTTCGCATTTGCGAACAAGGCTGGATTTGGGAATGTTCGCATTTGCGAACTATGGTTCGCATTTGCGAACATAGGCAGAACAAGGGGATGTTCGCATTTGCGAATAATTGTTCGCATTTGCGAACAAGGCTGGGTCATGAGGGGCTTCGCATTTGCGATCAGGGTTCGCATTTGCGAGCCCTGCCTTGTTCTGCCCCCTTCGCAATTGCGAGAAATACTTCGCAATTGCGAAGCCAACAGCTAGGTGAAAAACCAGCAGTGCAAAAATTCAGAATTTAATCCAACGACCTATCAAATCTTTACCCGAGCTCCCCGGGCTCCAAACCAAACATGTACACAACCTCAAAAACACATTATGAACTTGTTCGTGCGATCACATCGCCAATATCACATCGTTTTCATCAAATCAAGCCTCAAATTCATGATTTTCATACTTTTGGTTTTCAAAACTTTCAAACTTGGAACTCAAGGTCCAAAACATCTCAAACGACATCCGAATGTCACCAAACTTTACGAAATCACATATATAATATTTAAGACTTGTACCGGGCGTCGGAATCAAAATACAAGCCCGATACCAAGGTCCATTAATTCATTTCCTTTAACAATTACTTCAAAAATAATTTCATAGAAAAATTCATAACTTGGGCTCTAGGCCTCAGAATTCGACTCTGGATGCATGTCAACAACAACAACAACAACAACCCAGTATAATCCCACTTAGGGTCTGGGGAGGGTAGTGTGTACGCAGACCTTACCCCTACCCTGGGGTAGAGAGGCTGTTTCCAAATAGACCCCCGACATCCTTCCCTCCAAGAACTTCACACCTTGCTCTTGGGGAGACTTGAACTCACAACCTCTGGATGCATGTCCAAGTCCCATATTTTCCTACGAACCTCTCGGGACCATCCAATCTCGGGTCCGGATCCGTTTACCAAAAATGTTGACCGAAGTCAACCATATCAATATTAATATCATTTTTATCCAAAGTTCTCATAGAATTCATATTTTCTATCACAAAATCTTTCCGGCAACATGCTCGGATTGAGCACGTAAATCGAGGCAACATAGAATGAGGTTTTTTGAGGCCTCAGAAGCTCGAAATAATTAATAAAATAAGTGATGACCCTTTGGGTCGTCACAAATAAGTGGGGCATCCTGTAAGAGAAAAAGGAGGTGTGACAGCTCTAGCGACTTTGCTAGGGAAAAGAAACCCAGAACTTCGATTTAGGGTTTAAGAATTTGAGCTCAGTTAAATTGTTGTATTTGTTTATATCTAATTTTCCTATATGTTCTTGATTAATGTGCTAAATGCTTACCGCTTTGATATTACGTGAACTATATATAAAATTGTGCTGAAAACCCTTCTCTTATTACCTCCGGGGATGTGTTTACTTGTTGAGACTCTCCATTCTATTAGTGTCATACCCAAATAACAAAAGAGGCTGGACAAGTTACTAAGCCGGACGATCCTGGGTCCCGGTACGTAGCCCCCTCCTCAACTCGAGTCTTCTGCTCAGGTACACAGTCTAGAACCAATAAAACAAGGATATTGAACCTAGAAATAGGACGATTATTTGCATCATATCTGACTTAGGGGACTCAACGTAGGGGTTGGGTCCGTCTAGGACAGGTGACCTAAAATATGAAAAGACCATCATGATTATATGTTGCATTTATTTGTCTTGGGCCATCATGCTTACTAGTTAGGAAAAGAATTGAGGAAAAGAGAGAAAAATAATAAAATTCAATTTTAGAGGAAAATCGATGTTCAAATACGATCGAAACTCGGTCAAACTTTTGAGGAAATTATCGAAAAATAGTTGGAATAATTCAATTTTGTCAAAATTAAAAATGGTTGGTCTAAAAATAATTTGAACAAACTACGCTGGTTTGATTCTCACCACTAGGTGAGATACGTAGGCAACGCTTGACGGGTCCAACCACGGCTTTTCAAAAAATAGTCAAAAATGTCAATTTTGAATAAATCAAGTGATGCCTTTTTGTCAAAATGGATGAATGTCCCGAAAAGGCACCGGAAGGCTGTTTATGAAAAAATGGCCACTTTGGAGTCATTTTTCCCTAAAAAAGTAAGTACAGCCATAAAACATCTTCAGTTGAAGTGCTGAAGGGCCGTATTTGCAAAATTAGGACTTCTGTTTTGAAAATTATGAAAATATATTGTCTTTTTTGGGGTCAAAATAATATGTGATTAAATCACCTTTAATAAATGTGCAGGATGTGCACAATGCAAAATGAACCTTTCTCATTAATGAATAAAATTTCTTTGGAGTTGCGTCTATGGTGGAATAATTTGGGTCAAGACAGGCAAGATGAGAATATTTGAAAGGTCTTACTGGGTTGCTTGATATTATACCCCGGAGAGACATCATTAGAGCCTCGGTCACCTGTTGGGATCCGGCATACAATATGCTCAATTTCTTGAACTTCGAGCTTACTCCGACACTAGAGGAGAGTGCCAGTTATATTGGGAAATATGAGGTTCCCCTGAAAGACAAATACCTAGTTGCTCCAAGAGCTGTTACCGCTAATGGATTCTTGGATTCCTTGAAAATAGCCCGAAGCGTTCATAATGAAGATTTGGCAAAAGGGTTTTGCACTATGAATTTCATATACCATGGATATGGTCATATCGAAGGATTTAATAACCCAGCAAACAAACTCTATAGCAAAGCAAATCGTGAAAAATGGGACGAACATAGACATTTTGCTTTCATGGTGGCCTTTTCGGGTTTGATAGTGTTTATAAGGAAAGACGGGAACATGGATATAAGAATAGCCGGAATTGTCAGTACTCTCCTCACTTTGGCACCTATGATAGTAAGCCGATATCTTTCGTGCCCTTACACTTGTAAAGCTGGAGTAGATTTCTTTGAGGGATGCAATTTTCTATTACAAATGTGGATGATCGAGCACTTGTGCCATCGTCCTCAATTTCTGAGTTATGGGTCTTTGGAAAGAACTTGCATAGAAGAATTCTACACGAGGATAAAAGGGGTCAAGTTGCCAGAAGGGTTTAAGGGTTGGAACACATACTTTCGATCTCTTACTACTAGCCAAATAGAATGGACATCCGAGTGGCTACCTGTCAATGAAATCATATACATGCCGGCAGAAGGATCGGACTTTCTCTTAATGGGGCTTAAAGGTATTCAACCCTATGCTCCATATCAAGTTTTACGGCAACTCAGAAGATATCAAATAGTTCCAAAAGATGGAGACCTCAGCACTCAAGTAATTGAGATTAGTCATAACGGGCAATTTCCTGAAGTAAAATTCCGTCAAATTTGGAATGAGTGCCAATGCTTGAAATCAGACATTTGTGTAAGGGATCGGGCCAAGGGTGAAGTGTCACCTGGTTACTCCGCGTGGTATAGAAGAGATTGTGATCATGGAAGACCAGGGAAGAGACCTCATATCCAAGAATTTGTCGAGCTGTCAAAAGAGCAATGGGATTGGTTGGCTAAAGAAAATGAATACCGAGCAAAAACCAGCATGCTAGAAAAACAAGTTCAAGACTTCAAGTTCGAAAATAGCGTGCAAGTAGTAGCTGACGAGGGTGAAAAAAGTAACTTGTTAAAGAAAATGAGGCCCTAAGAGCTCAAATTCAAAAAATGAGAACAACAACTGAAATCCCTATTCAAAATGCCTGAGATGAAAAATTGATTAATAATTTGCGGTGAAAAGTGAGTGATTATAGTTTTGACCTGGATAAAGCCGAAAAAGAATTAACTGGGGTTCGGAAGCAATTGGCTAGGAATGCAAAAGAAAGGACCCGCATGATTCAACAGCTGAAGGAAGAACACAATGACGAAGTTACTCAGTTGAGGAAAAAGATTATTACTGCTGAGGTCAAAATTAGCAAACAAATGAAAGAGTTTAGTATGGAAACAGAACATTGCTATATGGAATTGGCACGATTAGAAATGGAACTGCGGCAGCTTCAAAAGAAAATCCAACAGACTCTGGACACTCGTGCTGAACAAATAGGGAGGGTACTTCAAGAAAAAGGAATGACCAGAGAAAGGATTCTCAACATTGCTCATTATATCACTCTGGAGTGCCAGATATGTGAAGATATGAACCAGACCACTTTCTTAGCCTCGATAATGATATTCGTGAAGCAAATAATGGGTGATTTAGACAAACTCCAAAGGGGACTTGCATATAGGCCCGCGGCGAGACCGAACGATGTCCCGCGGGCACTAGGGTCTTGATGTATTCTTAGGTTAGGCATTCTAGTCTGTATTTTTTATTTTTCTACATTATTAGAGGATTGTAGTGAAAGTATCATCTTAGAGTTTATCTTTATTATCAATGTTGGTTATTAATAAATTTGAAAATCCCAAAAAATCTGTACTTGTGATCTTTGACTTTCTTTTTCTTTAAACACATATGCGGTAGGCAAATTTATAGGATCGACAAAAGAGAGAGGAAAATTGGCGGTGATAAAAATAATGAAAAATGAGAAAAAGAAAAGCCGAAACAAAATAATTGACAAAATAAGAAACAGGAAAATAAATGAAAGTTAATAAAGCCGGGATGACGCATATTGCCAAGAAAAATTATGTATGTGCTCCCAACATGTGATTATTTGATCAATTATGGCCTAACCGCTAACGAGCATTGTTGTTGTTGAGTCCAGATAGGTGGTTTGTAGCTGGCATTCTGGCAACCCATCATTACAATACTCGTTTTAAAGATATGACAAAGGCAATCACTCAGGAGATTGAGGCAACGGTTATGGACTCAGCCCGGAAAGATGAGGTGGTAGACGTGGGTGTTATGAAAGAAGAGATGTACAAGCCCAAGCAGCAGAGATGAGATGTACCAGGCTGGGCGAAGGGACAACCTTTACCTACATACCTAGCCAATCCTGCTTATATCCCTCCACCGGTCCAAGCACAAGACCCACCCACCATGAACTCATCCTCTGATTACCCCACATACCCACCTTACTATGCAACTACCTCACAAGCACCACCACCTCCTCCACCACCTAAATAGATTCCGCCACCACCGCATGTTTCACCCATGTATGTGGCCCCTCCCCCAGCCACATTACATAAATCATCTAGTGAACAATTATTTCATGTTCAAGACAATCATTATTATCCTCCAGAACCTACCTTCCGACAACATGATTCTTATACTCCTCTCATCGACATGGCCGAGGAGGAAAAACCACCCAAAAATGTTGAACAGGAAGAGATGATATATTATATATCGATCGGACTACACGCCGTATTAGTATATTATATATATGGATCGGACTGCACGCGATAGTGAATTATTATTTGGATCGGACTGCACGCTGCAGTATTATAGCGCTTGGGCTGAAGGAGCCCCTCCGGAGTATGGGCACACCCACAGTGAGCGCAGTCGACTATTATATTGGATCGGGCTACACGACGCAACATTATTTATTATATTGGATCGGGCTGCACGCTGCAACATTATATATATTATATCGGATCAGGCTACACGCTACAACAGTATTAGTGAGGATCGGGCTGCACGCCGCAACAACATTGGAAAACCGTTGGACTGTAGGAGATTGTTACTAGATTTCCCATTTAGAAATGTTACTACCTTTACTGTTATTTATAGAATTGTGTAGTGTTCTTACAAGATTCCTTTCTTTCAAGTGACTTTGACAGGGAGATATGTCTGTGACACAGTATGAGGTGAGATTCTCAAAGTTAGATCGTTATGCTCTATAAATGGTTCCGACTAATCAGGAGAGGATCAGGCGATTTGTGGACGGACTCATTTACCCCATCCATATTCTGATAACTCGAGAGAAGGTCCTGAGCCATACCTTTGAGGATGTAGTGGATATTATTCGTGACATTGAGATGGTTCACCATTAGGAGAGAGAGGAAAGGGAGGACAAGAGGCCTTGAGGATCAGGTAGCTTCAGTAGTGCCCCATCTAGGGGCCAGGTTCAGTAGAGTAGAGGTCATTCTTTTTAGGTCTCCACAACCAGCTCGCTCAGAGTACCGTGTGTCATCTTCTAGTCGGGGTTATCTTGGCTCTCAGCAAAGTCAGCCATCTCTTAGTGCTCTTCCAGCGCATAGTTTATCTCATGCCCCATCTGTTCAAGGTTTATCCTGGCCGAGTTTTTCAGCCATCCACTATGGAGCGAGGCGTTCCCTTCAGTCCCAGACCCCAGCACCAGGGAATTGCTATGAGTGTGGCGTGTTTGGGCATGTACGGAGGGAGTGTCCCCGCCATACATCTAGTTCATCTCAGTAGAGGGGCCAGCCCTCATCTTCTGGCCCGATATCATTATTACCCGCCCCATCAGCTAGAGTTGAGGGTCAGGTAGCTAGGGGTCTCCCTAGAGGGGGATGACGATCGGGTGGTGTTCAGGCTGGATTCTATGCTCTTCAGGGCCATTCAGATGTTGTTGCTTCGGATGCTGTTATCACAGGTATTATTTCAATCTGCCACAGGGATGCCTCAATTTTATTTGATCCTGGTTCCACTTATCCCTATGTATTTTTATACTTTTCTCATCATTTGGGTACGACCCAAGGGTGTCTTGCATTTCTTGTGCACGTATCTACCCCGGTGGGCGATACTATCATTGGGGACCATGTATATTGGTCTTATCTTGTTACTATTGGGGGTCTAAAGACCCGTGTTGACTTACTGCTATTTAGCATGGTTGATTTCGATGTTATTCTGGGCATGGGTTGGTTATCTCCGTGCCATGCTATTCTAGACTGTCACGCCAAAACAGTCACTTTGGCTATGCCGGGTATACCGAGGATCGAGTGGCATGGTATGACTGATTATGTACCCAGCAGGGTAATTTCTTTCTTAAAAGCCCACCGGATGGTTGGGAAGGGCTGTTTATCATATTTGGCATTTGTGAGAGATGTTGGAGCTGAGGCTTCTAGCCTTGATTCTTTTCCCGTTGTGAGGAATTTTCCGAATGTGTTTTCATCGGACTTGCCGGGCATGCCATCGGACAGGGATATTGACTTTGGTATTGACCTGGTGCGAGGAACTCAGCCTATCTCTATTCCTGTATATCGTATGGCACCATCTGATTTGAATGAGTTGAAGGTGTAGCTTTAGGAACTCCTAGATAAGGGGTTTATTCGTCCTACTGTGTCACCGTGGGGTGCACCGGTCTTGTTTGTCAAGAAGAAAGATGGCTCGATGAGGATGTGTATTGATTACAAGCAGTTAAACAAGGTAACAATGAAGAACAAGTATCCTCTACCGCGCATTGATAATTTATTTGAGAGCGAGGGTATTCTCGAAGATTGATCTTCGTTCAGGCTATCACCAACTGAAGATTAGGGATTCTGATATCATAAAGACAACTTTCAGGACGAGATATGGGCATTATGAGTTTCTAGTTATGTCTTTTAGGCTGACTAATGACCTAGCTGCGTTCATGAATTTGATGAACAACGTGTTCCGGACGTATCTGGATTCCTTTGTGGTTGTTTTTATTGATGACATCCTGGTGTACCCGCGTAGCCAGGAGGAGCATGCCCACCATTTGAGAGTAGTATTGCAGAGATTTAGGGAGGAGAACCTTTATGCAAAGTTCTCCAAGTGTGAGTTCTGGCTTGGGTCTGTGGCTTTTCTGGGACACGTGGTGTCTAGTGATGGTATACAGGTTGATCCGAAGAAGATAGAGGCGGTGCAGAGTTTGCCTAGACCAATCTCAACCACTAAGATCCGTAGTTTCCTTGGGTTGGCAGGATATAATCACCGGTTTGTTCAGGGATTTTCTTCTATTGAATCACCCTTGACCAAGTTGACTCAGAAAGGGTGCTCCATTTGTGTGGTCCGAGGAGTGTGTGGAGAGCTTTCAGAAGCTCAAGATAGCTTTGTCCACGGCTCCAGTATTGATATTGCCATCAGCTTTAGGTTCCTACACCATGTATTATGATGTCTCGAGAGTTGGCATCAGATGTGTGCTGATGTGGGAAGGTAGAGTTATTGCATATGCTTCTCGTCAATTGAAGCCACATGAGAAGAACTACCCTGTGCATGATTTGGAGTTAGCAGCTATAGTTCATGCTCTGAAGATTTGGAGGCACTACTTGTATAGAGTTTCTTGTGAGGTGTATACCGATCATCACACCCTTCAACATTTGTTCAATTAGAAAGATCTTAATTTGAGACAACGGAGGTGGCTTGAGTTGCTTAAGGATTATGACATTACCATATTGTATCATCTGAGGAAGGCCAATGTAGTGGCTGATGCTTTGAGCCAGAAGGCGGTTAGTATGGGGAGTTTGGCGTATATTCCAGTTGGGGAGAGGCCCTTAACAGTTGATGTTCAGGCGTTGACCAATCGCATGGCGAGATTGGATATTTCAGAGCCGAGACAGATGTTGGCTTGTGTTGTTTCTCAGTCCTCCTTGTATGATCGCATCAGTATGATAATCCACATTTGCTTGTCCTTAAGGATAGGATCCAGCACGATGATGCCAGGGATATGACTATTAATAGTGATGGTGTGTTGAGGATGTAGGGCCATATTTGTGTGCCCAATATAGATGGACTTCGAGAGTTGACACCAGAGGAGGCCCACAACTCGAGGTACTCTATTCATTCGAGTGTTGCGAAGATATATCGGGACTTGAGACATCATTACTGGTGGAGGATAATGAAGAAGGATATTGTGAGTTATGTAGCTCGATGTCTCAACTTCCAGCAGGTCAAGTATCAGCATCAGAGGCAGGGCGGTGTTCTTCAGCATATGGTTATTCCTGAGTGGAAATGAGAGCGGATTACTATGGGTTTCGTGAGTGGTTTCCCTCAAAATTCGAGGAAGTTTGATTTAGTTTGGGTGATTGTGACTCGGCTGACCAAGTACACGCACTTCATTCCAGTATGTACTACTTACTCATCGGAGCGGTTGGCAGGGATCTTTATTCGGGAGATTGTCAAGTTATATATGGTCCCAGTGTCTATTATCTCTAATAGAGGTACTTAGTTCACTTCTCAATTTTGGAGGGCATTTCAGCGGGAGCTGGGTATGCATGTAGAGTTGAGCACAACATTCCATCCCCAGACGGATGGACAGTCCGAGCGCACAATTTAGATCTTGGAGGATATGTTGCGTGCCCGTGTTGTTAATTTTGGAGGTTCAAGTGATGCGTTTTTGCCGCTTGTAAAGTTTTCCTATAACAATAGTTATCAGTCGAGTATTCAAATGGCCCCGTATGAGGTGTTGTATGGTAGGTGGTGTAGATCTCCTGTTGGATGGTTCGAGCCTGGTGATGCTAGATTATTAGGGACTCAGATGGTTCAGGATGCTTTAGAGAGGGTGAATTTGATCCAAGAGAGGCTTCGTACAACTCAGTTGCGCCAGAAAGTTATGCGGACGTGAAGGTTCGTGATGTGTCATATATGGTAGGTAAGAAGGTCTTGTTGAACGTTTCTCACATGAAGGGTGTCATGCGGTTCAGGAAGAAAGGGAAACTGAGCCCGAGGTTCATTGGGCCTTTTGAGATACTTAGGAGGACTGGAGAGGTGGCATATGAGCTTGATTTGCCACCCAACTTGTCTAGTGTGCATCCAGTATTCCATGTGTCTATGCTCTGAAAGTATGTTTGGGACCCGTCTCATGTGTTGGATTTCAGCATGGTTCAGCTAGATGGTGATTTATCATATGATGTGGAGCCGGTGGCTATTCTGGGTCGACAGGTTCGAAAGTTGAGGTCCAACGATATTGCTTCAGTGAAGGTGCAGTAGAGAGGTTGGCCCGTGGAAGAGGCTACTTGGGAGACCAAGCAGGAGATGCAGAGTAGATTTCCACACCTATTTGAGACTTCAGGTATGTTTCTGGACCCGCTCGAGGACGAGTGTTTGTTTTAGTTAGGGAGGATGTGATGACCCGACCCTTCGTCACGTGAGTTACCGCCTTGTTTCCCCCATATTATGTCCTTCTATGATTTAATATCAGTGTTTGAGTTGGATTGGTTTTAGCTGGAAATGAGGCACGTAGCCTCTTAGAAGAAAGCTTGTTGTGAAACAAAGTCAACCAAATGTTGACTAGGTAGTTAGAGGGTTTGGATGTGAGTTCCGGTGGTTTGGTTAGCTTCAAGGGATGATTTGTGACTTAGGAGAGCGATCAGAATTGAATTTAGAGGTCCGGTGTAGAATTAGGCTTGAATTGGCGAAGTTTGAATTTTGGCGAATTCTGGTTGATAGGTGAGATTTTGATCCGAGGGTCGGAATGGAATTTCGAGAGTTGCAGTAGCTTCATTAGGTAATTTTGGATATGTGTGCAAAATTTCTGGTCATTCGGACGTCGTTTGGTCGGGTTTTTAATCGAATGTGAGTTTTGGAAGTTTTAGTTTAACTTAGGCTTGAACCTGTGGTGAATTGAGGATTTTTGTGTTGTTGGATGTGTTTTGATGATTGGAATAAGTTCATATGATGTTATGGGATATGTTGGTGATTTTGGTTGAGGTCCCGGGGGCCTCGGGTGAGTTTCAGATGGTCTATCGGGAAGTTTGAGACTTGGTAAAATATGAGAAAATTGTAGCAACTGTAGCAGTGAGATTTGTTCACTGCGATTACGAGGGTAAGGCCGCGATCTCATAGAAGGTTTTTTGGGAGCCTGGGTTTTGTTCTTCGCATTCGCATCCTGGGTCTCGCGTTCGCATAGTTCTGAGTTTTAGTTCAACGCGTTCACATCAGAAGGGACGCGATCGCATAGCTTTGGAAGGCAAGTCAACGCGATCGCATGGTCAATGTCGTGTTTGCATAGGGTAATTTTTGGGCTTGGAGAATTTTGTTTCGCGATCGCGGGCATGGGGCCGCGATCGCGCAGAGTAAATCATTGGGTGACAGAAGGCTTTTTAAGGATATTTCATCTGCGACCTATCTCATTTTACCTCCATTTTTACACCACCTTAAGAGATTGTTGATAGATTTTGAAGGAGATTTCGACGGGAATTGATTGGAGGCAAGTCTCGTTGTCTAGAATTTTATTTAATTGAAGAATCATCCATTAATTCTTTGAAATATGGGTAAAAATATGAAGAAATTAGGGCTTGATTTTTGGAATGCAAATCTGAAATTTGATGGGGTATTCGAACTCTGATTTTGATGAATTTTATATGTATGGACTCGTGGCGAGACGAGGAATCTGCTGATGTGAATTTCGTAATTTTTCAAGAAGCAGGCCCGGGGCTCGGATTTTGCCAACTTCGTGAGTGTTTTTTGAGTTCTTTCAGCTGGGTTATGTCCCATTAGGTTATTATAACCTATTCCTTGTGGTTTTGGTTGGAGTCTACACTCGAGGAGGTCGATTTGTGAGGAAAGTGCAAGACGAGTGATTCACATCCAAGCAACGGTCGTAGTCAATATAACCTGGTCAAATAAGTCCAGAATCGATCCCACAGGGAATTAACCTACCAACTGCAACTTTCACAACCCAAGAACACTTCTGAAGCAAGTTCCCAAATTTTGAGTATATTTTTGTGAAGGTTTTCTAACAAGTAACCTTTGCAAGAATTAAAAGACTTAAAAGAAAGAATTGAATATTGGGTAAAGAATATAGAGAAAGACTAAGGTATTGATTTTCCCTATTGATGGAATCCCTTCTGTTTATGCTCATACAAATTGTCAATATATTCTATCAATCATGAACGCTATTCTTACCGTAATTCTCTCCCGAACAACTACAATAATTTACTATTGCACTCTCCCGAGCTACCCTAGCTAGCTTTAATTTGAATAGTTCACTTTAGATTGCACCCAAGACTTCATTATTCCTAATCCCGCCTTTATGCCTAAAGTTATAGATTCATCCAATAACCTAGGCGTGGTGTTGTTCAACAATATACCTAAATATGCATTCTTTTCCAAGTTATACACACTAAATAGGCACAGCTAATAGAGAGCTCTACCAATTAACTACAACAAGAACGAAGTTGAACAAATAAAAATCTAGCTAACAATTTGTAATCACATAAACGAGAAGTTCATCACCCAATAGGTTCCATCAAAACCTTAGATAAGAAATTAGCTACTCATGATCAAAGAAACAACAAGAATAATAATGGAATTCATAATTAAAAGAATTACTATAAAAGAAAGAAATAAGTTGAGAGAGTTCTCTCTTACTAATAATCTTTCAAAAGTAGGTAATAATACAATGCTTGCCTCTCTTGGGCGAAATCTAGTCTTATATAGAGGGTTTAGGTCTTAAAAAATTGAGTTTTTACAAAATTGGCCTTAAAATCTGCGGCAGCTTCCGCGGTTCATTCGTGGTCGCGAACGAACCGCGAACAGTGAACGTCTCTGAATCTCACAGGTTCCGCAAGCATGTTTTTCCGTAGTTCCTTCGCGGTCGCGAATGGACCGCGAATGAACAGTGTTACGGAATCTTTACTTCAATTTTTCATGCCAACTTCACTTCAACTCTTCACTTGGCCTTTTTACCATCTTATGACTTCAAAATAGCTCTTTTAGTCTCCAATGGCTCATGTGTACCTATAACACACCTATAAACACTAATAAAAGCATTTTGTCATCATAAACAATATCAATTCAACAATAAAGTGTGATTATTTAGGGCATAATTATAGTCAAATTCACCTATTATCAATACCCCACACTTAAACCTTTGCTCATCCTCGAGCAACCTTAATCACACTTTAGGCCAATTTTATTAATGCCTCCCCCAAAATATATCACAAAAGCTATCTTTCATGATTAACTTAAGACATGCACAATCCTTACCTAACTGTAAACTCACATGCCAGCACATTATTGCTTACTCTAGTTATTATCACAGACTTGCAAATTTACCGTTTTCCTCTTGAGTTGCATGCCCTCACACAATATATTGAGACAAGTTCCCACACATAAACAATTTAGAACATGGAACTTATAGATATAGGAAAAAATTCACTTACTCACAACAAAGAACATTCATATGCATACAGGCACACCATAGGCTTGCCCCTAGTGTAATACTCCACTAATCGAGTTATTCAATCATAGATCAAAAGGTCTTTAAGGGTTGTAATGTTGGCTAAGGGACGAGTAGGATACTTTTGGGTATAGTGGCTAACCTCCCTAAGCACTTTTCTTTCTTTTTCACAACTTTCCTTTTTAGTTTTCTTCCTTATGTCTCCCCTAAACATTCCTTCACTTTTATTTGCTTTTAACCCCCATTTTTCTTAAGTTGGTGTAACCGGCCTTTCTACTTTACATATATACATTGATATAACTCTTTTTTTTATATATTTGTTTTATCATTACTTTGCAACGCATTTACATTATTTTGCCAGTTCACCATTTTCTACCATTCATTCTTGATTTTCCCCTTTTTCAACTTCCCTTCACCCAACACTTAGGCTTTTGCATATTCATTACAAAACAAGTGGTTCTAGGAGGTAAAGTAGAACAATATAAAATATTGATTTTTCATTAACATTCAAGGTTTATCAAATAATAGGCTTTAAGCTCAACGGGGTTAACTAGGATATTATGTACAGGTGAATTCATGTCTTATTGATTTTATGGGGTTACACAAAGAAATGCCTCTATCATCTCTACAACCAAACAACTTCTATTTCGCTTTGCAAACACACGGGGCAAGTTCTATATATCATGTAAAACATATAATATAAGTAAAATCTCACACACACATAGCATGCAACTCATTTAGAATCCGGTTTATCTACAAATTCCTATCAATGTTCAAGCAAGCTGTATTGTGCAATTTAAGGCATATCCTAGAATCTACAGTCAAGCTTAGATAATACATCCTCAAGTTCAATTAAGTTTTGCTAATGTGCATACTTGGGGTTACGTGTCAACCTTTGCCCTCTAATCCTAAAAAAGAAAAATCTACCTAACCCGGTTCAATAAAAATCCTTGAAAAAGAACCGTGGTCAAAAGAAAAACCAAGGGGAGGTGATACACTACCTAGAAAAAGAAAATAAAAGAAAGAAAAATTCCTACATGGACTACTTCCCTCAAGAGTACTTGTCCTAAATAGTCCGTCATCAGGAAGAGTCCTCTACTAATATTTTTGGATTTTTCAATATTTTTTTAAATTTTTTGTGTTTTTATTCCGACTTATACCCTTAAGAAACCCGTCGCCAAGTGTCCATCATCGGGCCAAGCCAGCTAATATAATTTACAACTACTATTACTATGTACAATATATACAAGATAAGTTTTCCACCCCACACTTAAAATCATGTCATGTCCTCATGACATAATAATACAAATATAGCTCAGAAGGGCGAGAAAACTTAATTGTGACTCACTCAGAGTCGGAGACGTTGGAGGGTTCGACGTGACACGCTCGACCCAGTGCTCGGAACCATGCCATGAACCTGTTTTCCATCCGAGCTTGCCTCTGTGACATCGCGTCTTAGCGCGTGTGTAAACCATCCACGGAGGTGCGTAAGTACGCAACCTCCCCCTCCATAGACCTAAGCATAGGTCTTGTAGACTCGGACCTAGACATGCCTACTCCATGATGAGTGTGCCTAGAAGGTCCGGCTGAGTTAGTGGAATGCCTGGCCCACACAACCGACACAGGGTCATCCTCAGCATCCAAATCAATTGGGTCATTGTCTCGGCCCACCCGGATTTGAGAAGCTCTGAATGGAAATTTTGGAGGGAGATCATCATCCGTGGACAGGACCAGAGTCCGATGGACCGAGACACAGAGTAGTGACAAGAGATGGGTAATAGAAACCCTTGGCTTTGAGGGGTCCCCTCAGCACCATCTCGTTATTAATCACGCGGGCGATGTCAACGTCCCGTGGGGTGACAAAGCACCATGTTAGTAATGCCCTATTGAAGTTCACGTCAGTGGTGTTGCTTGAGGGCAAGAACCGGTTACATATGATTGTGAACCCGCATTTAGCAGTGTGGGTGAAATAGTTAGAGTGGAGTATTTTGTTTCTTATCCAGACTAGGATACCATCAACGCATAAGGCCTCAATTAAGGTGACCCAAGTGACACTAGGCCTATTGTGGTAGTAGTCTACATCGCCAGAAAAAGCGGGCAGTCTAAGACTCTGCCTGATAGTAGGAACTTTGGCCCATACGTACTTACCTCGGACGAAGACCGTCTTGGCCATCCCATAGGGAGCATTCGCATAGAACTCCCTAACCAGCATCTTGTTCACGATGGCCGGTGCGTCGAACAGGAACTCCATTTCGCGGCGGCGCACCTCCTCATATATCTTGGGCTTTTCAGCCCGAATAGCTAGCTTGTCTATTTCAATTTCCTGGAGCCAAGCTTTAGTAGCCTTGGCATGGAAGTCAGCTTTCGCTCCTCGCCTGTGAACCTAGACTCGTCATAGGTCGGTTGCCTAGACGAGCTTGCTGCATGGCTTGATCATTTAGGAGCCATAATCCTGCACAAAAGAGAACAACCAAAAATTTTCCACAACGTTAGAACATCGGTTGGCTACTCAGACTTCACCATCCGTGGACTACCACAATATTCTCTTTAGTGCTATCATCGCATAACTCCTACAATTAACCACTTATCTAACAATTTCACCAAGTCACCTCAAGCACCCCACACTTATTTCTTATGGCAATCTAACATGACCCAATTAAACCTATACCATCTCCAATTTTATACAACAACAAACAACCAAAAAGTTGGGTAATATCTTCCCAAAAATTCAATAGCCAAATACTACAACATACAATTGCCCACATTGGCTAACTAAATCACCAACTATATCACCCATCACACTGGGTATCCAAAACAACAAAAATAATACAATTAACTATATTGAAGACCCAACAACACCAACAATACCAACAATACCAACAATATCAATAATACCAATAATACCACAATAAAAATCATACTAGAACTACACTACATAAACAATTTAATTTATATAGAATCTACTATTACTAGTATGTATTGTACAATTCTAAAATTAAACAAGAATAATGTAAACTAATTAATTCTACCAAACTAAGGAGAAAAAACTAAAAAAAAAAATAGAAGAAGAAAAACTTACTAGTTAGAAGGTGGGGAAGTGTTGAAGATGTGGATGAAGAAGAAAATTGGTGAGGGAGTAAGGGGGATTTGGAGAAGAAGGAGTAGAGAGAAGGAGGAGAGTTTGAGAGGTTTTTAGAGAGAGAGAGTAGTTGGGGAAAAGGGGCGGCTGAATTGGGGTTTATGGGGGGGGGGGGTAATGTTTTAGGGTAATTAAAAGGGGTGTGGTTAAATTATGACCGTTTAAAATTTTGGGTTTTCACGCTGGCAGAACTGACCGCTGTCATCCGCGGTTCGTCCGCGGTCGTGGATGGACCACGAACAGGTGAGAATTAGAGGAGCTGTTTTTCCGCGATCCGTCAGCGACCGCGGATGAACCGCAAAAAATCACCCTCTCTGATTTTTCTTTGCCTGGCAGCAGAAAACTTATTATTTTTTTGTTGTTTGTTTTTTTGTTTTTTTATAGAGACTAACTATAATGAGTATACTTACAACATGTTCGTAGTTTTCCTCCCACGTAACGCCTGATTTAACGTCACGACACGACTCAATTTAGCGCATTTCAAGGCTCGCTAGACCTTTGAGGTTCCTCTAACCATAATTCCACCTTATCCTCGATGTCATCCATGCCAACATAAAGTTTCAACCGCTGTCCATTTACTTTGAATGTGCGTGAACCATCAATGGTTTGAATTTCCACAGCGCCCGAATCTAATGCCTCAATTACCCGAAAAGGGCCTGACCACCTTGATTTTAATTTGCCCGGGAACAATCGTAATCATGAGCTATATAAAAGTACCTTTTCCCTAGTTTTGAAGTTACTCTATATGATGTTCTGGTCGTGAATCCGCTTCATCCGTTCTTTGTATAGTCTTGTGCTTTCGAAGGCCAGATACCGAAATTCTTCCATCTCGTGCAACCCGGTAACTCTAGATTTTCCTGCTTCATCCCAGTTGAGATTTAATTGTTTCAGTGCCCACCATGCTTTGTGCTCTAGTTCCACGAGTAGATGACAAGCTTTCCCAAACACTAATTTGTATGGTGACATGCCGATTGGTGTCTTGAATGCTGTCCTATATGCCCATAATGCATCATCGAGCTTCCTGGACCAGTCGATCCTTATGGCGTTCATTATTTTTGTTAATACACTCTTTATCTCTATGTTGGAGACCCCGACTTGCCCGCTGGACTGCGGGTGATATGGAGTAGCAACCCGGTGTTTCACATCATATTTGGCAAACAATTTCTCGAATGCCCGATTGCAAAAATGTGTACCCCCATCACTAATAATTGCCCTTGGAGTCCCGAAACGGGTGAAAAATGTTCTTCAAAAATCCTACCACCACCTTAGCATCATTGGTGGGTAATGCTACAGCTTCCACCCATTTGGACACATAGTCTACCGCAACAAATATGTACTTATTACCGTATGAGCTGACAAAGGGACCTATGAAGTCGATTCCCCAGACGTCAAACACTTCCACTTGTTGAATGGGGTTCATTGGCATCTCATGATGCCAGGAGATGTTCCCGGTGCATTGACATTCGTTACAATCTTTCACCCACAAGTGTGCATCTTTAAACACCATTGGACAATAGAAACCGGCCTCAAGTATCTTGGTGGCTGTTCGCACTCCTCCAAAGTGACCACCATATGCGGAAGCATGACACGCCTGTAAAACAGAAGATTGTTCGATCTCGGGGACGCATCTCCGGATCATGTTATCGAGACATATCCTAAACAAATAGGGTTTATCCCAATAATAAAGCTGGCTTTCATGAAAAAATCTTTTCCTCTGGACCGATGATAGGTCGTGAGGAACAATGCCTCTGGCCATGTAATTTTCATAATCTGCATACCATGTCGCTTCAAGGAGAGTGGTGGTGAGCAGCTGCTCGTCTGGAAAGGTTTCCAGAATTTCTCCACTCTCTTTGACAATTTCAGCTCCTTCAAGTCGTGACAAATGATCAGTGACTTGATTTTCGGTGCCCTTTCTGTTGCGTATTTCAAGTACGAACTCTTGTAGAAGTAGCACCTAACAAATTAGGCACGGCTTAGAGTCCTTTTTATCAATTAAGTAACCTTAAAGCTGCATGGTCAGTGTATACAATTACCTTGGATCCTATGAGATAGGACCTGAATTTGTCGAACGCGAACACTACTGCCAGCATCCCCTTTTCCGTCACTGTGTAGTTCAGTTGTGCGCCACTCAATCTACTAGCATAGTAGATTGGATGTATCAGCTTGTCTTTCCTTTGGCCAAGCACTGCCCCCACTGCATAATCACTTGCATCACATATTAGCTCAAACGGTTGCTCCTAGTCGGGGGCAATGATGATGGGTGCTGTGACCAACCTCTTCTTCAGCTCCTCAAAGTCAATCCTGTATTCATAAGAAAATACAAAGGGGTGATGTTTTTCAAGTAACTTACAGAGAGGTTTTGAGATTTTGGAGAAGTCTTTAATGAACCTCCGGTAAAAACCGGCATGTCCAAGAAAGCTTTTAATGGCCTTGACGGATGTTGGTGGATGCAACTTTGCAATGGCATCTACTTTAGCTCAGTCTACCTCAATACCTTTGCTCGAAACCCAGTGCCCCAATACTATACCTTCTTGTACCATAAAATGGCACTTCTCCCGGTTTAGCACTAAGTTTGTCTCCATGCACCGTTTCAGCACTCTTGTCAGATTGACAAGGAATTCATCGAATGAATTCCCTACCACTGAGAAATCATCCATGAACACCTCCATAATGTCTTCCACCATGTCGGTGAATATAGCCATCATGCACCTTTGGAATGTGGCAGGTGCATTGCATAGTCTGAATGGCATCCTCCTAAAGGCAAAAATGCCATATGGGCATGTGAAGGAGGTCTTCTCTCTATCCTCGGGGGCTATGGAGATTTGATTATACCCCGAGTACCCATCCAGGAAGCAAAAATGTGACCTCCCTGCCAACATGTCAAGCATTTGATCAATGAAGGGAAGTGGGAAGTGGTCCTTGCGGGTGGCTAGATTCAGCTTCCTATAGTCCATGCATATTCTCCACCCGGTGACAGTTCTTGTTGAGATCAATTCGTTATTGTCACGACCCCAAATCCGGTCGTGATGGCGCCCAGCACACTGCTAGGCCAGCCTGACCAATCAATATCAACAACAGAGCTAGAAGCTCGCCTTGTCCCATTTAAGCATAACAATTATAAGACATCAATGACAAATATATCAAAACAGGGAACCAAGTCCCAACGCATGCCAACTCCCAAAGACCGAAGGGTCAAGAGTCATGAGCCTCTACTGAACATAAGTATATAAAGGTTTACAAGATGCCAAGTGCGGAAAGAAAAGTCAATACAAAATTAAGAGACAGTGAGAAGGAATATCGGGTCCTGCGGACTCTGCAGCTACCTCGAATATCCGCAAATGTCGCCTCGCACAGCTACTGGATCACTGCTGAGAGGTACCTGGATCTGCACACAAGGTGCAGGGAGTAAAATGAGTATCGCCAGACTCAGTGGTAATAAACAAGGGTAAGACAGCGCAGATAAGAAATCCGCAATAAAGCACTATGTAAAGCTGTAATCAAATACCCTGTCATAGAATCAATATTCATTGTACCTGTACCAACAATTACCAATTAATAGCATAACAGCTAGCAGATGTAGCGAAATGCAATGCAAATGCATGATATGACCGCTACGGCGCGTAGCCGACTCCAATTTTGGGTACCCGTGCTCACTGTGGGGGTTCAGACTCCGGAGGGGCTCCTACAGCCCAAGCACATCTCATAGAGATACACCGCGGCGTGCAGTCCGATCCAACATATATATATCGCTGCGGCGCGCAGCCCGATCCACTACTAGTCAGCTAATATGCAGATACAGCCTCGCAGGCTCAAAAGTAGTTTTTGAAAACTCTTTTATCATTTTTCGGTTGGAAAACAGTAATATCAAGTTCCAGAGATTGGAATTAGCATAATAACAGAAATAGCTGCGGACTAGTAGTAAACTAGCATGTCTATATGATAAGACAATGATAACGATCCTCGCGGGATCCAATAACTGGCTCACAGCCCACAAATATACTCAACCGTCCAAGAAGGAGGTTCAACGGCTCGAGAATAGCCAATATCACATTACAGTATGTAACCATCCGAGAAGGAGGTTCAACGGCTCGAGAATAGCCAATAACACAATATCAACAGGTCGGACTAAACTATAGTCTCCAATTCATAATCGACCCCGCACTCTCAAGAGTGTGCGTGTCTCGCCGCTATACAGCGTCACAAAGTGGTATACCGGGGTTTCGAACCCGCTGGTCATCACCCACATCTATTACTCACCTCAATACGGCGCGACGACTACTCCGCGATGCCCTTGCCATGAGAATCAAGCTTCGCACGTGTAGAATCCGATCAAATATAATAAATACACATCAAATTAGACCAATGGAATGATACCCAGTCAAAACAACTTAATTTACATCAAAATTCCCAAAGTTGCCAAAATCCGACTTTCGGTATGCTTCTCGAAAAATTACGAAAGTTACATATTCGGAACCCTCATCTCGATACGAGTCCGTACATATCAAGAACTCCCAAATCGGACCACAAATGACCCTTCAAATCCTAAATTTTCGTTTTTGAAAAGTTTACAAATTTTCTCCAATTTCTTCCATTTGATTCACTAATACTTGATGAAAAATAACCAGGAATCATTGAATATAATCACTTTTGGATATAGAACACTTACCCCCATCCATATGGTGAAAATCGCTTCGAAAATCGCTTCAATCCGAGCTCCCTAGCTCCAAAAATGAAGAAACTCTCGGATTGCCCCAATTAAAAGCCCAGCGATTTTCGCATCTGCGGTTACTGTTCACCGCAGGTGCGATTTACTGTTCATCGCTTCTGCGGCACTGTTCATCGCAGAAGCGAAAAGTCACTGTTCATCCGCTTCTGCGGGTACTGTTCATCGCAGAAGCGAAAATAACAGATTTGCCCCAGAAAATTGCAGCAGCTTTTTATTTCACTAAAAATGCTATAACTCAATCATACGGAATTTGACGATTCTTTTTCCTATGGCTCCGTAATTTTGATACGGATCCAGTGGTTCAAACAAAACTGAATTTGGATCTCATTTGCTCAGTGCAACACCAATTTCGCTCGTTTAACAATTAACTCATGTTTCGCGTCAAAAACCCAATCGCGACTTGATGAAATTAAACCAAAATTTCCGGATCAGTCCTATAATTCATTATTTAAATTCTCAAAGTCTCGAAATCAAATTTGGATCTCTAAAACTAAAAATAGACCTTTGGATCATTACATTTATGCTCGAAACGGCAAAAATCTTCCAAAAATGACTCGTTGGGCATCCGAATTTACCCCGAAGCCTCCGGGACCTCAACTAAAAGTACTAACACCTCTTATAACATCATTCAAACTTGTTCCAATCATCAAAACTCTATCGTTAACATCAAAATCGTCCTTTTTCAACAAATTCAAGCTTAAGTTTAATTTTAACTTCAAAAATTCACATTCGATCAAAAACCCGACCAAACGATATCCGAATGACCTGAAATTTTGCGGACATATCCAAAATCACCTAACGGAGCTACTGCAACTGTCGGAATTCCATTCCGACTCCCGGATCAAAATATCACCTACCGTTCGGATTTCGCCAAAATTCAACCTTAGCCAATTCAAGCCTATTTCTACACCGGGCCTCCAAATTCAATTCCGATCGCTCCCCTAAGTCACAAATCACCTCCCGGAACTAACCGAATCATCCGAATCTGATTCCGAGCCCTCTAACCAAATAGTCAACTCCGGGTTGACTTTCCTTATTCAAGTTTCCTTCACAAAGGCTATATGCCTCATTTACAATCCAATTCACTCCTAACTCACCCGATAGACTCTAACACTGATATAAAATCATAAAACATGTATTTACAACATAACGGGGTGGTAATTCTCGTAACGACGGGCCGGGTCGTTACATTCTCCCCAACTTAAACAATCGCTCGTCCTCGAGCGTATTCAGAGTTGTACTAGAAGCAACCCAATAGCCGAATGACCTTACCAAGCATATATCCGGGCAATCATACATCACCCAATCTCACATAAGTCCGAAAACATCATATAGTCCGAATTTCACAGGCCATCTGAACCATAAATCACGTTGTACTTTCTCTGAAATCATAGGCCAAATGCAAATCCCATGCCTATACTCAGGATACACTCGAATCCACTGCAATAACCCATATTCACTACTCCCGGTGAGATCATATGATGTATCAAACAACCCAATCACTCGAGACAATAGTCTCTAATCACATAATTTCCCATGATAACTAAATACCAACTGAAAAACCCTTTTTCATTAGATAGAGTCTTGTTCCAACACCTTCATATCATGCCCACGGCAACCGAACACGCGATATATCGAACCCATCTCTCAGGTCAACCATTCATGAATCCATTTCACCTTTAACTGATACCACAACAGATTTCGGACCCAAATCTCGGTATTACCTTTCTAACCAACTGAAATCACATATACTCACATTCATTATTGGCTCCAACGACCATTTCGATTATGACTCACCGCACTGGTGATATGACACCTCAACACCGGCCTACGCCACAACGAGCACATCACAGGCTCCAATAGAGACATCCGAACATACTCAAATCATGATAGTTGTCTTCAATAAGAGAGCTGTAATTCAATTCCTTTGTGCCATCATAACATAGAACCGAGATCGCGTCTCGCATTATAGAAATAGAGTACCTGAATCCTTCTCGAGAGGTCATAACATCACGTGGCCTTGCCAAGACTCGTGATTTTATCCCAACATTATTACTCATGAAGCACCTCAAGCCACTAAGCTCAAACGGTTAGCCACGCACAGATATAGGTCTTGAACCCAAGCAATCAACCTTACCCACGGTGAAACAATTAATGCATGCTATCACATCATGAAAGGACACAAACGATGTGCCATTCGCCTAGCGATACTCAATACGGACTCTTCCTCATAAGCTAGGAAGTATTGTATCCCGGGTAATATATAACTAACTCTATTTTCACATTACACTGTTGCGGCGTGCAACCCGCTCCAATGACATACCCGTGGCGGCGTGCCACCCGATCCAAATACCATACCCTCGCTAAAGAAATGCGCGTCGAGTCAAGTTGCTCATTATGGTAAACATATATATATATAGCCTCAAGTTCGGCCACCAGAAACGCATCCGACAAAGTTCCTCAATACCAGAACTAAATCAATGGTAGAAACCTCTGCACTGATATCCGCCACGAAGGCCCAACCTGACAAAGCAATACCCACCAGCCGTCCGCTGGTCCTGAGGTACAACTACCCCGCTGGAGCATACTCTGATGCACTCTGTTACGCAATTTGTGCCATACCATCATAGTCCATATCACATTAGTCTAGACAACCTGGCCCAATGATGACCAGTCAGCAATCAAGTATCATAATCCAAATTCGTCATATCAAGTTAAGAGAGAGCCACTAGGGCTTCCGATTTCCAATAATCGCTAAACAGTGCTGATACACACGATATACAACCACCGCATAGGCGGACTAACGAGAACTTCAAGTCTCCAACTCATACATAACACATGAATCACTATGCCTGATTCCGTACTCCACCGTACGAATACACAATGCACATCAAGCGTCCATTCATACCACAAAAGCCATTCAGGAATTTCATTATGCCATCAACGACTCAATTAATACAGTCGATCCAACACGAGAATACCACCCTACCACTGGATATTATCAGTTTATATTACCTGGCCCTTTTTGGACCATATTCCCTGCCAAATTACTAGAATAGCAGTACCATTTTCTTAAATCATCAGAAAGATCGATTCTTAAATCACCTGCAACTGTCCGCGCTGCTCAATAATTTTATTGACTTCCCATATATTATGAACTGATCTCAAAGCCTTGAATATGCCAATATCAACTTTCCATAACACATCGCATATACCATACCACACTAAGATAACATGGAAATTCATATTCCTTTCCTACGCCTCAACATCGGCGCACTCAACTAGTCAAGGACTTTCGTGATCCCATATAGAAGAAAACTCATCACCCATTCCAAGCCTTACATATCAACAGAAAATATACTCATTTTCAAACCATGGTAAAACACATCACAAACTCTTTCTTCCCATTCGTTGCATAAGTTTAACTGCCAGGACTGGGTCCTTATTCCCATATCGAGTTACACAACTGCCAGCACTCAAAGCTTTATTGCACAATATCTGCGAGACTCATTACTTCAATATATACCAGGGGTTAATCGTATTCCTTCTCATACCGTTTCGGTTTATTGACAGGTTGTTCCATTTACCCAGTTTCCCTTCTGATTCATCTTTAATTTAATATCAGTCTTTACTTTAGTACGACAATGCCTCAACCCTTTTTTTTTTACCACACAAGACTCGTACACAAGACCACACGGTCTAAGACCCTTAGGCCACGGAATACTCTCTCAATGTTCCCAAAAGTACCACATTCTACCATACTTTATTTTGATGAACTTCCCGCGATTTTTGAATTTGTTATCATCACTTCCCAATACGGATACCTAGAATTCCATCATTCACGTGATATAACACAAGCCTTGATCTTCTCTAACGAAACCGCCATCTTTAGCCACATACACAAATCTTAAGGCACCTGACTGTTACAAGCAAAATCTTGAACACTGCAAAACCATTCTCGGGCATCATTCACCCTTATTCAGCTGTAATTAAACTGTCCTATTGAGTAGAACCACTCGTGTTTTGTTAGAACTCTGACACCGCAGAACATGATTACTTACAGATACTATCAGCTATCTTTCTTTTCTATACGGTGAATATTCTTTGCCAACAGCAGTAGTTCAAAACACCCTAGTACTTCATCGGATCTACGAAGCACCATAACCTTTACCAGAATTTCCCAACATACTTAGAGACAGAATCAACATAGCACACAATAGTGCAATCAGTTAATCAATAGCAACCTCCCCAACTTAGCTCGAAGCCATTCATCAAAGCACTTTTAACCACCCATATCATTATTATTCAAGTGATGCCGAAATGTTATAATGAGATTAAACTCAAGTCATTTACAAGCCTTGACAGAGACTCGAATCATCATAAATATTAACTCTTTTGCAATTCTTGCATTCATTCACACACAACAGTTACGCCCCCTCTTTAGATGACAAAATCTTTTCTAAGTCCCGAATTTTCCAAAAATTTCGGCAGAGTTTCCTTTGTAAATTGGCCTATCCACCTGCCAGAGAATCACCAAACCATCCTAACAATACATCCACAACTCAACAAGATATCACAATTTATACTTGAACCTGCGCTGTACCTGCTCGAATCATAACACATATCAAATACCTTTCAATTACACATGAGGATCAACCCTCCCACTTCTTAATTTAGCATTTCATCACAATACCTTCCACCAGGATACACATAGCAAAATCACTTTAGTCTTCCTGAGTTTAAACTCGTTCCACTACGCATAAGGCACTTTACCTTCCAATTACGGGATATGATAAATATTCACCATACCCATAGCTCGGGGTTACACAACATATTAGACAAGAGTCGAGCAATTAACAGCTCATCCCTTAGTAAGCCTCCCTAATACTCTACAGATCGTCACAAGGCCCCAAACATGGCTACTAGCCCAAATACATAGATATAAGCCAGTCTCGGTCATTATACACAGTAATCTATCAATCGGGAAGGATAAAGTCCATATCCCCAGTCACAATACCACCACACTCGTCACATGACGCGTGTTCCATCTCAGCACAGCACTGTATAGTGCAAATACGGGGTTTCAAACCCTCAATACATTATCTATTGCCACCACTTACAAAATCAGCACCTCGATGCTCAAGTCATAAACAAGGTCCAGCCTCGAGTCATCCTGACTGGCCCAACATGAACTCACCGAGATTATATCTCGCCCCTCGTTCGAGGAAATCATAAGCCATAAGGCAATTACATTACTGAGCGCTCGATGCGTACACAGACGTGTGGAAGGAATTTCAAAAATTATATCTCAAGCTGAATCAAGTACGCACGATAAGAATTCCAAGAAATGTGAAGTGTTTCCTAAAGGTTCGCAGCCTCCCGAGGATAAGTACAAGCGTCCCCGTACCGATCCACAAGACTCTACTAACCGGCTCAAGACTCATGAGGCCTAGTAAACCTAGGCTCTGATACCAACTTGTCACGACCCCAAATCCGGCCGTGATGGCGCCCAGCACACTGCTAGGCCAGCCCGACCAATCAATATCAACAACAGAGCTAGAAGCTCGCCTTGTCCCATTTAAGCATAACAATTATAAGACATCAATGACAAATATATCAAAACAGGGAACCAAGTCCCAACGCATGCCAACTCCCATAGACCGAAGGGTCAAGAGTCATGAGCCTCTACCTGAACATAAGTATATAAAGGTTTACAAGATGCCAAGTGCGGAAAGAAAAGTCAATACAAAATTAAGAGACAATGAGAAGGAATATCGGGTCCTCGGACTTCGCAGCTACCTCGAATATCCACAAATGTCGCCTCGTACAGACCTATCGGATCACCGTCGAGAGGTACTCGGATTCGCACACAAGGTGCGAGGAGTAAAATGAGTACTGCCGGACTCGGTGGTAATAAACAAGGGTAAGACAGACGCAGATAAGAAATCAGCAATAAAGAACTATGTAAGGCTATAATCGGCTACCTCGTCACAGAATCAATATTCACCGTACTTGTACCAACAAATACAAATAAATATCATAACAGCTACCAGCCGATGTAGCTAAATGCAATGCAATGCATGATATGACCGCTACGGCGCGTAGCCCGACTCCAATTTTGGGTACCCGTGCTCACCGTGGGGGTTCAGACTCCGGAGGGGCTCCTACAACCCAAGCACATCTCATAGAGATACACTGCGGCGTGCAGTCCGATCCAACATATATATCGCTGCGGCGCGCGTGCAACCCGATCCACTACTAGTCAGCTAATATGCAGATACAGCCTCGTAAGCTCAAAAGTAATTTTTGAAAACTCTTTTATCATTTTTCAGTTGGAAAACAGTAATATCAAGTTCCAGAGATTGGAATTAGCATAATAACAGAAATATCTGCGGACTAGTAGTAAACTAGCATGTCTATATGATAAGACAATGATAACGATCCTCGCGGGATCCAATAACTGGCTCACAGCCCACAAATATACTCAACCGTCCAAGAAGGAGGTTCAACGGCTCGAGAATAGCCAATATCACATTACAGTATGTAACCATCCGAGAAGGAGGTTCAACGGCTCGAGAATAGCCAATAACACAATATCAACAGGTCGGACTAAACTATAGTCTCCAATTCATAATCGACCCCGCACTCTCAAGAGTGTGCGTGTCTCGCCGCTATACAGCGTCACAAAGTGATATACCGGGGTTTCGAACCCGCTGGTCATCACCCACATCTATTACTCACCTCAATACGGCGCGACGACTACTCCGCGATGCCCTTGCCATGAGAATCAAGCTTCGCACGTGTAGAATCTGATCAAATATAATAAATACACATCAAATTAGACCAATGGAATGATACCCAGTCAAAACAACTTAATTTACATCAAAATTCCCAAAGTTGCCAAAATCCGACTTTTGGTATGCTTCTCGAAAAATTACGAAAGTTACATATTCGGAACCCTCATCTCGATACGAGTCCGTACATATCAAGAACTCCCAAATCGGACCACAAATGACCCTTCAAATCCTAAATTTTCGTTTTTGAAAAGTTTACAAATTTTCTCCAATTTCTTCCATTTGATTCACTAATACTTGATGAAAAATAACCAGGAATCATTGAATATAATCACTTTTGGATATAGAACACTTACCCCCATCCATATGGTGAAAATCGCTTCGAAAATCGCTTCAATCCGAGCTCCCTAGCTCCAAAAATGAAGAAACTCTCGGATTGCCCCAATTAAAAGCCCAGCGATTTTCGCATCTGCGGTTACTGTTCACCGCAGGTGCGATTTACTGTTCATCGCTTCTGCGGCACTGTTCATCGCAGAAGCGAAAAGTCACTGTTCACCCGCTTCTGCGGGTACTGTTCATCGCAGAAGCGAAAATAATAGATTTGCCCCAGAAAATTGCAGCAACTTTTTATTTCACTAAAAATGCTATAACTCAATCATACGAACTCGGAATTTGACGATTCTTTTTCCTATGGCTCCGTAATTTTGATACGGATCCAGTGGTTCAAACAAAACTGAATTTGGATCTCATTTGCTCAGTGCAACATCAATTTCGCTCGTTTAACAATTAACTCATGTTTCGCGTCAAAAACCCAATCGCGACTTGATGAAATTAAACCAAAATTTCCGGATCAGTCCTATAATTCATTATTTAAATTCTCAAAGTCTCGAAATCAAATTTGGATCTCTAAAACTAAAAATAGACCTTTGGATCATTACATTTATGCTCGAAACGGCAAAAATCTTCCAAAAATGACTCGTTGGGCATCCGAATTTACCCCGAAGCCTCCGGGACCTCAACTAAAAGTACTAACACCTCTTATAACATCATTCAAACTTGTTCCAATCATCAAAACTCTATCGTTAACATCAAAATCGTCCTTTTTCAACAAATTCAAGCTTAAGTTTAATTTTAACTTCAAAAATTCACATTCGATCAAAAACCCGACCAAACGATATCCGAATGACCTGAAATTTTGCAGGCATATCCAAAATCACCTAACGGAGCTACCGCAACTGTCGGAATTCCATTCCGACTCCCGGATCAAAATCTCACCTACCGTTCGGATTTCGCCAAAATTCAACCTTAGCCAATTCAAGCCTATTTCTACACCGGGCCTCCAAATTAAATTCCGATCGCTCCCCTAAGTCACAAATCACCTCCCGGAACTAACCGAATCATCAGAATCTGATTCCGAGCCCTCTAACCAAATAGTCAACTCCGGGTTGACTTTCCTTATTCAAGTTTCCTTCACAAAGGCTATATGCCTCATTTACAATCCAATTCACTCCTAACTCACCCGATAGACTCTAACACTGATATAAAATCATAAAACATGAATTTACAACATAACGGGGTGGTAATTCCCGTAACGACGGGCCGGGTCGTTACAGTTATTCTCGTTTTTTACCACCGTCATACCACCTTTCTTTGGCACACATTGAACTGGGCTAACCCAGCTACTATCAGAGATTGGGAAAATAATTCCTGCGTCTAGCCACTTTATTACCTCTTTCTTCACCACTTCCTTCATGTTTGGGTTCAGCCTTCTTTGATGTTCCCTGGAAGGTTTGTGCCACTCTTCCAGGAGAATCTTATGCATGCAGTATGTAGGGCTGATCCCTTTATGTCTGCCATGGTCTATCCAGTGGCAGTCTTGCATTCTTTCAGTACCTGTATAAGCTTTTGAGCCTGCACATCTAGCAAACCGGATGAGATAATAACAGGTAAAGTGGAGTTAGGACCTAGAAATTCATACCTGAGATAAGATGGTAGTGGTTTAAGCTCCAGCTTTGGTGGCTCTCCTATGGATTGCTTTGCAGGAGGGGTCTCTCTTTTCTCTAGATGCAGAGGCTCGAATTCCAACTCTCTCTCCCAAAACCCCTTACCTTCCAGAGATAGCACCCACTCTGCCATACTTTCACCATTTACCTCTTCTAAGTTCATTAGGCATGCCTGAAGTGGATCTTCAGTGGTCAATTCCAAATCGTCTGTCTCCACGATCATATCAACCGCATCAATGAAAGAGCAACTCGTGAACTCACTAGGGCGGCTCATGGATTTTTGCACATTGAATATGATCTCCTCATCATTCAACCTCATCTTGAGTTCCCCAGTATCACAATTAATCAACGCTCTCCTAGTGGCTAGGAATGGTCTTCCTAAGATTATAGGAATTTCCTCATCCACCTTGCAGTCAAGAATCACAAAATCGGCGGGAAACACGAACTTCCCCACCTGGATGAGCACATTATCTAATATACCAAATGGACACTTAACCGTCATGTCAGCAAGCTGCAATAACATAGAAGTAGGCCTGGCTCTCCCAATGTCTAGCCTCTTATAAATCACCAAGGGCATAAGATTTATGCTTGCCCCTAAATCATACAATGCCTTTGCAAAGGCAACGTTTCCTATAGTGCATGGAATGGTGAAGCTACCTGGGTCAGATAACTTCTCAATATTGGGTCTAGAAACCACTACACTATAAGTCTGAGTAAGAGTCACTGTGGCCAAGTCTTGGAAATCAAATTTCTTGCGACATCAAGTCTTTCATAATCTTAGCATACCCATGCATTTCTTTCAAAGCTTCAATTAAAGGAATGTTTACCTGGATTTACTTGAGCATATCAAAGAACCTTTTGTATTGCTCTTCTTTTTGGTGTTTGACCAACCTTTGGGGGAATGGTGATGGAGGCCTCTTCTTCCCAATCACTTGGGACTTTTTTTTTTCTATCACTTTCTCCTCAACCTACTGCTCTACCTGTTCAGCTACTTTCTCCGTTCCCTGCTGCATATCTTTATTTTTAGCTACTGGTTGGACTGTAACTTTTGTCAACCCGGTGGACTCATCCAGTTCAATGGGCACTGGAGGGAGTGTCTCAGCCTGTGCGTTGCTTCTCTGTCTTTCCTGCTCAGCATCAAGATCTCTACCACTTCTCAGATTAACTGCCATCAACTGCTTTGAGATTTGATCCTTTGGGTTTGTTTGTCTATCTGCGGGCAATGTCCCTTGGGGACGATTGTTAAGTGACATAGCAATCTGGCCTATCTGCACTTCCATGTTCTTGATAGCTATGTCATGTGCATCCATCCTTTCATTGGTTTTGGAATTTGACCCAATTACCTGCTGCATCATAGCTTTCAACTCTACGAACCCATCGTCATGTCTACCCCCATGCTGTGGTGGAGGTGGATGATACCCCTGCTGTTGATTGTTGAAATTCTGAGGTCTAGGATATGGATCCATGTTGTTTGGTGGCCTCATACCTACTACATTATACTATAGTTGAGGAGGCCTGTACTACTGTGGAGCCTGCTGACCCCAACTCTGGTTACCTTGTCGCTGCCCTCCATAATTTGCTACATAGTTCATATCTTCTTGCTGGTGATGATGTTCCTGGTCTGCAGCCCATGGATTACCTATGGGTTGGCTAATGCAAGATGTGCATAAACCACCATTTGTAGTGTCTACAATGTGAACCTGCTGCTTGACCCCAGATTCTTCCACCTTCTTCATCAGGATGCTCATTTGTGTCAATAAGGTTGCCATGTTCTCTTCCATAGTGTTGGATGGATTTAGAGGTATAGAGTGTACCACTGGAGTGATAGGAGCATTCCTGGTCGTCCACCTAGAGTTTTGAGCCATCTTGTCAAGCAAATTTTGGCCTTCTTTCCAAGTCTTGCTCAGAAAATCCCCACCCGCTGAAGCATCTACAATATTCTTCATACTATCTGAAAGCCCCATGTAGAATCTTTGACCCAACATCTGCTCAGGAATCCCATGGTGAGGACACATAACAATCACACCTTTGAATCTGCCCCAAGTTTCATGTAATGTCTCCATTGGTTTCTGCTTGAAGCTCACAATCTCATCAATTTGCTGAGCTGGCTTGTTAGGTGGATGAAAATTGTTGTGGAATTTCTTGACTAACTCATCCCAAGTTGCAATAGAGTTTATGGGGAGTGAGTTTAGCCATACCTGCGCAGCCCCTGTAACTGAGAACGGAAATAGCAATAGTCTGATAGCTTCCGGTGTCACATTCGGTTGCCTGTGTGTCTTGCATATTGAGAGAAAGTTCGTCAAGTGCTGTTGTGGATCTTCAACCTGAGACCTAGAGAACAATCCCTTGTTTTGCAACAAGTGTAGCATGTTGTTAGTAATCTGGAAAGACTTAGCTTGAATCTCTGGCACAACGATGGCAGTTGCCAAATTATATGTTGTGGGTTGTGCCCAGTCAAATAGTGCACCTTCTTGCGCCTTCTGTGCCTCTTGCATGTTCAACCCAGCTTGCTGGTTTGGGTCGTTCACGTCTGCCATGTCGAAATCTAGTTTGATTGGTTGCTGAAATTGCTGAATTTGTTTGACTGCCCTGTTACGTGCCCGGAACGTTTGCTCGGGGTCTGAGAGTCCTCCAATTAGTTCTCCAGTCCTTGCAGATTTTCTAGGCATGCACCTGAGTACCCAATTCGACAACCGTCAAAATTTTCAATGAAAAGTGTAGAAAGAACCTGACTACACAAGAATTTTATACTGTCAATGGCAATTGATAATTCTGTTAACTCCCCGACAACGGCGCTGAAATTGATTCACGTCCAAGCAACGGTCGTAGTCAATATAAACTGGTCAAATAAGTCCAGAATCGATCCTACAGGGAATTAACCTACCAACTGCAACTTTCACAACCCAAGAATACTTCTGAAGCAAGTTCCCAAATTTTGAGTATATTTTTGTGAAAGTTTTCTAACAACTAACTTTTGCAAGAATTAAAAGACTTAAAAGAAAGAACTAAATATTGGGTAAAGAATATAGAGAAAGACTAAGGTATTGATCTCCCATATTGATGGAATCTCTTCTGTTTATGCTCATACAAACTGTCAATATATTCTATCAATCATGAACGCTATTCTTACCGTAATTCTCTCCCGAGAAACTACAATAATTTACTAGTGCACTCTCCCGAGCTACCCTAGCTAGCTTTAATTTAAATAGTTCACTTTAGATTGCACCCAAGACTTCGTTATTCCTAATCCCACCTTTATGCCTAAAGTTATAGATTCCTCCAATAACCTAAGTGTGGTGTTGTTCAACAATATACCTAAATATGCACTCTTTTCTAAGTTATGCACACTAAATAGGCACAGCTAATCGGGAGCTCTACCAATTAACTACAACAACAACGAAGTTGAACAAATAGAAATCTAGCTAATAATTTGTAATCACATAAACGAGAAGTTCATCACCCAATACGTTCCCTCAAAACCTTAGATAAGAAATTAGCTACTCATGATCAAAGAAACAACAAGAATAATAATGGAATTCATAATCAAAGAATAACTATAAAAGAAAGAAATAAGTTGAGAGAGTTCTCTCTTACTAATAATCTTGCAAAAGTAGGTAATAATACAATGCTTGCCTCTCTAGGGCGAAATCTAGGCTTATATAGAGGGTTTAGGTCTTAAAAATTAAGTTTTTACAAAATTGGCCTTAAAATCTGCGGCAGCTTCCGGGGTTCGTTCGCGGTCACGAACGAATTGCGAACAGTGAATGTCTCTGAATCTCACAGGTTCCGCAAGCATGTTTTTCCGCGGTTCATTCGCGGTCGCGAATGGACCGCGAATGAACAGTGTTCCGGAATCTTTACTACAACTTTTCATGCCAACTTCACTTCAATCTTCACTTGGCCTTTTTACCATCTTATGACTTCAAAATAGCTCTTTTAGTCTCCAATGGCTCATGTGTACCTATAACACACCAATAAACACTAATAAAAGCATTTTGTCATCATAAACAATATCAATTCAACAATAAAGTGTGATTATTTAGTCAAATCTACCTATTATCACGAGCTAGAATTTTGGCCGGTGTGAGGTGAGTAATAGTTATGAATGATATACTGAGGGTTTGAAACCCCGTATTTGCACTATGCAGTGCTATATTGTGATGTAAAACGCACCGTGTGATGAGTGTGGTGATGTTACTGCTAGGGATTTGGACTTGGTCCATCCCGATTGATGACTTACCGTACTTTTGACTGAGACTGAGCTTATATCCGAATATTTTGGGCTAGTTGCCATGTTTGGGCCTTGTGCCGATCTGTAGAACCCTTAGGGGAGCCTGTTGAGCTAATTGACCTCACGTTATCTGTTGAACACATACTTTCAGTCATGCCTTTAACTGTAAAACATAATATGAATCGGTATTAGCAATTTGCACTCTAAATGAGAAATACCTAGGGTTGAATACCCTGTCTTAGATGAGTGGGACCGGGAGGCTAAGTCTATATTGACTGAGAGGGGTCAAGGAACCCATAGCGAGGATATTTGATATATAGCGGATCGGGCTGCACGCCGCAGTAGTATATACATATACATGTATTGGATCGGATCGGACTGCACGTCGTAGTAGTATATTATGGATCAGACTGCACGCCGTATTAGTATATTATATATGTGGATCAGACTGCATGCCATAGTAAATTACTATATGGATCGGACTGCACACCACAATATTATAGCACTTGGGCTGAAGGAACCCCTCCGGAGTCTGCACACACACCTAGTGAGCGCAGTCGACTATTATATTTGATCAGGCTGCACACGTAGCATTATATATATATATATATATATATTATATTGGATCGATCTGCACGCCGCAACATTATATATGTTATATCGGATCGGGCTGCATGCCGCAACAGTATTAGTGAGGATCGACCTACGCGCCGCAACAACGTTGGAAAACTATTGGACTGTAGGAGATTGTTACTAGATTTCCCCATTTGGAAATGATACTACCTTTACTGTTATTTATAGAACTGTATAGTGTTCTTACATGATTCCTTTCTTTGAGTTGTTATTTATTATTATTACTCACTGAGTTGGAGTACTCATTTTACTCCATGCATAGTGTGTACAGATACAGGGTTCCCGGAGTCTTAGCCGAGCTTATCCGTTTCCGGAGTCATCGAGGTATCTTTCTTTATTCATTGCAGCAATGAAGGAGCTGAATTCACTCATGCCACTGCATCAGGTTTCACTGTGGCTGATATTGTGCAGCCAACTTACGTGCCAAAGATTGTCAAATCTTTCTTTCCACTGAATGGAGTTCGCAACTATGAAGGTGTTTTAAATTTTGTGCATATATTATATCATCTTAAAGTTTAAGTTTAACAGAACATATTTTGAATTACATATTAGTCTCTCCATCTAGTTTGTGTAATTTTTTTTCAGAACTATAATGGTCAATAAAACGGGTCAAAACATATTTAAATAAAACGGGCAGCTCGGTGCAATAAGCTCTCGATATGCGCGAGTCTAAGGAATGGCCGGACCTTGTCACAAGGGTCTATTACATAATTTAAATACTATATACAAATATTATGAATTACAAAGAAACATGATCAAAGAAAATCTTATACGTAATTAAAAATATTTATAATTAAAAAATAGATGCAATAAGAAAATAAAAAATATTACAATTAAAAAGTATTTGCAACAAAAGAAAATCATATTTTTCTCATAAGAGTGCTTAATTATATATATGCCTCTACAGGGCTCTCATTTGTCGGTCAGTCCTCTTTCATGTTCCAAACACGTGAAAAATACATTTTGCTTTTCTAAATTCTAGGTGGGGTATGATATTTGAATTCATGACCTCTATTTTCCCTAACATCATTTTAAATTATGTAAATGATTTCATTTAAAAGTTTCAATTATTATAGACAAAGTATATGCTAGTACTAGCCTACTAGGATTTAATTGACTAAATCTCACTTTATACCTATTTAAGTCAAACTATTTACTCTTAAATACCCATACCTAAACTATTTACTTTTTCTACATATGCAACCAATATTATTTACCCGCTTAAATGATTTAATAATTATGACTGTGAGCTTAAACATGAGTAAAGCTTATTGCTAAAGGAAATTCCAATCCAACTTCAATAAGAATAGGTGTTATCTCAAATAATAATGAGTCTGCAATTTTAAAGATTCCCTTTTCACACAAAACTTAGTTTAAAAAATGAGTTAGGTTCTTCTATTTTTTGTTCTCCCTTGTGGTTCTTTTTCTTTTATTTGCTTTTTGTTCAATTAGTTAATTTTGTTCCTGACAACGTAAAATTTATATATTTATAATTAGAAAATTCGCATGCATCCGAACTTGAGGCATTCATATAAATGGGCATTCGGTATGTTCACAAGGTTGAAATCGAGCACGTTGAGCTTCTTTAGTATCACTTTTCTATAGCTTTCTTAAGAGATAAAACTTATATATTTTTGGAGATTTATTGTACAAAATTTTACATCCACCATTTACGGACCTTGAAGCTTGAAACTCATAACTTGGTTTGTTTGAGTTTTTAATTATTTTGATCCGATTCTGTATGGGTTTGTTTGAAAAGTTGATTGAAGGTTGTAGCTAAAGTTTTAGTCAATTTGGTGGAGATTTTGTTGTAAATTTTAGAAATTTGGGTTGAAATATAGTTGAACCACAGAAGAAGACGAATTTATATTGTATACCCAAATAGTATACAAATATACCATTTTAGTATACAATTCATTCCAACTATATACACTATTAGTATAGCTATATACTATATTGGTATCATATGCTAGTTGAATTATTTTTGGTTGTATTAGCTGCATTTAATTGGTACAATATTTGATTTACTTTTAATAATAGTAGTATAGTACAATATCTTAAAATGCCTTATTATATTAATATATGGCACATTATTTTTTTATTTTTTTCTTTATACATGTGTGTTATGTAATAGTAGTATGTCATATAGTTGCCGAAAATTAACTAGTAAAATTGTATACCATGTTGGTATAGTTATATGTCATATTGGTATCATATGGTAGTTTGAACATTGTTTTGGTTGTTTTAGCTGCATTTTAAATGACTTATATTATGAAATTATTTATATCAACGTGAGTTGCAATAATGATGGAATTTTTGTGTTCTGATGGATATAAATTATGTGTATTAGTAGTTTTTATAATTAGAAGCAATTGTTGGAACGACCTCATACAACTCTATACCCTCTTAGTATACGAAATGAGCGAGTTATTTTGCGAATATTTAGCTTTCAATACGAGCATGTAATTTTCTCATACTTTTATTGCGTCCTTTAATGTTTTGGTCGAGTAGTATAGTCACAGATAGCGGTAGCAATATTCTAGAGAAATCATATGCTCTGTTGGTATACATTGATACCATATTGGTATCACATGGTACTAGTAGTCTTTTTCGCTACTTATACTTTTGTTGTTATTTTAATATTTTATTATCGTTTTATTCTAACTAGTACATATGGAGATTTGATTGACATAGATTATGTTTTCATGCTCTATAACCGGATGTATTACTACTAATGGTAGAGTGTTTATTGATATTTATAAGGAAAAAGATCAAGGTTTGCATGATAATCACGTGTTGATTCTTAGAATCTGATAATGTAATTTATGGTGCTCAATATTAGTCAATGTGATATTTAGTGTATTAGATCAAGTGGCAACTGATATTATTTCAATTTAATAATTGAATTTAAAAAATGAGAAAGAAAAAAAAACGTATATTGTACTACTTATATTTTTAAAAAGGTAAACACAAATTTACTATATCAATTATTTTTCTTATTGTACAAAAAAATTATAATAAAAATATTGAAAACCGGAAATAGATTATAAAGAGAAAAAGAATATAAAGTTAGATGAAATTAGAAAAGGAAAAAAGCAAAAAAAAAAAGAAGAAAAGAGAGAAGAAGAAAACGAGAAAAAAGAAAAGCAGAAAAGAAAAAAAAAAGAAAAAGAAGAAGAAAAGAAGCATAGAAATAAAAAAGAATTGGAGAATAAAGAAAAAATTCCCACAAAATTACTATGGGTAGGAAATATAATTAGTTTATGGGTAGAATAATAAATAGGTAGATAAGGGTAAATAGTTTTGTTTTTGTAGGTAGCTGTGTCAAAACCCCATTTATTTACTTGTTACTCTGTAACTAATTATGTTATGTTTCTAACAGGTGTTTCTAAACCATTGTTGGCTGTGCAAGTCACTGAGCTAGTGGATGGATTGTTCATTGGATGCACTATCAATCATTGTGTAGCCGATGGGACTTCTTTCTGGCATTTCTTCAATTCTTGGTCCGAAATATCTCGAACTACGAGTTCTAATCTTACAGTGAATAAACCGCCGGTCCTCAAACGTTGGTTTCCTGCTTCCTCAATTCATGTCACTATACCTAAAGAACATCTTTACGATGAATTTGATCCACCTCTGCTGGAAGAAAGAGTTTTCCATTTTAGCAAGGAGAAAATAGCTGAGCTCAAAGCCGAAGCCAACTCTGAGTTTGGAACTGACCAAAACATTTGTATCTCTTCTTTACAAGCCCTTTTGGCTCATCTATGGCAATCTGTTATTCGTTGCCGTAGTGGTACAAACGCTGACGAAAAATTTAGTTTCAAAATACTTATAGGTGCAAGGCCAAGGCTTCAGCCGCCTTTACCTGAAGGTTATTTTGGAAATGCAGTCCATTTTGTGAATGTGACAACCACCGCCAAAGAGTTGCTACAGAATAATTCGGGTGAGTACTGTCACATGTACAGTATTGATATGGAAGCCACAATCTTATACACTACCAAACTATATGATACACTTCAAAGTTGGATAGTCACACCAGATTTTCTTTGACCAAATTTTTCATATGGTTTTTAAATATTGTTATTTATAGTGCCTTTTCTGTAGTTACAACTATGTATTTTTTTCCAGTCAAAATTAAGGAGTTTGACTCAAACTATATCATACAACTAAATATGTTTTGAATTAAGTTATTCAAAAATATTAGAGTGCCCAGAAATTATAATATGAGTTAATTTCTGATTCAGGTTGGGCAGCTTTGCAAATGAATAAGGTTGTAGCCATGCAAACCCACGAAGAAATTATGAACTTTTACCAAAGTTGGATGAAAAATCCAAAGATAGTGAAAAAGAGTGAGGTGGTGACTAATAGCTTGATTGCTAGCAGCTCGCCGCGTTTCGACGTGTACGGCAATGATTTTGGATGGGGGAGACCAATTGCTGTGAGAAGTGGGGCTGGAAACAAACATGATGGGAAAATGACAATTTTTAGTGGTTTGGAAGAAGGAAATATTGACATCGAAGCTTGTTTGACCCCTGAAACTCTGCATGCTATGGGAGAAGATGCAAAATTCATGGGAGCTGTTACCGTTTGAAATTTGTACACGAGAATAATTGGATGTGATAGAAAAACTACTTTTGATATCTCAAAAAGAAAACTATATCTAGATTCATTTTCTTACAATTATATTGATAAGTTTTTATTATAATAATTATTTTAAATATTTGTAACAGAAAATCTGTTAAATATCAACCGTTAAAATTGATAGCTTTTAATATGACCTTACGTTTTGTCATTTTACCATTTAATATATTGAATGACTTTGATACATTATCTTAATGGCTTAACATTGATCAGATTAGCTTTTGAAAGTATAAAAATGTCTTCTTGTTCGTTTGAAGTAGAAAGTGTGAAAAAATAGTAAGAACTTTTCTTCTTCTTTCTTTTGTGCTAGGTTTTCTTTTTATAAATCTCTGTTGTTTTTGTTCCTAGTTATACTCGAAGAGCTTGTTGAATCCTGGGGAATACGCCTAACATTTATATTGGTGTAGGCGAAATATCCTTAAGGACAGTGTCTTTGACACGCCTCAAGCTAAACCGTTTATTCTCCATAATCATTCAATTTTTCCAACAATCTTAAGGATATTTCCACGTAGTTATTATGGAGAATAATGTTGCTAATGTTAATTTTTTTGGTGGAGATAATTTTAACCGCAAGCACGTTGTTGATGACAAAGGAAAAGAAATTTCTACTAGAAGCAGCCTTGTGTGGAGGACAACAAACATCGGAAAAAATCAAGTAACAGGTATGATAAAAAAAGTGGTTATAAGCCCAAAACCAACAATCAACCTAGCCACTATGTTGGTCAATGCCGAAAAAGAGTTGGGAATAACAATCCCACTATGGCTAAAGTAAATTTAGCTGAAGCCAAAGTGGATGATATAATTGTTGCGGTTATTTTCCAAGTGAACCTTGTGGCCAATGTGAAAGATTGGATGTTAGATTCTGGTGCCACTAGGCACATATGTGCTAAACAAAAAAGACTTTGTGTCTTACACCCAAGTTGAGGAGGGAGAAGAAGTTGTCTATCTTGGTGATTCAAGAACTACTCAAATTCTTGGAAAAGACAAAGTTCTTCTCAAACTTACATCTAGCAAAACTTTGGCATTGAAAGATGTGTTGCATTTTCCTAGTATCCGAGCCAATTTGGTCTCTGTGGGATTATTAGGAAAAGTGGGAGTGAAGGTTGTTTTTGAATCTGATAAGGTCGTGTTGACTAAGAATAATAGTTTTGTTGGCAAGGGTTATTATAACCATGGCTTGTTTGTACTTAATGTTATAAATGAAAATGCTAGTACTTTTGCTTACTTGATTAATTCTTTTAATTTATGGCATGCTAGATTAGGACATGTTTGTTTATCTTATATTAAAAAAATGCATTCTGAAGGTTTTATTTCAAATATTAATTTTTCGAATATCGATAAGTGTGAAGTTTGTGCAGAAGCTAAACTAACTAAGAAATCATGTGCTTCAGTATTTAGAGAATCTGAATTGTTAAGTTTAATACATACTGATTTAGGAGACTTGAAACAAACTATGACTAGCAACCTGGCCGGTGTGTGCGAGGTAACTTGCTCAATAATTTAATTTAGAGCATATTCCAGATTTTCTATTCAAGAAGTTCATCTTGATAAGTTGGTTTACATCACAGACGGTTTAGCAAAATGATTTATTGAGTGCCTCCACTTAATAGCTAAACTATTGCTTATGAGAACAAAGTTATATATATCAATTTGATAGAGGTTATATATGAAAGTATATTACCTTCTCCCCTCACAAGTGGTTCAGGGTCGGGAACCAAATAATTCCATCTTATTATTATTGATGTGCGGTGTATATTTTGATTAACACCATAACACACAAAGATGAGTTCTCAAAATTGAGAAAATAAGTTAGTTTTTCTAACATGAGGGGGAGACATGAAAAACAATTGAGATAAAGTTACGAGGAATGAATTATCGTTTCTATATCTAGATCCTCGAATAAGATAATATGAACTTGAAGTTCATAAAAGGATAATTCATGTGGAATTTATTGCAAAGCATGTCGACGCATTTGCTGACCCAAAGAAAGTAACTATATTCTCACTGCAATGCTCGTATTATAATAAGTCCTAGAAGGACAAAGTCTATGGTAAGCTAAAAGCGTATAGACAATCGGTTTCAAATAAACTTCTTGATAAAGAAGATGAGCAAATGATCATAATAAAGGAGGCAAGTGATCTAGAAGATCACATGACATTACACTTCATAATATCTCATGAGAGATTCAAGTACCTGAATATATGAATGAAGAGATCTCTATGTTATGTCGTTATGAAAATATATTGAAACTGATATAAAATCCTTGTCGACGTCAACATTCAAGAAGCTAGTGCACAAGATCGGGATGCGAAGGCTTAAGGATGTGAATTGATGCTCTCATCAGGGGGAGTTAATGCGCATTGCACTCTTTTTCCCTTACAAGGTTTTGTCCCACTGGGTTTTCCTTGCGAGGTTTTTAACGAGGCAACCAAAAGGCGTATTATTAGATATGTGTACTCTTTTTCCTTTTCTAGATTTTTTTTTCCCATTGGGTTTTATTTTAGTTAAGGTTTTAATGAGGCACATTACTTATTGAGTAGACATTCAAGGGGGAGTGTTAAGAATAGAATTCTATTTGGAGTGAATGTCTATAATTTTATTTGGAGTGAATGTCTATAATTCTATTTGGAGTAAATGTCTATCTTGTGGAGAGTTTTACTTTGTGACTAAGTCATATTTCTCCTATAAATAGAGGGGTCTTACCCCATTGTAAATCATCCCAAAATTCAATAAGAATTCTCTCTCTCTTTCTCTACAATATTGTTCTTGTTCTTCTATTATTTTATAACAATTAAAAAATATTTGCAACAAAAGAAAATCATATTTTTCTCATAAGAGTACTTAATTATATATATGCCTCTACAGGGCTCTCATTTGTCGGTCAGTCCTCTTTCATGTTCCAAACACGTGAAAAATACATTTTGCTTTTCTAAATTCTAGGTGGGGTGTGATATTTGAATTCATGACCTCTATTTTCCCTAATATCATTTTAAATTATATAAATGATTTCATTTAAAAGTTTCAATATTATAGACAAAGTATATGCTAGTACTAGGATTTATTTACTTGTTACTCTGTAAATAATTATGTTATGTTTCTAACAGGTATTTCTAAACCATTGTTGGCTGTGCAAGTCACTGAGCTAGTGGATGGATTGTTCATTGGATGCACTATCAATTATTGTGTAGCCGATGGGACTTCTTTCCGGCATTTCTTCAATTCTTGGTCCGAAATATCTCGAACTACAAGTTCTAATCTTACGGTGAATAAACCGCCAGTCCTCGAACGTTGGTTTCCTGCTTCCTCAATTCATGTCACTATACCTAAAGAACATCTGTACGATGAATTTGATCCACCTCTGCTGGAAGAAAGAGTTTTCCATTTTAGCAAGGAGAAAATAGCTGAGCTCAAAGACGAAGCCAACTCTGAGTTTGGAACTGACCAAAACATTTGTATCTCTTCTTTACAAGCCCTTTTGGCTCATCTATGGCAATCTGTTATTCGTTGCCGTAGTGGTACAAACGCTGACAAAAAATTTAGTTTCAAAATACTTATAGGTGCAAGGCCAAGGCTTCAGCCGCCTTTACCTGAAGGTTATTTTGGAAATGCAGTCCATTTTGTGAACGTGACAACCACCGCCAAAGAGTTGCTACAAAATAATTCGGGTGAGTACTGTCACATGTACAGTATTGATATTGAAGCCACAATCTTATACACTACCAAACTATATGATACACTTCAAATTTGGATAGTCACACCAGATTTTCTTTGACCAAATTTTTCATATGATTTTTAAATATTGTTATTTATAGTGCCTTTTCTGTAGTTACAACTATGTATTTTTTTCCAGTCAAAATTAAGGAGTTTGACTCAAACTATATCATACAACTAAATTGGGTCGGAGGATGTTATGTTTTGAATCAAGTTATTCAAAAATATTAGAGTACCCAGAAATTATAATATGAGTTCATTTCTGATTCAGGTTGGGCAGCATTGCAAATGAATAAGGTTGTAGCCATGCAAACCCACGAAGAAATTATGAACTTTTACCAAAGTTGGATGAAAAATCCAAAGATAGTGAAAAAGAGTGAGGTGGTGACTAATAGCTTGATTGCTAGCAGCTCGTCGCGTTTCGACGTGTACGTCAATGATTTTGGATGGGGGAGACCAATTGCTGTGAGAAGTGGGGCTGGAAACAAACATGATGGGAAAATGACAATTTTTAGTGGTTTGGAAGAAGGAAATATTGACATTGAAGCTTGTTTGATCCCTGAAACTCTGCATGCTATGGGAGAAGATGCAAAATTCATGGGAGCTGTTACCATTTGAAATTTGTACACGAGAATAGTTGAATGTGATAGAAAAACTACTTTTTATATCTCAAAAAGAAAATTATGTCGAGATTCATTTTCTTACCATTACATTGATAAATTTTTATTATAATAATTATTTTAAATATTTGTAATAGAAAATCTATTAAATTTGATTTCGACCGTTAAAATTGATAGCTTTTAATACGACCTTACGTTTTGTCATTTTATCATTTAATATATTGACTGACTTTGATACATTATCTTAATGGCTTAATGGCTTAACATTGATCAGATTAGCTTTTGAAATTATAAAAATGTCTTCTTGTTCGTTTGAAGTAGAAAGTGTGAAAAAATAGTAAAAACTTTTCTTCTTCTTTCTCTTGTGCTCGATTTTTTTTTTTATAAATCTTTGTTGTTTCTGCTCCTAGTTATACTAGAAGAGCTTGTTGATCCTGGAAAATACGCCTAATATTATTTATATTGGTGTAGGTGAAATATCCTTAAGGACGGTGTCTTTGACACGCCTCAAGCTAAACCATTTATTCTCCATAATCATTCAATTTTTCCAACAATCTTAAGGATATTTCCACGTAGTTATTATGGAGAATAATATTGCTAATGTTGCTGTTTTTGGTGGAGATAATTTTAACCGCAAGCACGTTGTTGTTGACAAAGGAAAAGAAATTGCTACTAGAAGCAACCTTGTGGAGGACAATAAACGTCGGAAAAAATCAAGTAACATGTATGTATATTTTGTATTTCATCACTTTATTTGCTACCTTATCCATGAAATTTCATTTCCATCTTGCTTCTAATGTTGCTAATCACGCTTAAAAATATGGAAGGAGATTTTTGCGTGTAATTATTTGAGAGAAAGAACCTTATTTTTTTTAAAATTTTTATATGTGTTTGACTAGTAATTTTGGTAAGTCTGTCACTAATGATTAGCAGGTTAGTAAGTTGAGACTTATTCGAGACATCTGTATAAGTTTTCCATTTTTAAGGTATTTTGCCACAAACTGACTAGGGGAAAAGTCTCGAGTACAATAGAGAATAGTTTATGTATAAGCAAAAGTTACGTGCGTTTCAACTCAATAAACAAAAAAAGAAAAGAAAAAGACAAACACTAGTATAGTAGCAAGTTTTAATAAGATTGTTAGGTAGAGTCGGTTGCCATCTGAGCCATATATATAATTTCTTTCTCCCCCGTTTATCTTCTGCAACAAACGTCCAGAGATGACGAAACTTCAAGTGGTATCTACATGTGTAATTACGTCTGCGAAACCTATAGACAGAAACTCTCCCACTAAAAATATTGACTTAACTCCGTGGGATCTCCAACTCCTCACAGTAGATCCAATCCAAAAAGGACTACTTTTCCGAAAACCAAATCCTCATCAACATAGAGAGTTAGCAACATCATCACAAATCATCAAACGCCTAAAAACCTCACTCTCTCATACTCTAAATTTTTTTCCTCTCCTTGCTGGCCGACTTGCTGCTTGTAAAAACGGTGACAACACCTTATCTTACTTTATTCATTGCAGCAATGAAGGAGCTGAATTCACTCATGCCACTGCATCAGGTTTCACTGTGGCTGATATCGTGCAGCCAACTTACGTGCCAAAGATTGTCAAATCTTTCTTTCCACTGAATGGAGTTCGCAACTATGAAGGTGTTTTAAATTTTGTGCATATATTATATCATCTAAAAGTTTAAGTTTATTAACATAACATATTTTGAATTACATATTAGTCTCTCCATCTAGTTTATGTAATTTTTTTTCAGAACTATAATGGTCAATAGAACTGGTCAAAACATATTTAAATAAAACGGGCAGCTCGGTGCAATAAACTCTCGATATGTGCGAGTCTAAGGAATGGCCGGACCTTGTCACAAAGGTCTATTACATAATTTAAATACTATATACAAATATTATGAATTACAAAGAAACATGATCAAAGAAAATCTTATACGTAATTAAAAATATTTATAATTAAAAAATAGATGCAATAAGAAAATAAAAATATTACAATTAAAAAATATTTGCAACAAAAGAAAATCATATTTTTCTCATAAGAGTACTTAATTATATATATGCCTCTACAGGGTTCTCATTTGTCTGTCCGTCCTCTTTCATGTTCCAAACACGTGAAAAATACATTTTGCTTTTCTAAATTCTAGGTGGGGTATGATATTTGAATTCATGACCTCTATTTTCCCTAATATCATTTTAAATTATGTAAGTGATTTCATTTAAAAGTTTCAACTATTATAGACAAAGTATATGCTAGTACTAGCCTCATTATGTTATGTTTCTAACAGGTGTTTCTAAACCATTGTTGGCTGTGCAAGTCACTGAGCTAGTGGATGGATTGTTCATTGGATGCACTATCAATCATTGTGTAGCCGATGGGACTTCTTTCTGGCATTTCTTCAATTCTTGGTCCGAAATATCTCGAACTACAAATTCTAATCTTACGGTGAATAAACCGCCGGTCCTCGAACGTTGGTTTCCTGCTTCCTCAATTCATGTCACTATACCTAAAGAACATTTGTATGATGAATTTGATCCACCTCTGCTGGAAGAAAGAGTTTTCCATTTTAGCAAGGAGAAAATAGTTGAGCTCAAAGCAGAAGCCAACTCTGAGTTTGGAACTGACCAAAACATTTGTATCTCTTCTTTACAAGCTCTTTTGGCTCATCTATGGCAATCTGTTATTCGTTGCCGTAGTGGTACAAACGCTGACGAAAAATTTAGTTTCAAAATACTTATAGGTGCAAGGACAAGGCTTCAGCCGCCTTTACCTGAAGGTTATTTTGGAAATGCAGTCCATTTTGTGAACGTGACAACCACCGCCAAAGAGTTGCTAGAGAATAATTCGGGTGAGTACTGTCACATGTACAGTATTGATATTGAAGCCACAATCTTATACACTCCCAAACTATATGATACACTTCAAATTTGGATAGTCACACCGGATTTTGTTTGACCAAATTTTTCATATGATTTTTAAATATTGTTATTTATAGTGCCTTTTCTGTAGTTACAACTATGTATTTTTTTCCAGTCAAAATTAAGGAGTTTGACTCAAACTATATCATACAACTAAATTGGGTCGGAGGATGTTATGTTTTGAATTAAGTTATTCAAAAGTATAAGAGTACCGAGAAATTATAATATGAGTTCATTTCTGATTCAGGTTGGGCAGCTTTGCAAATGAATAAGGTTGTAGCCATGCAAACCCACGAAGAAATTATGAACTTTTACCAAAGTTGGATGAAAAATCCAAAGATAGTAAAAAAGAGTGAGGTGGTGACTAATAGCTTGATTGCTAGCAGCTCGCCGCGTTTCGACGTGTACGGCAATGATTTTGGATGGGGGAGACCAATTGCTGTGAGAAGTGGGGCTGGAAACAAACATGATGGGAAAATGACAATTTTTAGTGGTTTGGAAGAAGGAAATATTGACATCGAAGCTTGTTTGACCCCTGAAACTCTGCATGCTATGGGAGAAGATGCAAAATTCATTGGAGCTGTTACCGTTTGAAATTTGTACACGAGAATAGTTGAATGTGCAATTAATTTATGGAGATTAATGTTGCTTCACAAAAGCACGGGGAATAAATTCCATACGTGTAGCATGTGTGTCACATCTTTTATCTATCAATTTATATCTATATCTATATCTATCTATCTATCTATATCTATCTATCTATCTATCTATATTATTTTAAAAGCACGAATAACTTTTGCTAAATATTGGATAACTAAAATATCCCCAAAACTTTGATAGGCTTTTATGCCCTTAAAAATTTGAGTTAGAGTTGGATGTAATTGTAATATTCCAAATATATTACCCAAGAATGAAATTCTTTTTAGATTAGAACTCCATATATTCGGACATCAAATTCCCACTCTATCAATACCTAGAACTTTTAATACAACTATAAATTGGTAAAGCTGAAAATATTTATGAATTTGGATAAAGTTACTATACTTTTCATTACGAAAAACAACCTGCATAAAAACTAATATTAAAAATTATTTTTATTAAAAATAGGAAGATTTAAGTTAAAAGTTAAATTACAAAAATATCCTTCAAAATTTGCTGACCATTTTTTCCGGATTATCTCCTACTCAATGTTCACGTACTAACCAACATAAAAAAAAAAAAGAAAAAGAAATAGCACTAACCAACATGACTCTTCATTGCTATAATTAAAAAAAAAATGAAGCATTTGTGTCAAAAATAGTGCAATTCTGCACTTAGAGCTTCAACCTCGATAGGTCCTACAATGGTGGAAGGTTCTAGATTGACGATGAAGAAGAAAAATGAAACATTTAGTAAAATGATTGTGTATTGCTCAATATCTCCAGAGGAGTATATATAGAGGTGCTTCTCCACTAACTCCACTAACTAACATTGAATTTACCAATGGGCTATTGACATGTGTCACTCCTAACTAACCAATGTACTAACTAATCTAACTATTAACAACTATCACCTATCAGTATAAGATGGAAAGAATCAACACAATACAAAAAATCATAGTACTCTCCGTCAAGTTGAAGGGTGCAAAATATTCAACACACCAAGATTACCCAAGAGACGCATGTTTGAGCTTGACATAATCCTTTGGTGAGCAAGTCAGCAAGTTTATAGTATTCACATAGACTGGCTTGATAATACCACCTTTGATCTTGTCTCAAATGAAATGGCAATCAAATTCTATATGCTTTGTACGTTCATGGAAGATGGGGTTGGCTGCTATTTGCATAGGAACACTATAATTGGAGTCTGAATGCCACACCTAGTTCTTTGAACATGCCAAATGACCAAGTAACCTCCACTACAGCTGAAGCTATGCTTCTATAGTCAGCTTCAGCTGAATTTCTCGACACAGTTTGCTGTTTTTTGACTTCCAAGACACCAAAGACTCTTCAAATTCGATGGCATAGCCTATGATTGATCTGCGAGCACCCCTTGACCCGAAGCATTCTTCAAGTATCTCAACACTGTAAATGCAGCTTCCAAATGTGATTTCTTAGGATGCTGCATGAGTTTCTGGTACAAAGTAGGATTCTGCAATGTGACATCTCCCATCATGCCAGTGAGCTTATCATATTCAATTGCAGTTAGTTTCAGATTGGTTTCCATATGAGTGATAGCAGATTTGGCTAAACTGAGGCCCATATCAGAGATGAACTCTAGGACATATTTTATTTGGTTGATTATGATGCCAAACTTTACTGAGAATCTCAGTACCCAGGAAATATTTGAGTTCCTCCAAATCCTTTAGCTTGAACTTTCGATGGAGTACTTGTTTGGCGTCAAAGATCAGGTCTGCATTGCTGCCTGTGATGAGCACGTCATCGAGATAGACTAATGAATACTATGCCACCTTTTTTATTCAAGGTGAATAGGGAATAGTTATGACTAATTTGAATAAATCGTTCTTCTAGCAATGCTTCTGTCAATTTAATATTCCATTGTCTAGAGGCTTGTTTAAGCCCATATAGGATTTGAGTAACTTGCAAACTTTCTGCTCCCCCTATCTCCTATAGCCTTCACGTAGTTTTATGTAAACTTCCTATAAAGATCACATCGCAAGAAAGTATTGTGTACATCCATTTGGAATAAATACCAACCTCTAGACACTGCTAGTTCTATCATAGATCTGACTGTGGCCATTTCTGCCATTGGGGAAAAAGTGTCATGATAGTCAAGACCTTCCTGCTGGGTATACCCTTTGGCAAGCAATCTAGCCTCAAACCTTTCAACCTCTCCATTGGCATGATGTTTAATCGTATATACCCACTTAGAGCCATAGTGTTATTTCGCGTAGGTATATCAACAACTTCTCAATTGTGGTTGTCCTGCATTGCTTGGATTTTCTATTGCATAGCCTCAATCCGCCTAGTATCTTTGACTACTTGTTTGAAAGCCTTTGGTTCCACCAGCTTGAAAGTTAGACAATAACTGCAGTAAGTTGGGGTAACACCTTGATATGAGAGGTAATTTGCTGAGGGATATTTAGTGGAAGCCTTGTTTGGTGCAATATAATCCTTCATCCAAATGGGATCCTTTGATTCTCTGGCAGATCTTATGATAACTACTGGCCGTGGTATTATTGTTAAACCAAAAAATGTTCTTTTGATCAAAGCCTATTTTTAAAAGAACTCGGGTTACTGATAACCATAAAATTTCATACTTTCTCAATTATATGAAAGGAAAAGAAAAAATAAAGTAAGGAAATAATTGATTGCAAAGTTAAGATAGCAAAAAAGTAAAGTGAATATATTCCAATATTATTTCAAATGATCCTTACAAATGAAATTCTCTTCCCTTTTATAGGGGTTTACAAATATAACGTTTCCTCCCTTTTTTGAGTGAATACATTTATGACACTAATTATCTGTTATAATTGGCAATCATAACTGTTTGTGGAGATTTAATAACAGTTCCAATTCTCTTCCTCAATAAATAGAGGTTCGTGAATCTCCCCATTTTTACTGTCTTGATACATTCAGCCCATATTTACAGAATATTTAGACTCGAGCAACTACATCCCTTCATCTTGTGAGTGATTTGCCCGTGCGTCTTGTATCTCGTGCATCTTCTAATGCACTATTCCAGTTGTCACCTTCTTAGTGATCCACGTATCATGCCTTATCAGCCACACATACATGTCATATTTATTTTTTACTAATACAGATAGTCCCCCCAGTTGCCGAATATTCTGCAATTGAATATTTGGAAAGTGGTATGTATTTATGGTAGAAATATTTTCCGCCGTTTCCCATATATCATTATCTCTTCTTCAGAACCAACCCATCATATGTCACTTCCATTTAATTTATGTTCCACGTGGCCTCTGTCGATTGGGTTTGCGACTCTTTGGGGATTTTTAGGGCTTTCTTGCAGCTGTGTCAGTCACAAAGTGACTGCTTCCTTATGACATTCTCATCATGACTCACTTTACATGAAGGTTGCTCCTTATTATAAATATTCCATGTTCCTTTAATACGTGGAAGGAATTTCAAGAGTTTCTTTTCAAGCTAAATCAAGGACGCACAATAAGAATTCAAGAATGTGAAATTTTCCTAAAGGTTCTACAGCCTCTTGTGGAGAAATACAGGCGTCCCCGTATCGTTCCACGAGACTCTACTAAATCGGCTCATGACTCATGAGGTCCAATAACCTAGGCTCTGATACCAACTTGTCACGACCCCAAACCCGGTCGTGATGGCGCCCAACACTAATGCTAGGCAAGCCCGGTCATTCACTCTCTCAATCCGAGCATGAAGCTCAAAACCAATTAATTAAATACTTAAATCAAATATCAATACTCATAGTTGAACTACTCAAACATAAACAATACAAAACACTAACATCAAATGTAACTCCCAAAGACTTGGGGGTCATGAGTCTAGAGCCTCTAAATAATACTAAGTCAAGAACCCTCAACAATAACCATGTTCTAAAATGCTGAAAGTATTAAATGATAGGGGAGGAGTCGGGTCCTGCGGGCATCGAGCAGCTACCTCGACAACTCCTGAAACTCTGACAGTAAGAAATCCCAAAATAGCACAATGTAAAGTTATAACCAATTAGTCTATACATTTAACAATGAAACAACAACAGGTAATGACAGGTAGGAAAGATAGAAAATGATGCATTAATGCAATGCAATGCACATGACCGCTACGACGCGTAGCCTGATCCATTTAACACCGACGATGCTCACTGGGGGTATGTATAGACTCCTAAGGGGCTCCTTCAGTCCAAACACAATATAATCATAACATTCGTTATGGTGTGCAGCCCAATCCACCATCAGTCCAACTAAAAATATTGACTTAACTCCGTGGGATCTCCAACTCCTCACAGTAGATCCAATCCAAAAAGGACTACTTTTCCGAAAACCAAATCCTCATCAACATAGAGAGTTAGCAACATCATCACAAATCATCAAATGCCTAAAAACCTCACTCTCTCATACTCTAAACATTTTTCCTCTCCTTGCTGGCCGACTTGCTGCTTGTAAAAACGGTGAAAACACCTTATCTTTCTTTATTCATTGCAGCAATGAAGGAGCTGAATTCACTCATGCCACTGCATCAGGTTTCACTGTGGCTGATATCGTGCAGCCAACTTACGTGCCAAAGATTGTCAAATCTTTCTTTCCACTGAATGGAGTTCGCAACTATGAAGGTGTTTTAAACAGAACATATTTTGAATTACATATTAGTCTCTCCATCTAGTTTATGTAATTTTTTTCAGAACTATAATGGTCAATAAAACGGGTCAAAACATATTTAAATAAAACGGACAGCTCGGTGCAATAAGCTCTCGATATGCGCGAGTCTAAGGAATGGCCGGATCTTGTCACAAGGGTCTATTACATAATTTAAATACTATATACAAATATTATGAATTACAAAGAAACATGATCAAAGAAAATCTTATACGTAATTAAAAATATTTATAATTAAAAAATAGATGCAATAAGAAAATAAAAAATATTACAATTAAAAAATATTTGCAACAAAAGAAAATCATATTTTTCTCATAAGAGTACTTAATTATATATATGCCTCTACAGGGCTCTCATTTGTCGATCAGTCCTCTTTCATGTTCCAAACACGTGAAAAATATATTTTGCTTTTCTAAATTCTAGGTGGGGTGTGATATTTGAATTCATGAGCTCTATTTTCCCTAATATCATTTTAAATAATGTAAATGATTTCATTTAAAAGTTTCAACTATTATAGACAAAGTATATGCTAGTACTAAGTAAGGGGGGCAAATGGGCGGGTTGGGCTGAATTTGGGCGGGTCAAGATAGGTTAGTCAATAAATGGGTCATTGCTCAACCCAGCCCAAAGTGAATTTGGGTTAAGATGGGCTGGGTCAAGATGGGCTAAATAATGGTCATAACCCAACCCGCCCAACATGACCCATATTTTAAAATCATGCTCATCTTGCATACAATTTTTTTAGGGGATTTGCGCCCGGGGTGGGGGTGAGGGGGAGGGGGGCATGGGAGGGGTAGGGGTAGAAGGTGTAGAAAAATAAAATAATAGAAAATTAAAAATACAATAAAAAAATTATCTTTTATAGGGGTTTTGCGCGGGGTGGGGATGTAGGGGGTTGGGTGGGATGTGGTGGGGTGGGTGAGTGAGTGGCGTAGAAAAACAAAAGAACAGAAAATAAAAAATACAAAAAATAAAAAAATTGGAGCAACTAAGTAAATTTCTAAATAAGTTAGGTTGAGATATTTTGTTTTGGGTGAGTTTCATGAGTTATATTTGGGCAGTTAAATGGGTCAGAATGAGCTATAAAAAATAATGGGTTAACTTGGGCTCAACCCAAATTGACCCATAAGCTAAAATGGTTAGAGCCCAACTCATTAATCTCTGGGCTAGTTGGGCGGGTTAGATGTGCTTAGGCTCAAATTGCCACCCCTAGTACTAGGATTTATTTACTTGTTACTCTCTAACTAATTATGTTATGTTTCTAACAGGTGTTTCTAAACCATTGTTGGCTGTGCAAGTCACTGAGCTAGTGGATGGATTGTTCATTGGATGCACTATCAATCATTGTGTAGCCGATGGGACTTCTTTCTGGCATTTCTTCAATTCTTGGTCCGAAATATCTCGAACTACAAGTTCTAATCTTACAATGAATAAACCGTCGGTCATCAAACGTTGGTTTCCTGCTTTCTCAATTCATGTCACTATACCTAAAGAACATGTGTACGATGAATTTGATCCACCTCTGGTGGAAGAAAGAGTTTTCCATTTTAGCAAGGAGAAAATAGCTGAGCTCAAAGCAGAAGCCAACTCTGAGTTTGGAACTGACCAAAACAGTTGTATCTCTTCTTTACAAGCCCTTTTGGCTCATCTATGGCAATCTGTTATTCGTTGCCGTAGTGGTACAAACGCTTACGAAAAATTTAGTTTCAAAATACTTATAGGTGCAAGGCCAACGCTTCAGCCACCTTTACCTGAAGGTTATTTTGGAAATGCAGTCCATTTTGTGAACGTGACAACCACCGCCAAAGAGTTGCTAGAGAATAATTCGGGTGAGTACTGTCAGTCAGTCACATGTACAGTATTGATATTGAAGCCACAATCTTATACACTCCCAAACTATATGATACACTTCAAATTTGGATAGTCACACCAGATTTTCTTTAACCTAATTTTTCATATGATTTTTAAATATTGTTATTTATAGGTCCTTTTCTGTAGTTACAACTATGTATTTTTTTCCAGTCAAAATTAAGGAGTTTGACTCAAAATATATCATACAACTAAATTGGGTCGGAGGATGTTATGTTTTGAATCAAGTTATTTAGAAATATTAGAGTACCCAGAAATTATAATATGAGTTCATTTCTGATTCAGGTTGGGCAGCATTGCAAATGAATAAGGTTGTAGCCATGCAAACCCACGAAGAAATTATGAACTTTTACCAAAGTTGGATAAAAAATCCAAAGATAGTGAAAAAGAGTGAGGTGTTGACTAATAGCTTGATTGCTAGCAGCTCGCCGCGTTTCGACGTGTATGGCAATGATTTTGGATGGGGGAGACCAATTGCTGTGAGAAGTGGGGCTGGAAACAAACATGATGGGAAAATGACAATTTTTAGTTGTTTGGAAGAAGGAAATATTGACATCGAAGCTTGTTTGACCCCTGAAACTCTGCATACTATGGGAGAAGATGCAAAATTCATGGGAGCTGTTACTGTTTGAAATTTGTACACGAGAATAGCTGAATGTGATAGAAAAACTACTTTTGATATGTCAAAAAGAAAACTATATCTAGATTCATTTTCTTACAATTATATTGATAAGTTTTTATTATAATAATTATTTTAAATATTTGTAACAGAAAATCTGTTAAATTTGATTTCAACCGTTAAAATTGATAGCTTTTAATATGACCTTACGTTTTGTCATTTTACCATTTAATATATTGAATGACTTTGATACATTATCTTAATGGCTTAACATTGATCAGATTAGCTTTTGAAAGAATAAAAATGTCTTCTTGTTCGTTTGAAGTAGAAAGTGTGAAAAAATAGTAAAAACTTTTTCTTTCTTCTTTCTTTTGTGCTGAGTATTATTTTTATAAATCTTTGTTGTTTCTGCTCCTAGTTATACTAGAAGAGCTTGTTGAATCCTGGGGAATACGCCTAATATTATTTATATTGGTGTAGGCAAAATATCCTTATGGACAGTGTCTTTGACACGCCTCAAACTAAACCGTTTATTCTCCATAATCATTCAATTTTTCCAACAATCTTAAAGATATTTCCACGTAGTTATTATGGAGAATAATATTGCTAATGTTGCTTTTTATGGTGGAGATAATTTTAACCGCAAGCACGTTGTTGGTGACAAAGGAAAATAAATTGCTACTACAAGTAGCCTTGTGGAGGACAACAAACATCGGAAAAAATCAAGTAACATGTATGATAAAAAAATGGTTATAAGCCCAAAACTTACAATCAACCTAGCCACTATGTTGCTCAATGTTGGAAAAGAGTTGGGAATGACAATCCCACTAAGGCTAAAGTAAAATTGACTAAAGCCAAAGTGGATGATATAATTGTTGCGGTTATTTCCCAAGTGAACCTTGTGGCCAATGTGAAAGATTGGGTGTTAGATTCTGGTGCCACTAGGCACATATGTGCTAACAAAAAAGACTCTGCGTCTTACAACCAAGTTGAGAAGGGAGAAAAAATTTTCTATCTTGGTGATTTAAGAACTACTCAAGTTCTTGGAAAAGACAAAGTTCTTCTCAAACTCACATCTCGCAAAACTTTGGCATTGAAAGATGTGTTGCATTTTCCCAGTATCCGAGCCAATTTGGTCTCTGTGGGATTATTAGGAAAAGTGGGAGTGAAGGTTGTTTTTGAAATCTGATAAGGTCGTGTTGACCAAGAATAATAGTTTTGTTGGCAAGGGTTATTATAACCATGGCTTGTTTGTACTTAATGTTATAAATGAAAATGCTAGTACTTTTGCTTACTTGATTAATTCTTTTAATTTATAGCATGCTAGATTAGGACATGTTAGTTTATCTTATATTAAAAAAATGTATTCTGAAGGTCTTATTTCAAATGTTAACTTTTCGAATATTGATAAGTGTGAAGTTTGTGCAGAAGCTAAACTAACTAAGAAATCATGTGCTTTAGTATTTAGAGAATCTGAATTGTTAAGTTTAATACATATTGATTTAGGAGACTTGAAACAAACTATGACTAGAGTAGGGAAAAAAAATATAATGTGATTTTTATAGATGATTTTTCTAGATATACAAAAGTTTATTTGTTGAGAAATAAAGATGAAGCTTTTGATAAGTTTTTAATTTATAAAGCTGAAGTAGAAAATTAATTGGATAAGAAAATCAAAAGAGTTAGATCCGATAGAGGTGGTGAATTTATTTTACTGAGTGATTATTGTGAGAAAGAAGGCATAATTCACGAGATAACTCCGCCATATTCTCCACAATCAAATGGTGTAGCGAAAAAGAGAAATAGGACTTTAAAGGAAATGATGAATAGCATGCTTGTTAGTTGTGGTGCTCCAGATAATCTTTGGGGTGAAGCCATTTTATCTGCTTGTCAATTACAAAATAGAATTCCTTATAAGAAAACGGGTAAAACTCCTTATGAGTTGTGGAAAGGGTATCCACCTAATTTGAAATATTTGAAAGTGTGGGGGTACCTTGCTAAAGTTATGTTGCGTGACCCAAAGAAAAGAAAAATAGGATCTAAAACATCTGATTGTATATTTATTGGGTATGCTGAAAGCAGTGCCGCATATAGATTTTTAGTAGTTAAAAGTGATGTACTTGAAAATAATACTATTGTTGAAACAAAAAATGCTGAATTTTTTGAAAATATTTTTTCTTTAAAATTTGAGAAAAATAATGGTGCTCCTATTATTCCAAGTGATAATATTTCACATGTTCCAATTATTCAAAATAATTTTGAAAGTGAGGATGTAAGAAGAAGCAAAAGACCAAGGAAAGAAAAATCTTTTGGTAATGATTTTTATACTTGTCTTGTGGATAATGATCCTTTAACATATTCTGAAGCTATTTCTTCTTCTGATGCATCGTTTTGGAAAGAAGCTGCTGATGTAGAATTAAATTCAATTTTACAAAATAAAACTTGGATTTTAGTTAATTTACCTCCGGGAGCTAAACCCATTGGTTGTAAATAGATTTGTAAGAAGAAACTTAATCCGGATGGTTCCATTGATAAATACAAAGCTAGACTTGTTGCAAAAGGTTTTACCCAAAAGTAAAATATTGATTATTTTGATACATATGCTCCTATAACTAGAATTTCCTCAATTCGTGTTTTACTTGCCTTGGCTTCCATTTTATAAACTTTATATTCACCAAATGGATGTTAAAACAGTTTTTTTAAATGGTGATTTGGAGGAGGAAATTTACATGGAGTAACCTGAGGGTTGTATAGTGCCTGGCCAAGAAAATAAAGTATGTAAATTGCTAAAATCTTTGTATGGTGTAAAGCAAGCGCCTAAACAGTGGCATGAAAAATTTGATCAAGTATTGATTAATGATAGATTTTCATCAATTGAAGTAGATGAATGTGTTTATACAAAATGTGTGGATGGTACATGTATTATTATTTGCCTTTATGTAGATGACATGCTTATTTTAGTTCTAGCCTTGATTTGGTACATAAAACCAAATTTTTCTTGTCTTCGAATTTTGAGATGAAAGACATGGGAGAAACTAAGGTTATTTTAGGCATGAAAATTATAAGAGATGGCAATCGTTTGATGTTGACTCATGAATATTATGTAGAAAGAATTCTTAAAAAAATTGATAATTTTGATGTGGTACCTGTAAGCACTCCTTATGATGCTAGTAGTCAGTTAAAACAGAATAAAGGATATACGGTAGATCAAAATAAATATGTTCAAGTTATTGGTAGTCTAATGCATTTGGTGAATTTTGCTAGACCTGATATTGCATATGCTGTGTGTAGATTGAGTAGATATACTCAAAACCCGAGTCATGATCTTTGGAATGCATTAGTAAGAGTAATGAAATAGTTGAGAGGTACCATGAACTATGGTATTAAATATATTGGATTTCCCACTGTACTAGAAGGATACAGTGATGGTAACTGGATCTCTAATTCAGATGAGACAAAATCCACTAGTAGTTATGTGTTCACCCTCGGTAGGGGTGCGGTGGCATGAAAATCAGCTAAACAAACTATAATAGTTATCTACCATGGAATTTGAATTTGTGGCATTGGAATTAGCTAGCAATGAGGCCGAGTGGTTAAAGAACCTTTTGGCGAGTATTCCGCTAGGAATAAAACCAACACCTTCTGTGTCGGTGCATTATGATTGCCAAGCTGCAATAGCCATTACAAAAAATAAATCCTTTAATGGGAAGAGTAGACATATCCGATTGAGACATAATGTGATAAAGTAGCTGCTGAAAGATGGAATAATTTCCATATATTATGTGAAGTCAGAAGTGAATTTGGCCGATCCTCTCACTAAACCTTTGGGAAGAAAATTAATATCTGAAAAATCGAGGGGAATGAGACTTTTGCCAATTTGAGTTATATCAACAATGATGGTAACCCAACCTATGTGTGACGACCCGGTCCGTCGTCACGTGAGTTACATCCCGTTTTTCCCTAATTATGTTGTTTTATGTTTCTATGTCTGTGTTAGAGTCTATCGGGTGAATTTTGATTGATTCTGGTTGAAAATAAGGCATATAGCCTTTTTGAGTGAAGCTTATTTCTGAAAAGTCAACCTGAAGTTGGTTAGAGGGCTCGGATGTGAATTCCGATGATTCGTTTAGCTTCGGGAGGTGATTTGTGACTTAGGGGAGCGATCAGAATTGAATTTGTAGGTCCGGTGTAGAAATATGCTTGAATTGGCTAAGTTGGAATTTTGGCAAAATCCGATCGATAGGTGAGATTTTGATCCGGAGTTGGAATGTAATTCTGAAAGTTGCAGTAGCTTCGTTAGGTAATTTGGATATGTATGCAAATTTCAGGTCATTCAGACATCATTTGTTCGGGTTTTTAATAGAATGTAGGTTTCGGAAGATTTGGTTGAAACTTAGGCTTGAATCCGCCTTAATTTGATAATTCGTCTGTTTAAGGGTATATTTTTATGATGGGAACAAGTTCGTGTGATGATTTAGAGAGGATTTGTATTTTTGGCTGAGGTCCTGGGAGCCTCGGGATATTTTGGAAGGTGAAACGGAAGAAAATCAGAAGTGGACTGTTGGTATTTTTGTTGCAGCAGTGATTTCCGGTTTAGCCGGAGGGAGACCGCAGAAGCGGCTCCGCAGAAGCGGCTCCGTAGAAGCGGATTCTGAATCATAGAAGCGAGTCTTGGGGATGGCCAGCAAATTCCGTAGAAGCAGGTGCCACATCACAGAGGCGGTCCTGCAGAAGCAGGCAATGGTCCGTAGAAGCGGAAATGAGCGGATTGGGGAACTTCATAGAAGCGAAGGTGTTCTCGTTTAAGCGGTCTCGCAGGAGCGAGACTTGAACTGCAGAAGCGGTTTGGTGATTTTATCGAAGGTCACAGAAGCTACTATTTTTCCGCAGGAGCAGACACACGGAAGCAGACCTTTGGCCGCATAAGCGAAAATGACCTGGGATTTAATGTAACAGTGATGGTCGAATTTCAGAATCATAAACTCATTTGGGGCTTCGAACTTAGAGGCAATTTTGGTGATTTTGAGGAGAAAATCGAGAGGTATCATCGGGTAAACACTCTTGGACTCAATTTATGTTAATATACTGATAAACCATGGATTTAATCTCTGAAAATGGAGTAATTAATACGTATCAATGGGGAATTTTTTATCTAAGACTCGGATATAGAAAATCAATGATTTGAATGAGCAAACGGAGTCGGATTTTGATAAAATTTATATGTATGGACTCGTGTCGAGATAAGGATTCTGAAAATGTAACTTTTTTAATTTTACGAGAAGTGGGCCCGAGGCTCGGGTTTTGCTAGTATCGAGATTATTCGTGTATTTCGATTGTTTTCGATTGGGTGTTGTTCCATTATCCTATTTTGATATATTTGTACTGATTTTGGCTAGTTTAGACGCATGTGGAGGCTGGTTCGAGGAGCTAAGGCATCGCGAGCTTGAGTTTTTGCCGGATCGAGGTGGGTAATACTTGTAAATGATGTCCTGAGGGTTAGTAAACCCTGGACTTGCACATCCTAGTACTGTATTTAGGTGACTTGCACGCCGGATAACAGGTGTGGGGTAGAGCACCATTGGGGATTGTGACTTGGTCCATCCCGCTTAATAAATAATAACACCTAATTGCTTGAAATTGAATTGACACCCTAATAAAGATATTGATTATCAGGAATTGGACTGATTATCATGTTTTGGGCTACGTGCTGATTATCTGAATCCTTCAGAGATTGGTATTACTGTCTTGATAATACTGTGCATATTTTCATTTCAATCTAAAGTTTTCAAAATGTATTTTGCTACTCAATATTTTCATAAGATTTGAGAAACTTGAACAAGGTGTTGATGATATTTTAGCTTTGAGCTGATATGATACTGCCCAAGGGGCTTATATGCAGTCATGACTATGCATGGATCGGGCTGCACGCCACAACAGGAGTGATATTGATATTGCGCTTGGGCTGTAGGAGCCCCTCTGGAGTCTGAACTCCCACAGTGAGCGCGGGCGCCTTTGCATGGATCGGACTGTACGCCATAGTGTCATATGCATTGCATACATATATTGGCTTACTTGTACTACGTGGCATGACATTTAGCACTCATACATTACTGGCATACATGTATTATATGCCTTATTGACCAGACCCCCTGGTAGAAATTGTTAAGGAGTGCTGAGCCCAAGGGCTGATTCGAGTGCAGACTTGCACTGTTTGAGGTTGTACCCAAGTATTGATATGTCATAATGAAAGAAAGAGAAGTTACAAAGAGATTTCTATATAATCTACTCATATATGTTAAAAAGGAATACCCTGAAAGTGTACTACAAATTAATGGATAATTCAGTAAATTTATAGCATGAGATAGTACTTTGTGTGGTTTTCTTTTCCCTAGCATTATTTACTTTTATTACCACTAAGTTGGAAGTACTCACTCGACTCCCTGCACTATGTGTGTAGATTCAGGTACCTGGAGGCGTAGTTGAGCTTGGTGCTAGTTTAGACCCAGTTGGGATCGTCGAGGTAACTACCTAATGTCCGCAGGACCCGACATTTCCCACTTACTACCCTGTTATTATTTATTCAGCGTACTCTTAGACTTGTAGAGTTATTTACAGTATTGAGTGATATTCTGATGGAGGCTCTTGGCTCGTGACCCCAGATCTTTGGGAAGTTACATTATTTTTAGAAGGTTTTGCGATATTATTGTACCTATCACTTTAATTTGGCTTCTTTCTCTTATAATGACTTAAAATAAGTGATTTTGAGCTCTAAGCTCGGGATGAGAGTGTATTTGGTCGGGCTGTCCTAGCAATGTGCTGGGCACCATCACGACCGGGTTTTGGGGTCGTGACAAGTTAGTATCAGAGCCTAGGTTACTAGGCCTCATGAGTCTTGAGCCGGTTGGTAGAGTCTCGTGGATCGGTACATGGATGCCTGTGCTTATCCTCGGGAGGCTACAGACCTTTTAGGAAACACTTCACAATCTTGGAATTCTTATCGTGCGTACTTGATTCAGCTTGAGATGTAATTCTTAAAATTCCTTCCACACGTCTGCATGCGCACTCGAGCGCCCAGTAATATAATTGCCTTGATGGCTTGTGACTCCTCAATCGAGGGGCGAGATGTAATATTTGTGAGCTCATGTTGGGCCAGTCGGGAGGACTTGAGGCCAGATCTTTGTCTATGGCTTGAGCACCAAGGTGCTAATTTTGCGAGCTAGTATTATGAAATTTATGTGATCGGTATTGTCCCTAATTGTGGAAATGGCAGCTTGATAATGGGTGAGCTGAAAGGTGTTCGACTCTTATTCTGATCCATTGTGTAGCCCCTAGATATGGGCGCGGTGGATGTGTTCATGTCTCTTAGTGGAAAGGTAAAGTGCACTATGGGTGGTAGTATGAGTTCAGACTCAAGAAGACCGAATTGGTCGTGCTTTAAGTATTGTGGTGAAAGGTATTCGATATATGTTATCATTTGAGCAGGTGCAACGCATGTTCATGTACTAATTTTGATAATATAATTCGTGTAGTATTGAGATTTATGTTGTTGATATATATTGTGCTGTCTTGTCGAGTTGTGAATGTATTGTTGGGATGGTTTTGGTGATTCTCTGGCAGGAGGATAGGCCAAATTACAAAGGAAACTTTGTCGAAAGTTTTGGAAAATTTGGGACTTAGAAAAGATTTCTGTCACCTAAAGAGTAGGCTTAACTGTTGTGTGTGTATAAATGCAAGAATTGCAGAAAAGTTAAGATTTATGATGATTCGAGTCTCTGCCAAAGCTTGTAAATGACTTGAGTTTAATCTCACTATAACATTGTGGCATCATTTGAGTAAGAATGCTATGAGTGGTTAAAAATGCTTTGATATAAGGCTTCGAGCTAAGTTGGGGAGGTTGCTATTGGCTAGCTGATTGCACTGCTGTATGCTATGTTGGTTCTGTCTCTAGGTATGTTGGGAAATTTTGATGAAGGGTATATGGTGCTTCGTTGATATGAAGAAATACTAGGATGTTTTGAACTGATGTTGATAAAGAATGCTCGACATATAGAAAAGAAAGATAAATATTTATATCTATATGTAATCATGTTCTGCGGTGTTAGAGTTCTAACAAAGCACGAGTGGTTCTGGTCAATAAGACAATTACAGCTGAATAAGGGTGAATGACACCCGATAATGCTTTTGCGGTGTTCAAGATTTTGCTTGTAACAGTCAGGTGTCCTAAGGTTGTGTATATGGCTAGAGTCCGTGGTTTTGTTAGAAGAGATCGAGACTTGTGGCATGTTCAAGGTTTTGAGATCAGTTCATATTATATGGGAAGTCATTATAACTCTCGAGCAGCGTGGGCAGCTACAGATAGTCCGAGAATTAATCTTTCTGGTGATTATACAAAAATGGTACTGCTATTCTAGTGATTTGGCAGGGTATATGTGTCACGACCCTAGTCCACCAATCGTGGACATGTCGTGATGGCACCCAGTCCCCATGACTAGGTAAGCCTAACACGTTGCGGAATATACCGGTTTATGAACATTTAATAAGAATTAGTGGAAAAATAAGATGAAAGGAATGTAATCCGTTCCGCTTGGCACATACACCAGTCAAATACACTGTTTAAAACACTACCAAGACCCGGAATCCCACGGGTAACACAGACTAAAAGAGATCATACAATTGTAGCTCTATGTAAAAGGAGTATCTAACAACGGAATGAAGGAAAGACATCTACTAGCACTAGAATAGAAGGAAGGCCTCCGAATCCGCGGACGTAGCAGATCATACCTCGAGGTCTCCCAAAGCGCTGCTGAATCACCTGGTATGAGCCTGTCCTGATGTACCTGGATCTGCATAACAAAAGTGTGTAGAAGAGTAGCATGAGTACACCACGGCGGTACTCAGTAAGTGCCAAGCCTAACCTCGATGGAGTAGTGACGAGGAAGGTCAGGGCCCTACTGAGAAACAATAATATAATGATAATAACAAAAATAAGCACTTTAAATGATAATAATTTTCGAAATTTACAACAATAAATGATTACCTGCAATCGTCTACAATTAAGCTAACAACAAATAGTCAACTCAATAAAACTAGTCCAGGACCTGTGGGAATCGAACCCACAGTCCCATTGACAGTACCTCTGGGTCTCCGGGAATCGAACCCGCAGCCCATGTCTCAATAAATAATCAATAACTCAGGATCTCCGGGAATCGAACCCGTAGTCCCTACCAATAACTCGGGATCTCGGGAATCGAACCCGTAGTCCCTACCAATAACTCAGGATCTCGGGAATCGAACTCGTAGTCCCTACCAATATCACTTCGGGTCTCTGGGAATCGAACCCACAGCCCTGGGTCTCCGGGAATCGAACCCGCAGTCCACAAGCACAGCAAATAAAGGAATCCATAGAGAGAATAATTATGCTTAACTATAACTTCACCAAAGAAAATAGTAGTCCCTACCAATAACTCAGGATCTCGGGAATCGAACCCGTAGTCCCTACCAATAACTCAGGATCTCGGGAATCGAACCCGTAGTCCCTACCAATAACTCAGGATCTCGGGAATCGAACCCGTAGTCCCTACCAATATCACTCCGGGTCTATGGGAATCGAACCCACAGCCCTGGGTCTCCGGGAATCGAACCCGCAGTCCACAAGCACAACAAATAAAGGAATACACAGAGAGAGTAAGTTATGCTTAACTATAACTTCACCGAAAAATAGTACCAATAATTATCAAAAATAAGACAATTAGGCAACTAAACTGTTAGGTACTACCTAATCATGCTTTTCTAACTACTACCGGTAAAATATCAAATTAACAGCTAAAGACAGGAATATCACTCATCGAACATTTTAATAAAGTATGTGTTCAACAACCAGCGCAGGTACACGCCCGTCACCTCGCGTACAAGGCATTTAAATTATCACATAATGTCCTAGGGGTGAAAATCCCCCACACGAGGTTAGACAAGCCACTTACCTCAATTCCGGTACAAACCCGCTAAGAAATAACCCTCTTGCCGCGAATGTCGGCCTCCACAAGTGTAGTATCTGATACAAATCAATAGAATCACATCAAAATAGGCCAATTGGGCATTACCCAATCAAAATAACTCAAAATACACCAAACCCACAAGTTGCCAAAACCCGACTTTCGGTACGCTTATCGAAAAATCACGAAAATTATATATTCGGGTTCCTTATCTCAATACAAGTCTAGGCATATAAAATTTACCAAAATCGGACTCCATTTGCCCGCTCAAATAAGAGATTTTCTAACATTTAGGCCTAGGGCTCAAACCCACCTTTAATCTTCCAATTTCGGTGAAATAATCACGGATTTCATGATAAACCAACGAATTAAGGTCAAGAAACTTACCCCCGATGATTTCCCGATGATATCCCAGCGTTTCCCCTTCAAAATCCTCTCTTGGAGCTCAACAATGGCGGTTTTGGTGTGTTAGGCCGCGACCGAAATGTTCTGGACTTAAAGTCACTGCCAGGCCATTTTACTCTACGCGATCGCAGCACTGGGCTTGCGAACGCGATGCACAAAATATGGGCGACCTAATTTACCTCTACGCGATCGCGTGACCCTGGACGCGATCGCAGTGAACAACTCAGCAACCCTACGCGATCGAAAACGTACCCAACGCGATCGCGAAGAACAAACTCGTCCGGCTCCCCAAACTACCCTACGCGATCGCATACTCCCTCACGCGATCGCACTGCTTCCGACCAATACCCTACGCGATCGCATGAAATCTCACGCGATCGCACTGGTTCAACCTCCAGACTTACGCGATCGCAGAGCTCAGGATTTCTCCCTTACGCAATCGCATGGCCATCTCCGCGATCGCGGAGAGTAAAATTGCTCTGCAATTATTGCAGCAGAACAGCAGTGCCTTTTGGCACAAATTGGTCCGTTTGGACCCCCGAATTTATTCCGAGGCTCCCGGGACCCCAACGAAAACCACCAACATACTCCAAAACACGATATGAACTCGTTCAAATCATAAAAACACGTCTAACAACATCAAAACCCATAATTCACATCGAATTCAAGCCTAAATTTCTTAAAACTTTCCGAATTGCACATTCGATCTAAAACCGGACCAAACGACGTCCGAATGACCTGAAACTTTGCGGACATATCCAAATTCACATAACGAAGCTACAGAAATTGTCGAAATTCCATTCCGACTCCCGGATCAAAATCTCACCTATCGTTCGGATTCGCCAAAATTTCAACCTTCGGCATTTCAAGCCTAATTGAGCTAAGGACCTCCAAAATACATTCCGAACGCGCTCCCAACCCCCGAAATCACCCAACGGAGCTAATGGAACCATCGGATTTTCGTTCCAAGATCGTCTTAACACTGTTCCGGTTACGGACCATTTTCTATCTTTAAAGCTCTCATTTAGGGACTAAGTGTCCCAAAATGCTCAAATCTTTGGAACCGACTCCCCCGGCAACCCCCAATAGCAGAAATGAACTTGGGGAACAGTTAAATTAGGGATTGGGGCGTAATTTTCTAAAACGACCGGTCGGGTCGTTACATCTTCCCACACTTAAAGATTCGTTCGTCCTCGAACGAGCATAGAAAACATACCTGGAGTAGTGAAAAGATGAGGGTACTGGCCGCGCATATCCTGCTCGGTCTCCCAAGTCGCCTCCTCGACCGGCTGGCCCCGCCACTGAACCTTTACCGAAGCGATGTTCTTTGACCTTAGCTTTCTGACCTGCCTGTCTAGAATGGCTATTGGCTCCTCAACATAAGACAGATCCTTGTCTAGCTGAACAGAAGTGAAATCCAACACATGCGACGGGTCACCATGGTACCTCCGGGCATAGAGGCATGAAATACGGGATGGACTCCGGCTAGGCCGGGAGGTAAGGCCAACTCATAAGCAACCTCCCCAACATGCCTCAAAATATCAAAAGGGCCAATAGATCTAGGACTCAGCTGGGCACATTAGCCTGATATAATCTGAAGATATTCCCTCTTGTTCAACAATTAAGTCTTAGAGCCCAATTCCAACATCCGGAATTCTATGTCAGGCTTGTTTTCATCAAGAGATCACTCAATATTCCTCAAACGCCATCCTCAAACATGATTGCATAACCTTGTTGGATTCTTACCTTGCAACACTAAATCCACAGGACCACGATAATATTTTATGATCAAATTAGCCAAAAATTCAACGAATCGGATGCTCCCATTGCACCTCACGATCTACATAGGTCTCGTTCCAACTTTTACAATACTGACACGACGGAAGAGATGTGCCGATATCCATAACCAACTACTGAATCAACAATTCATTGGGTCTATACTCCTGACAAGATCCATTACCTTGTCCTAAACCAGAGGATGATCCTTTCCTCTATAATATATTTCATATAATCAGTTGGCACTGACCCCAAATCACATAATCTCATCTCACCCAGTACGAACTGCTCAGGCAATAAGTCACATCAGACATAATCAAAAGTCCCACAAGATGACACAATGTGCCAGTAGGCTACTGATTCGTACGTGATACAAAAAGAAGGCGAACACTAGAGAGAACTATTCAACTCTCACATTAACATGGACCTCCTCAAAAAATAGGAAACAGAACACATAAAAGCAATTATAGACACTGAAATAAACATCACACTGTTGCGGCGTGCAACCCGATCCCAACAATATGACCCTGGCGGCGTGCCACCCGATCCCAACAATATAGACTCACACAAAGAGTCATATGTCGAGCTGAATAGCTCATCACATCAAAATACAGAATATCGATCATAAGCACACTAAGGTGCATGATATCAGACTCAATGAAAACATATAGCGCTATAGGCTATGAACTCAAGCACAACTGAGGTGCGATATAAGATATGAGTCTCAAGAGCCATAATGCTCATATAACATCACCGCTGAGCGGAACCTCAACACATAAGGAACTTACCAAGCCGTCGCACACTCATACGACGCAATATATCTTTACATGAATTAACTAACCGCGAAATAACACCGCGACTATCCCTCCATAAAGGGCGCACTGCTGGAAGAAACATAACTGGCCTGACGCAAGGCTCACTTCCACATTCAAATCTATCCACCGACCTTAAGTCTATCCTGGTCGTGCCAAGCTAAGTCAATAATATTTCACAGGTCTATAACCCACTAAGCAGAGTGCCCTCCGGGCATAAGTTCTCAAATGGATGATATCACCAAAATCCTCATACTTGGTTTAAATTTCTAACCAATCAAGTGACTATAAGTCACACCTATACAATCTTCTTGTGGGTCAAGCTCCCACCATCTTCCGAATAATTAAACGGACCTGCACATTCAACCCACCGACTGCACTAACACTGAAAAGCGATCAGGAGTCCCTAACCGGGATGCAAAGCCTTTCTCATAGAACACCAATCTCAAATAATACTGATGTTAATACCCATCTTACTCAAAACAGTGACACTCTTTCCCTGCTCATCCGAGCTCTTTATATCACATTCATTGACCAAATTGTGACCTTGGTCCTTACTTCAAATTTTTCATACTACTCAATGCACCCCACGTGCCGATATACGATAGGCACAATTTCCATCATAGCTCTAGAACCGACGATAGGCTAATACTTCATCACATAAGACTTTTCATTAAGCTCACTGCAGGAGAACTATAACAACATACGGCGAATTCTCATAACCATCGAATATGCCAATCCACAAGTAGTGGTCCAAGCCACCATAACCCTTCTCGAGATCTGCCTACTCATAACAAGCCCTTAACAGAAGAATACTTCAGAATAACATCAATCACTGCGGCCGACAAGTCTCAAATGCGCCGCCACAAATCACATGCATAATTCGATCACGTTGCATGAACCGATCATTGACACTAATACGCCAACTCAACTATGGCCGATCAATCTACTTCCTTCCAGGTTATCCTTGATTGCCTTAGAAATGTTAATATCTTCCTTCAATACCTAACTTATTCCAACCGCACTTACCCCGAGTGACCTTAAATCATGAGGCCATGCTATCTTAAGAACGACGACCATTTCATGTCTCTCAAATACTACACCACAAGTCAAAACATCATAGATCATTTTGTGCCTTTCTTCATAAGTTGCTTCAAAAGCTTGAGCCTCAACTGTACTTATAGACTCAGAATTATCAAGCACCACACTTTACCTCTTGAATTCACTAGGACCGCTATCGAGAACCATCCGGCCCTGACTTGGCCCAGTACGCAAGCAACTCTACTGAATGTTTATAACATATGAATACCCTCTCGATAAAGCACCCAGCGGAACCACTTCCCGCGAAGCCTGCACCTATACGAGGCATAAGTCATGAATCTTTCCTCAAGTTTGAACATGAGCCAGTAAGGCTAACCATAACATGCATTCAAAAGTACATATACTCAAATTACCACACATGGTCCTTTCCCGTGGCTGCAATAACACAATAATATGCTAGTATCTAGAATTCACACCGGTAATTAACCATGCGACCCAATCTTAAGCGGTGGGACTCTCCCACTTAGCCCAAAGCCACTATTACACGACTCTCGAACACATTAGAACCATTCTCTCGAGTCATTTACTATTATTCAACTGCAACTCACTTGATCCAATGAATATAACCACATGTGCTCTATTAGCACTCTAACATCATAGGGTATGACCTCATCCCAATACAACCAAACATCTTCTCGCTCCATGCACCGAGCATTCTCTACCAACAACATCTTAAAACATACTATGATTCTCACACGCCTACGAAGCACCATGTAGCCTTTGTCAAATATTTCCCCGTTGATAATAAAATGCAGAGTTTATTAGGGACACAGGAACATCTAAAGTCCCAACATTATACCATACGAGCCTCAACTCTTGCCTATCCGCAGGTTTTCAAGAACTTTGGAATAGCACCTAAATACATCGCAGGCCAAATTTGACACGACACATGACCCATAATTACATCGTTGATAGTGAAATCCTTTCACTTGACACGAAGCCTTAAGATACATCTTGCTAATCCATGATACTAGCCCTTAACATTCGTACGTCTTCATCATAAAACAAGCCCAAGGCATTCGTTTGGTACATGTCCTTCTTAAGACAGTTAAACTCATTTTCCCCAGTATCTCTGCTGGCTGAATCCTTCGCTAAATAGATATCTCATATGAACCATATATTCTTTATTACCACCAACTATTTTTAGATCTACATCCACCTTGTGATTCTACCATTACTGTGACGATTTGGCAGTTAAGTAAACCTTGTCACGACCGTACTATCAACCGAATGCCCGAACCTAGTGCACCCCCATGTGCACAATTGAAGATCTCTCAATTCTCTTGCATTATCGATATGGACGACACGCGGTAACAATAGTTGAGTAAATTCTTGACTCCCTTGAGATCTCTCTGCAGCATCACGAACCGTCGGTGCATACTTGATACCGAGTGCGCAATTTCAATACACGAGTGGATACAAAAGAACATATGACATAGGCTTCAACTGAATAAATGACGCACGATAAGGAATTCAAGGAATTGAAGAGTTTCCTAAACAGTTACATAGCCTCTCGTAGATAAATATAGACGTCTCCGCGATCAGCGAGACTCTAAGTAACCGGTCTGTGTCCCATGACTCCTATGAACCTAGAGCTCTGATACCAACTTGTCACGACCCTAGTCCACCAATCCTGGACATGTCGTGATGGCACCCAGTCCCCATGACTAGGTAAGCCTAACACGTTGCGGAATATACCGGTTTATGAACATTTAATAAGAATTAGTGGAAAAATAAGATGAAAGGAATGTAATCCGTTCCGCTTGGCACATACACCAGTCAAATACACTGTTTAAAACACTACCAAGACCCGGAATCCCACGGGTAACACAGACTAAAAGAGATCATACAATTGTAGCTCTATGTAAAAGGAGTATCTAACAACGGAATGAAGGAAAGACATCTACTAGCACTAGAATAGAAGGAAGGCCTCCGGATCCGCGGATGTAGCAGATCATACCTCGAGGTCTCCCAAAGCGCTGCTGAATCACCTGGTGTGTGCCTGTCCTGATGTACCTGGATCTGCACAACAAAAGTGTGCAGAAGAGTAGCATGAGTACACCACGGCGGTACTCGGTAAGTGCCAAGCCTAACCTCGATGGAGTAGTGACGAGGAAGGTCAGGGCCCTACTGAGAAACAATAATATAATGATAATAAAAAAAATAAGCAGTTTAAATGGTAATAATTTCCGAAATTTACAACAATAAATGATTACTGCAATCGTCTACAATTAAGCTAACAACAAATAGTCAACTCAATAAAACCAGCCCAGGACCTGTGGGAATCGAACCTACAGTCCCATTGACAGTACCTCTGGGTCTCCGGGAATCGAACCCGCAGCCCATGTCTCAATAAATAATAAATAACTCAAGATCTCCGGGAATCAAACCCGTAGTCCCTACCAATAACTCAGGATCTCGGGAATCGAACCCGTAGTCCCTACCAATAACTCAGGATCTCGGGAATCGAACCCGTAGTCCTTACCAATAACTCAGGATCTCGGGATCGAACCCGTAGTCCCTACCAATAACTCGGGATCTCGGGAATCGAACCCGTAGTCCCTACCAATAACTCAGGATCTCGGGAATCGAACTCGTAGTCCCTACCAATATCACTTCGGGTCTCTGGGAATCGAACCCACAGCCCTATCTCAATAACTCAGGATCTCCGGGAATCGAACCCGCAGTCCCTACCAATAACTCGGGATCTCGGGAATCAAACCCGTAGTCCCTACCAATAACTCGGGATCTCGGGAATCAAACCCGTAGTCCACATCTCAATAAATCTCAGGATCTCCGGGAATCGAACCCGTAGTCCACATCTCAATAAATCTCAGGATCGGGAATCGAACCCGTAGTCCCTACCAATATCACTCCGGGTCTATGGGAATCGAACCCACAGCCCTGGGTCTCCGGGAATCGAACCCGCAGTCCACAAGCACAACAAATAAAGGAATACACAGAGAGAGTAAGTTATGCTTAACTATAACTTCACCGAAAAATAGTACCAATAATTATCAAAAATAAGACAATTAGGCAACTAAACAGTTAGGTACTACCTAATCATGCTTTTCTAACTACTACCGGTAAAATATCAAATTAACAACTAAAGACAGGAATATCACTCATCGAACATTTTAATAAAGTATGTGTTCAACAACCAGCGCATGTACACGCCCGTCACCTCACGTACAAGGCATTTAAATTATCACATAATGTCCTAGGGGTGAAAATTCCCCCACACGAGGTTAGACAAGCCACTTACCTCAATTCCGGTACAAAACCGCTAAGAAATAACCCTCTTGCCGCGAATGTCGGCCTCCACAAGTGTAGTATCTGATACAAATCAATAGAATCACATCAAAATAGGCCAATTGGGCATTACCCAATCAAAATAACTCAAAATACACCAAACCCACAAGTTGCCAAAACCCGACTTTCGGTACGCTTATCGAAAAATCATGAAAATTATATATTCGGGTTCCTTATCTCAATACGAGTCTAGGCATATAAAATTTACCAAAATCGGACTCCATTTGTCCGCTCAAATCAGAGATTTTCTAACATTTAGGCCTAGGGCTCAAACCCACCTTTAATCTTCCAATTTCAGTGAAATAATCACGGATTTCATGATAAACCAACGAATTAAGGTCAAGAAACTTACCCCCGATGATTTCCCGATGATATCCCAGCGTTTCCCCTTCAAAATCCTCTCTTGGAGCTCAACAATGGCGGTTTTGGTGTGTTAGGCTGCGACTGAAATGTTCTGGACTTAAAGTCACCGCCAGGCCATTTTACTCTACGCGATCGCAGCACTGGGCTTGCGATCGCGATGCACAAAATATGGGCGGCCTAATTTTCCTCTACGCGATCGCGTGACCCTGGACGCGATCGCAGTGAACAACTCAGCAACCCTACACGATAGCAAATGTACCCAACGCGATCGCGAAGAACAAACTCGTCCGGCTCACCAAACTACCCTACGCGATCGCATACTCCCTCACGCGATCGCACTGCTTCCGACCAATACCCTACGCGATCGCATGAAATCTCACGCGATCGCACTGGTTCAACCTCCAGACTTACGCGATCGCAGGCTTTACTTCGCGATCGCAGAGCTCAGGATTTCTCCCTTACGCGATCGCATGGCCATCTCCGCGATCGCGGAGAGCAAAATTGCTCTGCAATTATTGCAGCAGAACAGCAGTGCCTTTTGACACAAATTGGTCCGTTTGGACCCCCGAATTCATCCCGAGGCTCCCGGGACCCCAACGAAAACCACCAACATACTCCAAAACACGATATGAACTCGTTCAAATCATAAAAACACGTCTAACAACATCAAAACCCATAATTCACATCGAATTCAAGCCTAAATTTCTTAAAACTTTCCGAATTGCACATTCGATCTAAAACCCGACCAAACGACGTCCGAATGACCTCAAAATTTGCGGACATATCCAAAATCACATAACGAAGCTACAGAAATTGTCGGAATTCCATTCCGACCCCCGGATCAAAATCTCACCTATCGTTCGAATTCGCCAAAATTTCAACCTTCGGCATTTCAAGCCTAATTGAGCTAAGGACCTCCAAAATACATTCCGAACGCGCTCCCAACCCCGAAATCACCCAACGGAGCTAATGGAACCATCGGATTTCCGTTCCGAGATCGTCATAACATTGTTCCGGTTATAGACCATTTTCTATCTTTAAAGCTCTCATTTAGGGACTAAGTGTCCCAAAATACTTCAAATTTCAGGGCCGACTCTCCCGGCAAACCACAATAGCAGAAATGTACTTAGGGAAACAGTTAAATTAGGGATTGGGGCGAAATTTTCTAAAACGACTGGCCGGGTCGTTACAATATGTTCAAAAAGGACAATGTAATGTAAGTTGATATTATCCGGTGGTATTGTGGTATTCTCTTGTTGGATCGACTGTGATAATTGAGTCGTTGATGGCATAGTGAAATTTCTAAATGGCTTTCGTGGTATGTATGGATGCTTGATGTGTGTTATGTACTCGTACGGTGGAGTGTGGAATCAGGCATAATAATTCTTGTGTTATATATGTGTTGGAGACTAGAAGATCTCGCAATCCGCCTACGCAGTGGTTGTATATCGTATGTATCGGCACCGTTTAACGGTTGTTGGAAATTGGAAGCACTAGTGGCTCTCTCTTTGCTTGATATGATGAATTTGGGTTATGATATTTGATTGTAGACTGGTTGTCTAGACTAACTTTATATGGATTATGTCGGAAAATGCCATAAATTGCGCAGCAGAGTGCATCAAATTATGTTCCAGCAGGGTAGTTGCACCCCAAGACCAGCGGACAGCTGGTAGGTATTGCTTTGTCAGTTGGGCCTTCGTGGTGGATGTCAGTGTAGAGGTATCTACCATTGATTCAGTTCCGGTATTGAGGAACTTTGTCGGATGTGTTTCTTGTGGCCGAGCTTGAGGCTATATATGTTTATTGTAATGAGCAACTTGACTCGATGTGCATTTCCTTTACGAGATTTATGTGTGGATCAGGTGGCACGCTGCCACGGGTTATTTGGATCGGGTGGCAAGCCGACACAGGTATAGTATCTGGATCGGGTGGCACGCCGCCACGGGTAGTCATTGGAGTGGGTTGCACGCCGCAACAGTGTGATGTAGAGAATAGTTTTCTACATGTTACCTTGTATATAATACTTCCTGGCTTCTGAGGAAAAGTCCGTATTAGGTATCGCTCGGTGAATAACACATCGGTTGTGTCCTTTCAGGATTTGATAGCATATATTAATAATTTCACCGTGTGTGAAATTGATCGCTTGGGTTCAGACCTAAATCTGTGCGTGGATGACCGTTTTGAGCATTGTGACTTGAGGTGCTTCATGAGTAATATTGTTTGGATAGAATCATGAGTCGTGGCAAGGCCACGTGATATTATGACCTTTCGAGGAGGATTTAGGTACTCTATGATGTGAGACGGGATCTCAGTTCTATGTTATGATGGTACAAAGGAATTGAATTATAGCTCTTTTGTTTGAGTCAGTTGTTATGATTTGAGTATGTTCAGTCGTTTCTTATTGGAGCCTGTGCTGTGCTCGTCACGGCTTAGGCCGGTGTTGAGGTGTCATATCACCAGCGTGGTATGTTATAATCGAAATGATCATTGGAGTAATCAATGAGTGCAGAAATGTTTGGCTCCAAAATCTGTTGTGGTACCAGTCAAAAGGGAAGAGGATTCATGAATGGTTGACCTGAGAGATAGATTCGATATATCACGTGTTTCGGTTGCCTTGGGCAGTATTTGAAGGTGTGGAATAGGACTTTAGCTAATGAAACGTGGTTTTTCAGGTAGTATTTGGTTATTGTGGGCAATTGTTATGAATAAGGCCATCGTCTTGAGTGATTGGGTTTTTTGGTACATCGCATGATCTTATCCAGATTGGCGAGTATGGGTTATTACAGTGGGTTCGGGTGGATCCTGAGTATAGGCATGAGATTAGGATTTGGTATATGTTTTCGGAAAGTGCAATGTGGTCTATGGTTAAGATAGACTGTAGAAATTCAGCTATATTGTGTTATCGGACTTATGATAGATAGGGTGAAGTGGTATCACCCCGAATATATGATTGGTAAGGTCATTCAACTATTGGATTGCTTCTAGTACAACTCTGGAACACTCGAGGACGAGCGTTTGTTTAAGTTGGGGAGAATGTGACGACCCGGTCCGTCGTTACGTGAGTTACCACCCCGTTTTTCCCTCATTATGTTGTTTGATGTTTCTATATCTGTGTTAGAGTCTATCGGGTGAATTTGGATTGATTTTGGTTGAAAATAAGGCATATAGCCTTTTTGAGTGAAGCTTGTTTCTAAAAAGTCAACCTAAAGTTGACTATGTGGTTAGATGGCTCGGATGTGAATTCCGGTGATTCGGTTAGCTTCGGGAGGTCATTTGTGACTTAGGGGAGCGATCGGAATTGAATTTGGAGGTTCGGTGTAGAAATAGGCTTGGATTGGCTAAGTTGGAATTTTGGCGAAATCCGGTCGATAGGTGAGATTTTGATCCGGGAGTCGGAATGGAATTCCGATAGTTGCAGTAGCTTCACTAAGGTGATTTTGGATATGTCTGCAAATTTTCAGGTCATTCGGACATCGTTTGGTCGGGTTTTCGAAAGAATGTAGGTTTCTGAAGATTTGGTTGAAACTTAGGCTTGAATCCGCCTTAATTTGATAATTCATGTGTTTAAGGGTATGTTTTTATGATGGGAACAAGTTCGTATGATGACTTAGAGTGTATTTGTATTTTTGGTTGAGATCTTGGGGTCCTCGGGATATTTTCGGAAGGTGAAACGGAAGAAAATCAGAAGTGGACTGCTGGTATTTTTGTTACAACAGTGATTTTCGCTTCTGTGGGAGAGAGACCGCAAAAGCGGCTCTGCAGAAGCGAATTATGAATCGCAGAAGTGAGTCTTGGGGATGGGCAGAAAATTCCGCAGAAGCGGGTGCCACATCGCAGAGGCAGGCCCGCAGAAGTGGGCAATGGTCCGCAGAAGCGGAAATGAGCGGATTGGGGAACTTCGCAGAAGCGGAGGTGTTCTCGCTTAAGCAGTCTCGCAGGAGCGAGACTTGCACCGCATAAGTGTTTTGGTGATTTTATCGAAGGTCACATAAGCGACTAGTTTTCTGTAGGAGCGGACACGCGGAAGCGGCCCTTTGGCCGCAGAAGTGAAAATGACCTGGGATTTAATGTAACAGTGATGGTCGAATTTCAGAATCATAAACTCATTTTGGGCTTCGAACTTAGAGGCGATTTTGGCGACTTTGAGGAGGAAATCGAGAGGTATAATCAGGTAAACACTCTTGGACTCAATTTATGTTAATATACTGATAAACCATGGATTTAATCTCTGAAAATGGAGGAATTAATATGTATCAATGGGGAATTTTTGCTCTAAGCCTAGATATAGAAATTCAATGATTTGAATGAGCAAACGTAGTTCGATTTTGATAAACTTTCTATGTATGGACTCGTGTCGAGATAAGGATTCTGAAAATCTAACTGTTGTAATATTTTGAGAAGCGGGCCCGGGGCTCGTGTTTTGCTAGTATCGAGATTATTCATGTATTTCGATTGTTTTCGATTGGGTGTTGTTCCATTAGCCTATTTTGATATATTTGTACTGATTTTGGGTGGTTTCGACGTGCATGGAGGCCGGTTGGAGGAGCTAAGTCGTCGCGGGCTTGAGTTTTCACCGGATCGAGGTGGATAATACTTGTAAATGATGTCCTGAGGGTTAGTAAACCCCGGACTTGCACATCCTAGTGCTGTATTGAGGTGACTTGCACGGCAGATAACGGGCGTGGGGTCGAGAACCGTTGGGGATTGTGACGTGGTCCGTCCCGCTTAATAAATAATAACACCTAATTGCTTGAAATTGAATTGACACCCTAATAACGATATTAATTATCAGGAATTGGACTGATTATCATGTTTTGGGCTTCGTTCCGATTATCTGAATCCTTCAGGGATTGGTATTACTGTCTTGATAATACTGTGCATATTTTTATTTCGATCTAAGGTTTTTAAAATGTATTTTGCTACTCAACATTTTCATAAGATTTGAGAAACTTAAACAAGGTGTTGATGACATTTTAGTTGTGAGCTGATATGATAATGTTGCCCAAGGGCTTATATTCATTCATGACAATATATGGATCGGGCTGCAAGCCGCATCAAGAGTGATATTGATATTGCGCTTGGGCTGTAGGAGCCCCTCCGGACTCTGAACCCCCACAGTGAGTGCGGCCGCCTTTGCATGGATCGGGTTGTACGCCACAGCGTCATATGCATTGCATTACATACATACATTGGCTTACTTGTACTATGTGGCATGACATTTAGCACTCATACATTACTGGCATATATGTATTATCTGCCTTATTGACCAGATCCCCTGGTAGAAATTGTTAAGGAGTGCTGAGCCCAAGGGGCTGATTCGAGTGGAGACTTGCACGGTTTGAGGTTGTACCCAGGTATTGATATGTTATAATGAAAGAAAGAGAAGTTAAAAAGAGATTCCTAAATAATCTAATCATATATGTTAAAAAGGAATACCCTGAAAGTGTACTTCAAATTAATGGATAATTCGGTATGTTTATAGCATGAGATAGTGCTTTGTGTGGTTTTCTTTTCCCTCGGCATTATTTACTTTTATTACTGCTGAGTTGGAAGTACTCACTCGACTCCTTGCACCATGTGTGCAGATTCAGGTACTTGGAGGCGTAGTTGAGCTTGGTGTTGATTTAGACCAGTTGGGATCGTCGAGGTAGCTGCCTGGCATTCGCAGGACCCGACATTTCCCCCTTATTACTCTGTTATTGTTTATTCCACGTACTCTTAGACTTGTAGAGTTATTTACAGTATTGAGTGATATTCTGATAGAGGCTCTTGGCTCGTGACCCTAGATTTTTGGGAAGTTACGTTGTTTTTAGAAGGTTTTGGGATATTATTATATCTATCACTTTAATTTTGATTCTTTCTCTGATAATGACTTAAAATAAGTGATTTTGAGCTTTAAGCTCGGGATGAGTGTGTATTTGGTCGGGCTGGCCTAGCAATGTGCTGGGCGCCATCACGACCGAGTTTTGGGGTCGTGACACTATGTGATTGGAGATCCCATGAAGTAGGTTCATATGGGTAATAACAAGTCATTAGTTGATCAAATGTGCACTATTAAATTATATCCCTTCCTATGGTGTATGTGTGTATATAGTGCAAGACTGCAAGAAATGTGAGGCTGAGTTATCAAACTCTTAATCCGCTAATCCATAGCCTTTTGTAGGTGGTGTATTGCACTGCAGAATACGCTTTATGGATGGACCTATATGAGTATGGAGTGAGGACACTCCTATGAAATTTGTGGCGAAATTTCTATAGCACGCATGAAAACTAGGCGCGCGCATGGCCTATTAGTGCAAAACCGCGACAAACAACAAAGTGTGTGCGGGTATAATGTGATAGATAAGACACTAAACTTACAAAAGAATTCTTAGTTCATAGAAGTTCTAAACTTTACCATTTGTTCTGTAAGTTTAATCTTATTTTATCTAGGTCTGGTTCATAGTCTAAGAGACACCAGATTCGATGCATTATGCTCTTTTGTGAAATCGAGCAGATTATTTTATTATTATTATTTTTATATTCTTTTTGAGATATGTGGGGGATAGATAGAAAAATTACTTTTGATATCTCAAAAAGAAAACTATGTCTAGATTCATTTTCTTACAATTATATTGATAAGTCTTTATTATAATAATTATTTTAAATATTTGTAACAGAAAATCTGTTAAATTTGATTTCAACCGTTAAAATTGATAGCTTTTTATATGACCTTACATTTTGTCATTTTACCATTTAATATATTGAATGACTTTGATACATTATCTTAATGGCTTAATGGCTTAACATTGATCAAATTAGCTTTTGAAGGTATAAAAATGTCTTCTTGTTCGTTTGAAGTAGAAAGTATGAAAAATAATAAAAAATTTTATTCTTCTTTCTTTTGTGCTGGGGTTTCTTCTTATAAATCTTTGTTATTTCTGCTCCTAGTTATACTAGAAGAGCTTGTTGAATCATGGGAAATACGCCTAATATTATTTATATCGGTATATGCGAAATATCCTTAAGGGCAGTGTCTTTGACACACATCAAGCTAAACCGTTTATTCTCCAAAATCATTCAATTTTTCCAACAAAATGTGCAATTAATTTATGGAGATTAATGTTGCTTCACAAGCACGAGGAATAAATTCCATATACGTAACATGTGTGTCACATTTTTTATCTATCTATTTATATCTATATTATATTAAAAGTGGGAAGATCTAAGTTAAAAGTTGAATTACAAAAATATCCTTCAAAATTTGCTGACTATTTTTTCCGGAATTACCTCCTACTCAATGTTCACGTACTAACCAACATAAAAAAAATAAAAGAAAAAGCACTAACCAACATGACTCTTCGTTGCTATAATTAAAAAAAATTAAAGCATTTGTATCAAAAAGTGCAATTCTGCACTTAGAGCTTCAACCTCGATAGGTCCTAGGTGGAAGGTTCTAGATTGACGATGAAGAAGGAAAATGAAACATTTGGTAAAATGATTGTGTATTGCTCAATATCTCCAGAGGAGTATATACAGAGGTGCTTCTCCACTAACTCCACTAACTAACAATTAACTTACCAATGGGCTATTGACATGTGTCACTCCTAACTAACCAATGTACTAACTAATATAACTATTAACAACTATCACCTATGAGTATAAGATGGAAAGAATCAACACAATACAAAAAATTATAATACTCTCCCTCAAGTTGAAGGGTGCAAAATATTCAGCACACCATGATTACCTAAGAGACGCAGGTTTGAGCTTGACATAATCTTTTGGTGAGCAAGTCAGCAAGTTTATCTCGAGTATTCACATAGACTGGCTTGATAAGACCACCTTTTATCTTGTCTCAAATGAAATGGCAATCAAGTTCTATATGCTTTGTATGCTCACGAAAGATAGAGTTGGCTGCTATTTGCATAGCAGACTTGCTGTCACTGAACACTGTAATTGGAGTCTGAATGCCACACCTAGTTCTTTGAACATGCCAAATGACCAAGTAACCTCCACTACAGTTGAAGCCATGCTTCTATATTCAGCTTCAGCTGAATTTCTGGATACAGTTTGCTGTTTTTTGACTTCCAAGACACCAAAGACTCTTCAAATTCGATGGCACAGCCAGTGACTGATCTACAAGTATTCATGAAAGCTTCCTATTTTGAATCACACCAACAACTTAATTCAACAACAACCCAGCTTTCAACCACACCCCTTGACCCAAAACATTCTTCAAGTATCTCACCAATGTAAATGCAGCTTACCAATGTGATTTCTTAGGATGCTGCATGAATTGACTTAATGTTTGAACATCATCGATGATGTTCGGTCGTGTAATAGTAGCATACATAAGTTTTCCAATCAATTTCTGGTACAAAGTAGGATCCTGCAATGTGACATCTCCCATCATGCCAGTGAGCTTATCATATTCAATTGCAGTTAGTTTCAGATTGGTTTTCATATGAGTGATAGAAGATTTGGCTCAACTGAGGCCCATATTAGAGATGAACTCTAGGACATATTTTATTTGGTTGATTATAATGCCAAACTTTATTGAGAATCTCATTACCCGGGAAATATTTGAGTTCCTCCAAATCCTTTAGCTTGAACTTCCGATGGAGTCCTTGTTTGGCGTCAAAGATCAGGTCTGCATTGCTGCCTATGATGAGCACGTCATCAAGATAGACTAATGAATACTATGTCACCCTTTTTCTTTAAGGTGAATAGGGAATAGTTATGACTAATCTGAATAAATCGTGCTTCTAGCAATGCTTCTGTCAATTTAATATTCCATTGTCTTGAGGCTTGTTTAAGCCCTTATAGAATTTGAGTAACTTGCAAACTTTCTGCCCCCTGTCTCCTATAGCCTTCATGTAGTTTCATGTAAACTTCCTACAAAGATCATATTGCAAGAAAGTATTATGTACATCCATTTGGAATAAATACCAACCTCTGGACACTGCTAGTTCTATCACAGATCTGACTGTGGCCATTTCTGCCACAGGGGAAAAAGTGTCATGATACTCAAGACCTTCCTGCTGGGTATACCCTTTGGCAACCAATCTTGCCTCAAACCTTTTAACCTCTCCATTGGCGTGATATTTAACCGTATATACCCACTTAGAGCCATAGTGTTCTTTCCTGTAGGTATATCAACAACTTCCCAGTTGTGGTTGTCCTGCAATGCTTGGATTTCCTATTGCATAGCCTCAATCTGCCTAGTATCTTTGACTACTTGTTTGAAAGCCTTTGGTTCCACCAGCTTGAAAATTAGACAATAATTGCAGTAAGTTGGGGTAACACTTTGATATGAGAGGTAATTTGCCAAGGGATATTTAGTGGAAGCCTTGTTTGGTGCTATACAATCCTTCATCCAAATGGGATCATTTGATTCTCTAGAAGATCTTCTGATAACTACTGGCCGTGGTATTGTTGTTTAACCAAAAAATGTTCTTTCGATCAAAGCCTATTTTTAAAAGAACTTTAGTTACTGATAACCATAAAATTTTGTACTTTCTCAATTATATGAAAGGAATAGACAATATAAATTAAGGAAATAATTGATTGCAAAGTTAAGATAGCGAAAAAGTAAAGTGAATATATTCCAATATTATTTCAGATGATCCTAACAAATGAAATTCTCTTCCCTTTTATAGGGGTTTACAAATATAACATTTCCTCCCTTTTATGACTGAATACATTTATGACATTAATTATCTGTTATAATTGGCAATCATAACTGTTTGTCGAGATTCCATAACAATTCAAATTCTTCTTCCTCAATAAATAGAGGTTCGTGAATCTTTCCATTCTTACTGTATTGATTCATTCAGCCTATATTTACAGAATGATCTAGACTCGAGCAACTACATCCATTCATCTTGTGAGTGATTTGCCCGTGCATCTTGTAGCTCGTGCATCTTCTAATGCACTATTCCAGCTGTCACCCTCTTAGTAATCCACGTATCATACCTTATCAGCCAAACATACATGTCATATTTATTTTTTACTAATACAGATAGTCCCCTCAGTTGCCCAATATTCTGCAATTGAATATTTGGAAAGTGGTATGTATTTATGGTAGAAATGTTTTTTGCCATTTCCCATATATCATTATCTCTTCTTCAGAACCAACCTATCATATGTCACTTCCATTTAATGCATGTTCCACGTGGCCTCTGTCGATTGGGTTTGCAACTCTTCGGTGATTCTTAGGGCTTTCTTGCAGCTCCGTCAGTCATAAAGTGTCTGCCTCCTTATGACATTCTCATCATGACTCACTTTACATGACGGTTGCTCCTTCTTATAAATATCCCATGTGCCTTTAAAACGTGGAAGAAATTTCAAGAGTTTCTTTTCAAGCTAAATCAAGGACGCAGGATAAGAATTCAAGAATGTGAAATTTTCCTAAAGGTTGTGCAGCCGCTTGTGGAGAAATACAGGTGTCCCTGTATCGTTCCACGAGACTCTACTAAACTGGCTCATGACTCATGAGGCCCAGTAACCTAGGCTCTGATACCAACTTGTCACGACCCCAAACCCGACCGTGATGGCGCCCAACACTAATGCTAGGCAAGCCCAATCATTCACTCTCTCAACTCGAGCATAAAGCTCAAAACCAATTAATTAAATTAAATCAAATATCAATACTAATAGTTGAAATACTCAAATAAAAACAATACGAAACACTAACATAAAATTTAACTCCCAAAGACTTAGGGGTCATGAGTCTAGAGCCTCTAAATAATACAAAGTCAAGAACCCTCATCAATAACCATGTTCTAAAATGTTGAAAGGATAAAAGGATAGGGGAGGAGTCGGGTCCTGCAGACGTCAAGCAGCTACCTCGAAAACTCCTAAAACTATGACAGTAAGAAATCCCAAAATAGCACAATGTAAAGCTATAACCAATTAGTCATACATTTAACAATGAAACAGCAACCGGTAATGACAGGTAAGAAAGATAGAAAATGATGCATTAATGCAATGCAATGTACATGACCGCTACGACGTGTAGCCCGATCCATTTAACATCGACGGTGCTCACTGGTGGTTTGTATAGACTCCAGAGGGGCTTCTTCAGTCCAAGTGCAATATAATCATAACATTCGCTACGGTGTGCAACCCAATTCACCATTAGTCCAGTTTTATGCATGCAAGCCACACGGGCACATTTAAATTATCATTTTCAGTTTCAAATTATCATGAATTATAGATTAAGTGTTTAAAACCTCAAAATTTTACTAATCATTGCTAGACAGTGTTCAACTCAGGACTGATATCATGAAAACATGCTAATATCATGGAAATGGTGATAATAATTCCTAAGGGAATCCAAATAATTGACATTCAGCCCAAATATGATCATAACAATCCAAGTAGGATGTTTATCAACCAATTTCTAACCAATAGCACAATACTAACATCACTCGGGTGGACTAAGTCATAGTCCCCGATCACAAACGACCCCGCACTCGCTGTAGAGTACATGTCTTGCCTCAATATAGCATCACAGTGTGATATACTGGAGTTTCAAACCCTCAGGTCATCATCCACATCTATTACTCACCTCAAGCCGACCAAAATCCTCTATGACCTTACCTCTCAAATCGACCTCCTCATGCGTCAAATCCAACCAAAACCAAAATGAATACGTCACATTATGCTATAGGATCAAAACTCAATCGAAAATAATCGAAAAATATCAATAATCCCAAAATTGAAAAAACATGAGCCCCGAGCCCACTTCTAAAAACACAGAAATTTTTACAAAAAAGCGTTCTTCATTTTCTCCCGATTCCGTACATATAAAGAACACCAAAATCGGAGTCCGTTTGACCTCTCAAATCGACCCCTAAAGATATCATAATTTCAGGCCCAAAATCCTATTTTTCTACCGTTTTTCATAAATTAATGAATGATATTATGGTCTATAATCACCCATAAATGAGTTTTAATAATCAAATCACTTACCTTTATGATACCCACTGATTTTCTCTCTTAAAAATTGCCTCAGAAGCTTCTTCCCGTTCCAAATTGGAAGAAAACTCGACATGCTCATTATAGATATACTGTTCGTGCATTTTACTACTCCCAATGGATTCCTTGTGAAATTCTAATAAAATTAGGCTTTTGAATCACTCAATTTGACCTTATAATAGAGGAGATATGTTGGTATTAAGATTTGCAAATAGTGCAGGTTTTTAATACGCCGTCAAGAGCAATTTCATCATTAACCTGAAAATCTGGGCAACCTTAGCAAAATGGCCATAAAATCCTCATACGATGTCTAAATTCGATGATTCATTTTGCTACAGGTCCAAAATTACGATACAGATCTAATGAGTTATTCAAAATAGTATTCGAAGCTCATTTGTTCAATATGATATCATTTATGCCTGAAGAAACGATGTGGAAGCATAAGAAAAACGAGCATAATGCAACCCAAACCTATCCAAAACTCACCCGAGATCCTCGGGACCGCATACGAACATACTAATATGTCACATATGATCATACAAACCTATTTGCACTCTCAAAACACCAAAACTAACTTCAAAACACCAAATTTACATCGGATTCAAGCCTAAGTTCTTCTAAAACTTCCGAAACATGTATTTGATGAAAAATCCAACCAAATCACCTCCGAATAACCTGAAATTTTGCAGACATATCTCAAATCACCTAAAAAAGCTTCAAAAACTCTCGTAATTCCATTCTGACCCTCAGATCAAAATATCACCTATCAACCGAAATTCGCCAAAATACTGACTATCGCCAATTCAAGCTTAATTCTACATTGGACCTCCAAATCCAATTCCGATTTCACTCCTAAGTCACAAATTATCTCCTGAAGCTACCCGAACCACCATAACCATATCCGAGCCCTCTAACTACATAGTCAACTACCGGTTGACTTTTTCAAAACAAGGTTCCTTCTAAGAAGATAAGTGCCTTATTTCCAACTAAAACCAATTTAATTCTATTCGATCAACTCAAATACTAATAGTGAAACTTAGATAAATATAACAAGGGGGAAACGAGGCGGTAATACCCTATATGACGGATCGGGTCATCACAAAATTTCCAGTAATAACCTACCAAATTGAGAAAGCTACGAACCTCCCTGGTGTCGTGGGTCTAGGTCAAGTCTTAACTGCCTTAACCTTTTGTGTATCAACCAGGATACCTTCACCAGAAATGATATGCCCAAGGAAAACTACAGAGTTCAACCAGAATTCACATTTAGAGAATTTGGCATACAACTTCCTTTTTGTAGAATAGTGAGCAGAATACGCAAATGATCTGCATGCTCAGCCTCTGAACGAGAATACACCAATATATAGTAGATAAATACATTTATGAACACACCTAGAAAGTGTCTGAACATACAATTCATCAAATCCAAGAATACTGCTGGGGCATTGGTCAAACGAAATGACATAACACGAAACTTAGAGTGCTCGTATCTGGTCCTAAATGATGTCTTTGGAATATATTTCTCCTTAAGACTTACCTGATGGTACCGGGACGTAGAGTCTATCTTTGAGAAACACTTGGCACTTGCAATTGATCAAATAAATCATCAATCCTTAGAAGCGGGTACTTATTCTTGATTGTCAGCTTATTCGTTTGTCTATAATCATTACATATCTATAAGGAACCATCTTTCCTCCTTAGCAAAAACACGGGTGCTCCCCATGGTAATGTAACGGGTCTGATAAAGCCTTTATCAAGCAAGTCCGTTAGTTGTTCCTTCAACTCTTACGAAAAACATTACTAATGTATGGAAAGCTTGGTTGGATTTCTTTCTTAAAAGATTATAATGTCATCCTCACTTTTTAGGTGGCCCCATACAGTTAATGTTTGGTGTCACATTTGTTTCAAAGTGTGACACCTTGCTACCTTTATTACTTAGTCATTAAAAGGAAAGGGTTGCTTGCCACATTTGGGAGGGGTTAAATCTTACCCAGTCTTTAATTAATTACTCATTAATTAATCAATTAACGATACAATTAAGAATTATCTTAAATTGCTTAAAATACTACTCATTTTTAATACACCCTTACTATCATGGTCATGGGGTACCTTATGTGGCACTACCCTATAAATATCAGGTATTATGGCTCGGATCATATTATATTTCAAATTGGCCACCTTCGACGAAACTCATATTCTTTAATTTCTTACACTTTATCCTTCGCGGAACTTACTTATTGCTTGTTATAAATTGAATAAATACGTATAACCTCAAAATTATCTCATCCCCAAGTTTATGTCGATTAACTTACGACAAAACTTTAATGTACGAAAATACGAGATGTAATATCTAGCTATATAAGTCCCATGAATTTGATTAACTACAAGTTGCGAGTCACTATTGATTATAATCTACACTATTTTGAGCTCTTATGCCAATTCCAGACCTACAATTATAGCTTCATATTCTACTTCATTGTTAGTAATAAGATGCCACTTTATTGTGTGCCTTATAGTTTTTTCCAAAGTTGAAATTAAAAAATGCCTAAATCCACTCCTTTTTTATTCGAGGAACCATAGTAAATATGGTCCATGTACTTGGATCAGACCCGTTGAATACTTGCAGTTCCTTATCTGCTTCTGGTACTATTCCTGGGCTGAAGTCTGCTACAAATCTGCTAAACCTTGTGATTTTATCGCAGTTCTAGGTTGATATGTAATATCATATTCACTAGTTCTATGTCCCACTTGGCTAATCTATATGATAGTTCTTGCTTATGCAATATACTTGTTAAGGGGTAAGCGATCACTACAAATATAGGGTGATATTGGAAATAAGGCCTCAACTTTCTAGATGCAATGATTAGTGCTAAAGGAAGTTTTCTAAAAATAGGGTATTGAGTTTCAACATCCAATAATGACTTGATAATATAATAAATTGAAGATTATTTACCTTTGTCTTCTCGAACTAACATTGCACTTACCACCATTTATGACACAACGAGATTGATGAGTAGCCTTTTGCCATCCTTTAATTTAGCCAGCAACGGTGGATTCGACATGTATGTTTTTAGATTTTTTAGTGCTTGTTGGCATTCATCAGTACATTCTATAATGACCTGACCGGCTACTTTACCTCTTATAACCTCGTTCCCTTAAATAAAGCCTCCCGTACTTTATTTAACTAATTTACGACTTGCGGGGGCGATTGGTTCAGGAATTGGATGGGTTTTGAGTAATAATATGCCCATTTGTTTCTTTGAGATTTCTTAAAAAGACCAAGTTTGACATTGGTCAATATTTTTGGAAAACGAACACAGATTCATGATTTATCAATTTCTAAGGGTCCGTGAAAAAATATGGGACCTAGACGTATGTCCGAAATTGAATTCCAAGGTCCCTAGCTTGGGTAATGAATTTTTATGTGAAATTGTTAAATTGAATTTTTAAAGAACTAAAGAAACTAAGTATTCATTGAATTCCTAGGTATCAGGCTCGGATTTTTGTTTCAAAACTTGGTATGGGTTCGAAATATCAGTTAAGACTTACCCGTAAAATTTGGTGCCAATCCGAGTAGTTTATGGATGTTTTGACCCGTTAGAAGAAAATTTAGAAGTTAAAATTCAATGGTTTGATTCTTTTGGTTTTGGGGTTTAATTTCTCAATTTAGCGTTGTTTTGAGTGTTTTGAGGGTTTGAGTAGGTCCGCCTCATGATTTCAGACTTGTCAGTATGTTCAGAAGGGGCTTGGGAGTCCCGAGCATCAAATGGCCGAAGCTCGAGTGAAGTTAGAAAGTTGAAAAAGGAATGAAGGTTGTTGCTTCTATCATAAGCACATCTGCGGTTCTAGGACCGCAGAAGCGGGATAGCAGATGCGGTCAAATGACCGCAGGAGTGGTTCTGCATAAGCGTCTTTCAGACCACAGGTGCGGTCCAGTCTCCCTTTGCCTAGAGCCGCAGATGCTGCCTTATTACCATAGATGCGGTCTAGCCTTCCTTAGCCTAGAGCCGTAGATGCGGCCTTATTTCCGCAGGTGCGGGACCGTAGATGCGGTCCCCAAACCGCAGAAGCGCAAATCGCTGGGTTGTACACTCTTTTTATTCGAACTCAAGTGCATTTATTTCACATTCTTCTCCACACTTGGGCGAATTTGGGGCTTCCAAAGATAAGAATTCCGCATATCATCACAAGGTAATTACTTTCCACTCCCCCTTAGGTTAAATACATGAACATTAGATAGATTAAACACTAGAATCTAAGTAAAATCAAGGGATAGAGCTAGACCTAGGGTTTTAATAAAACTAAGACTTAATCATGTAAATTAATATGTAATGAACTAAAAATCATATATTATAGATCTTTAGGGCATGACTTCCCTCGAAATATCTCGGAATTCGGGCATGTGGGCCAGGGTCGGAATTTATGAAACTTGTGTTTATTGTTGGGAAATTTCTTAAATATCTAGGATTTGATATTACGAGGTTATATTAATTAGTTCTTACTTCATTTAAATAGTTTGGGATTGTTCGCCTTTGAATTAAGGACTTGGACGCGTTCTTGGAAATTGGCAGTGCACATTGGAGCGAGGTGAGTCTCCTTTCTAACCTTGTAAGAGCGAATTGTCCCCTTAGGTGAATTAATTTTTTATGTGCTCCTACTTGGGGGCTATGTACGCACAAGGTGACGAGAGTCCGTACGTAGCTACTATTATGGCTATTGTCCGGGTAGTCTAGGAACCAAAAGCATCATATACTTTGAATATCTGCAATCCTATGGACATTCGAATTTCTTAAATTAATGTGAATTAGTGAAAAAATTTCTAAAAGGATTTAAACTTCATTTTATTAAATTTTTAGAAGAAGATTGGCCTTTATTTGAATAATTACTCCCCGATAAATTCTTAATCTACTATTTGAGCATGTATTTTATGTGTACCTGCGTCGCATGTATCATTCACGAGTAGGGTGGTTATTTATTTAAATTTTACTGCGTCTCTCATATGATTCACGAGCGGGGTAATAGATGCATCTATGGTTTGAGCGGTTCGACCGTCGGCAGTGCATATTTTTTTTCTAATGGATCGGAACGTACGTCCCTCGGTGGTTATTTGCGCATGAGTTATCCAACTTTCTATCTGTGGTTCAAACTTCAGGGTCGTTTAAATAATTATATATGAATGAACACACTTAATGTAAGGTTAAAAGAAACATTTATATTTCATACTTGGGAATTTTACGACTTGAGTTATACCTGTTTATTATAAATGATTCTCATTATTTTTTGACCTCAGTAAGTATCAAGTCGACCTCTCGTCTCTAATTCTTCGACATTAGACGGGATACTTACTGGTTACATGTTGTTTATGCACTCATGCTATACTTATGAACTTAAATGCACGATCTGAGGCAGGTGGATCTGGATTCTACTCTGGTGTGCGTTAGTGAACACCCCTGTGACTTCTACGGTGAGCTGCTTCTCTTTTATGTTGATCCGCAACTGAAGAAAATTTCCCTTATACTTTTGTTTCTGTATATCCTGATTCAGATAGTAGGATATTATATTAATCTTTTGTGTATATTCTACTAGTCGCCCATAGCTTGTGACACCAGGTTCTGGCACACACATTAGTAGACATTTATTTTTGGGTTGTATCACCATTATGAGACATTATTGGTCATTTATGATCTTACCTTAAATTTGAAAAATCCGTTACACTTAGTATTGGTAAGAGTAAAAAAAATGAGAATTTAATTATATTTTTGCATTGGCTGGCCTGACAATGGTGTCAGGCGCCGTCATGACCTATTATGGAAAATGGGTCATAACAACAAGGTATCAGAGCACTAGGTCCACGTAGGCCTCACAAGTTATGGGAAAACGTAATAGTGTATGGTAGATCGGTATAGAGACATCTGTATTTATCTTCGTGAGGCTATAGGGTATTAGGAAAGACTACTCTTCATTCATTTTCCATTGTGCGGTGGTCAATGTACTAAATTTCCCTCTTCTATTCTCTCACAGATGGTGAGGACTCGTACCGCCGACGTTTCAGACCTAGGAGGAGTTGCTCCCCTAGTTGCTAGAGGCTGAGGTGGAGGCCGAGGTCGAGGGAGGGCACCGTCCTATGCTAAGAGACGCGGACATTATACTGCCATTCCAGTTGCACCACCAGCAGATCGTACGAGGGGTTCAATCATTGAGGAGCAGGGCGAGGTGCCCGCAACTGAGCCTAACCCGATTGATTTCATGACAACACCGGGATTTCATTAGGTCATGGGCCGCATGCTTCGGTTCATGGATACTATGACTCAGGCTAGTTTATTTCCAGCAGATCCAGCTACCTCGCAGACTGGTGGGGGAGCACAAACCCCCACTGCTCAGGATCCAGATCATACAACCGCAATTTATATGACTTAAGGTGCACTACCTATATATGAGGTTCATCTAGTAGCTGCAGTGGCACCCCACCGCAGGCCAGTAGTGGATGGTGACCCGTAGAAGCTACTAGACAGATGGACTAGACTTCACCCTACAGTCTTCGGGAATGAGCGTCATGAGGATGCCCAGGACTTCATTGATAGGTGCAGGGACAGACTACATAACGTGAGGATATTGGAGTCACATGGAGTTGACTTTACAGCTTTTCAGTTGGAGGGTATGGCCCGTATATAGTGGTAGTGTTATGCACTTAGCAGACCAGCATGTTCTCCTCCCCTTACCTGGGATCAGTTCACTTAGTTGTTCCTTGACCGATACATTCCGCCCTCTAAGAGGGAAGAGCTGCATCATCTGTTTGAGCATCTGGAGCAGGGTTATATATCAGTGACCGACTATGAGGTGAGGTTCTCAGAGTTGTCTCACCATGCACTTATGATACTTACCACAAAAGCATATAGCGTACAACAATTTGTTCGGGGTTATACCCCGCTATCCGGTCTGGCATGCCCCGAGAGATAGCGATGGGCATAGGGTATCATCTAGTACTGGAGATTGCTTGCAGGATTGAGGGTTACCATCTGAGAGGTAGATAGCAGATGTAGTAGCAAAATAGGGCCAAATTCTCTGAAGAGTTTAGAGGTTCCCCAGTTAGGGGGAGAGGCTAGTTCAGGAGAGGTCAGCCCAGCAGGTCGTCAAACTCAGCACCACCACCCCCTCCCTGAGGTGTCCTAGCAAGGCCTTATTTCAGTGTGATGCCAAAGAGTTTTTACCCACCAGCCATTCAGGGTCCTTCCGGCGGGTATTCTAGTTATTAAGGTTCTTCTAATGCTCCCTCCAATTCCACGCCAGAGAGTTCATATTGCCCACCATTCATCCAGGGATATTCTAGTGGGTATTCAGAGCAGCAGGCTCAGACTTTAGGGTATCAGGCTTTGGTGCCGAGAGGATGTTACGAATGTGGAGATCCGAGTCATATGAAAAGGAATTGTCCCAAATTTCGAGGCAAGGCGGCATAGCAGGGTCAGTAGTCCATGGTTCCAGCACCAGTTGCCCAGCCATCTAGAGGTGGAGGGTAGACTAGAAGAGGCTGTCCCAGGGGTGGAGGCCAGATGGGAAGAGGTCATCCAGCTACTACTCAGTCAGGTGGAGGCCAGATAGTCGGTGCTCTGGCTAGATTCTATGATCTTCCAATCAGACCAGATGCATTGGAGTCAGATGCCGTCATCACAGGTATTATTTCAGTCAGCGGTAGGGATGCACTGGTATTATTTGGTCCAGGGTCTACTTATTCATATGTATCGTCTCTGTTTGCTTGTTTCCTGGTTATTTCTCCTGAGCCTTTGGGTGTTCCTGGTCATGTGTTCATTCATGTGGGTGATTCTGTGGTTGTGGATTGGTTCTACCGGTCTTGTGTGATTACTTTCTGTGGTTACGAGACTAGAGCGGATCTTCTGTTGCTCGATATGATTGATTTTTAGGTCATCCTGGCCATGGATTGGCTATCTCCATATCACACCATCCTTGATTGCCATTCCAAGACTATTTCACTTGCGATGCTAGGATTTCCAAGATTGGAGTGGAAGGGTTCCACAATTGATACACCTAGCAGGGTTATTTCTTTCCTAAAGTCTCAACGCATGGTTGGGAATGGCTATTTGGATTATTTGGCTTATGTCCGAGACACCACTGCAGAGTCTCCGACGATTGATTTAGTGCTAGTAGTCCGATAGTTCGCTGATGTTTTTCCTTCTAATCTTCCTGGCATGCCTCTAGATCATGATATTGATTTCTGTATTAATTTGGCTCCAGGTATTTAGCCTATATCCATCCCACCATACTGTATGGCTCCTAAGGAGGTGAAGGAGTTGAAGGAGCAGTTGGAGGAGTTGTTAGCAAAGGGGTTTGTTAGGCCCAGTGTATCACCTTGTGGTACACCAGTGCTATTTGTGAAGAAGAAAGATTGGTCTATGCGGATGTGCATTGATTATCACCAGTTGAACAAAGTCACCATCAAGAACAAGTATCCATTACTCCGTATTGATAATTTGTTTGACCATCTGCAGGATGCTAGGGTGTTCTATAAGATTGACTTGAGATCAGGGTATCTTTAGCTGAAGATTCGGGATTCAAATGTTCTGAAGACTGCATTCAGGACTAGATATGGTCACTATGAGTGTTTGGTGATGTCATTTGGCTTGACTAATGCTCCGATGAATTTATGGACTTGATGAACAGGGTGTTCAGGCCTTATATTGATTATTTTGTTATCGTCTTCATTGACGACATCTTGATATACTCACATAGCCTGGGGGAGCACGAGCAACATTTGAGAGTAGTGCTTCAAACCTTGCAAGAGCAGAAGCTTTATGCTAAGTTCTCCAAATGTGATTTTTGGCTAGAGTCAGTGGCATTATTGGGGTATGTAGTGTTAGGAGAGGGTATTAAAGTGGATCCCAAGAAGATTGAGGTAGTTCAGAGTTGACCACGTCCTACTTCAGTGACCGACATCAGGAGTTTCCTGGGGTTAGCAGGTTACTAAAAGCGATTTGTGCATGGTTTTTCATCTATTGTATCACCTTTGACTAGATTGACCCAAAAGGGTGCTCCATTCCGTTGATCCGAGGATTGTGAGGAGAGCTTCCAGAAGCTCAAGATGGCTTTAGCTACGGCACCAGTTCGCCTTTCTAACCTTGTAAGAGTGAATTGTCCCTTTAGGTGAAATAATTGGTTATGTGCTACTATTTGTGGGGGCTACGTATGCACGAGGTGATAAGAGTCTGTGCGTAGCTAGTATTATTCTATTGGAGACGGGTAGTCTAGGACTCAAAAGCATGCTATACTTGGAATATCTGCAATCTAATAGACATTCGAATTTCTTAAATTAAAGTGAATTAGTAAATAAATTTCTAAAAGGATTTAAAACTTCATTTTCTTAAATTGTTAGAAGAGGATTGTCTTTTATTTGAATAATTACTCCCCGATAAATTCTTAATCTTCTATTTAAGCATAATGTGTACCTGTGTCACATGTATCATTCACGAATAGGGTGGTTGTTTATTAAAATTTTACTGCGTTGTACGTATAATTTGCGAGCGAGGTAATAGATGCATCTATGGTTCGAGCCGTTCGACCCTCAGCAGTGCACATTTACTTTTTTGTTGGATGGGGCCATATGTCCCTCGGTGGTTATTTGTGCATGAGTTATCTAGCTTTCTATCTGTGGTTCAAACTTCAGGATTGTTTAAATATTTATATATGAATGAACACTCTTTATGGAAGGTTAAAGGAAGGACTTATATTTCATACTTGAGAATTTTATGACTTGAGTTATACTTTCTTATTATAATTGATTCTCATTGTTACTTGACCTTAGCAAGGTCAAGTTGATCTCTCGTCTCTGCTTTTTCGAGATTATATGGGATACTTACTGGGTACATTTTGTTTATGTACTCACGCTATGTTTGTGTACTCAAATGTACATGATCTGAGGCAGGTGGATCTGGATTCTACTCAGGTGCGCATCAGTGAGCACCCCTGGGATTTCTACGGTGAGTTGCTTCTCTTTCATGTCGATCCGCAGCCGAAGAAGTCTTCCCTTGTACTTTTGTTTCTGTCTAGGCAGTAGGATAGTATACTTTTCTTTTGTGTATATTCTACTAGTCGCCTGTAGCTTGTGACAATAGGTTCTGGCACACACATTAGTAGACATTTATTTTTGGGTTATATAACCATTATGATACATTATTGGTCACTTCTGGTCTTAACTTAAATTTGAATAATTCTTTACACTTAGTTTTGGTAAGAGTAAAAAATAATATGAATTTAGTTATATTTCCACGTTGGCTAGCCTAACAATAATGTCATGTACCATCATGACCTATTAAGGAAAATAGGTCGTGAAACATTCAAATTGGCTTTTCTTTTTCAACACTAAAAAACATAAAACTCTTCTTCGAAGATTTAGAAATAAGCCTTCCTAATGCTGGTATCCTACCTGTCAACCTCTACACCTCTTTTTTTCTCGTGAGTATGTCTAGTATTTCTTCAATGGATGTAATATATGCTGGTTTACTTCAATTCCTCGGTTAGAAACAAGGAAACCTAATAACTTACCCAAAGACACACCAAATGCACACTTTTCAGGATTTAGCTTTATATTGAATTTGTGGAGAATCTGAAATGTATCTGACAAATGTTGGATTTGATCCCCACCTATGCTGACTTGACTAGCATATTATTGATGTAGACTTCCATTGTTTTTCCAAGTGTTATTGAGGCATTTTCATTACTAACCTCTTGTACGTGGCTCCAGCAATCTTTAGACCGAAAGGCATGAATTTATAACTATAAGTTCCCTATCTATAATAAATGTAGTTTTCCTCATCTGTAGGATCTATTTTTATCTGATTATATCCTTAATGGTCATCTAATAAACTTAACAATTCATGTCCTACAATAGCATCAATTAGTTGATATATGTGCATTAAAGGAAAATAATCTTTAGGGCAAGCTTCATTCAAATCAATATAGTCTACAAAAACCCGCCATTTACCATTCCTTTTAGGAACCACTACAGTATTAGCTAGCCAGTTAAGATATTTTACCTCTCAGATTGACCCAAATTTTAAAAGCTTTTGTACCTCATCCTTAATCACCTGGTTTTTGAAGGAACCTTACTTCATGTTATTCTGTTTGATAGGTGGATATGTTGGATCTTCATTTAGCTTATGGGTAATTACCTCCGATGGTATACCTGTCATATCTAAATGTGACCAAGAAAAGCAATATGTGTTAGCTTTTAAGAATTCAATCAACTTACCTTTCATCTCTGCGCTCAGGTTCGTTCTGATGTAAACTTTTCTGTCCGGCCAATGTATAACGCACCACCGCTTCGAGTTATTCAATTTTTGTTTTGATGTTTTCATTCTCTTATAGCTCTTGAATGATATCAGGCCTTGCGTCTACATCTATTTTCACATCTCCCATTGAGCTTTGTGTTGTTAAATCCTTATCTGAATTTTGTAGTTGCTATTTTTTGTCTGTAACATCGTTCCTTATGCTTGAATCCGCCACTGAATTGATACTTGTAGAAGCCCGCTGATCACCATGGATTTTTCTAATTCTTCATTATGAAGGGAACTTAATAACCTGATGTAAAGTAGACAGAATGACATCCATCTCATGAATCCAACGTGTTATGGGAATCGTATTATACGCCATGTCCGTATCTATCACTTGAAATTTTGTATCTTTGACTACTCCTTCTGTGAATGTGTTGAGCACTATCTCTCATTTTGTAACAATGCTTGAATTGTCAAATCTAGATAAGGTACGTACTTTGGGTACCAATTTATCATCGGTTTGCATCTTGTTTACCACTCTTAAAAGAATGATATTTACAGAACTTCCTAGATCAATCAAAACTTGTTTCACATTAGTATCATGAACAAGAAAAGACATTATCAGTTCATCATTGTGTGGGATCATCACGACATCTGCATCTGCATCATCAGACTTTATTTTATATTCTTCCGAAACTTGGCGATTCACTTTCGTGGTTAACTGACGTCTTTTTTGCAATCGTATACATCACATCGTTGAAATCCTATCCTCCGCTTATCACATTAACAATATTTATGATGACTGAGGTTTTGGTGGATTCTGTCTATTCTTTATATACGCTTGCTTACTCTTCTCACTTAACAAATCAGTTAAATAACCTTGCTTTAACAATGTCACGGCCCACACCCCGGTCGTGATGGCGCCCAACACATTGCTAGGGAAGCCCGACCATCTTATCCATTTAAACCAGCCAATTATAATTTAATACTGATTAATCGGTGTAATTAGCCTGTTTTTATAACAAATCAAGAAGTGTAGAAATGAAATACAAGAATACAGTCCCAACCAAATCGCGGTGTCACAAGTCTGAGCCTATACAAATGAGATCTACTACACAATCAAGTCTAAGCAAAATGGAGACAACAAAATGTTAAAAAGGAAAAGGTCAGGTACTGCGGACGTCGGCAGCTACCTCGAAGCCTCCACGGAATGGGGATAATAAAGCAGTTGCGATAGCTCAACTGCCCTCCTGAACCTGCATATATATGCACAAAGTGCAGGGGTGGGGTGAGTATATTTCAACTCAGTGAGTAATAATAATAAATAACAACTGAAAAATAAGAACACCTGTATTATCACTAAACGGTTCTAAGGGTAACCTCGCAGGTAAGTCATCTCTACGGTGAATAATCCCCATCTCCAGTCCACATCTATCTTGCCATGGTCTCACACTGACCTAGTCCTCACTCATACAGCTACGACATACAACCGATCCAATGTTTATATATGTGTATACATATGTCTATAATGCGGCAGCGCGCAGCCCGCTCCGATATATATATATATATATCCATCTCAACATATAAAGACACATACCTCTGTCTATAATGTATAAATATTTAAGTAGATAGTAGGATATAATTAAGTATAATGCTGCGGCGTGCAGCCCGCTCTAATACATATACCACTGCGGCGCGCAGCCCGCTCCATTTAACGTCGACGGCGCTCACTGGGGGTGTATACAGACTTCGGAGGGGCTCCCTAGGCCCAAACGCTATGATACTGCGGCGTGCAGCCCAATCCACACATATATTACTGCGGCATGCATTCCGATCCAATATATATATACACATATATAATTATACTACTGCAGCGTGCAGCCTGATCCTATAATATACTCCAGCGCTCACTGAGAATGTGTGCAGACTCAAACTCTGAAGGGGCTCCTACAGCCCAAGTGCAATAATACTGCAGCGTGCAGTCCGATCCACATGTATATATATTACTGTGGCGTGCAGTCCGATCCACATATACATCACTGCGGCGTACCGTCCGATCCAACACATATAGTGCTGCGGGGTGCAGCCCGATCCAATATAGATATATATATATATATATAATATCTCATAGTGGGTCCTAGACCCTATCCCAGTAAGTAAAGACTTGGCCACTCAGGCCCAATATAACATCTCATAGTGGATCTTCGACCCTATCTCAGTCGGTATAGACTTGGCCTCTCAGGCCCAATATAACATCTCATAGTGGGTCCTCGACCCTATCTCAGTCGGTATAGACTTGTCCTCTCAGGCCCACTCAGCTAGAAAAGGGGAATTCCACCCTAGATAGTCTCTCTCAAGGTACACATCTAGTACGGGCTCATGATATGCTATACGGCTATAACTACGACTGCTTGTATGTATCCAGCATGATATAAGGGTCGCTTAGCTCTACTGGCTCCCCTAATACTCTACAGATCGACACAAGGCCCCAAACATGGCTACTAGCCCAATTACACAGTTATAATCTTATTCACAGTCATAATACACAATACACTATCAGTCGGGAAGGACCAAGTCCAATCCCTAAATCACAATGCCACCATGCCTGTCACATGACGCGTGTCTCATCTCTACTTAGCACTGTATAATGCGAGTACGGGGTTTCGAACCCTCAGTACATTATTTACTACCACCACTCACCTCGACCCGGTAGAAGCCTTATCCCGCCTTGCGCTTTCCTTGCAATTCAACCGCCTCGGATGTCGAATCTGTTCAAATTCATAGAGAATACGTCAATATATGCTAATTACACACAACCGATTTGAAATAACTCAAATTGCACCAAAACCCACAAAGTTGTCAAAACCCGACTTTTGGTACGCTTCTCGAAAAATTACAAAAGTTACATATTCGGAATCCTAGTCTCAACACGAGTCTATGCATATAACGTTTTCCAAAATCGGACACCGTTTGCCCACTCAAATCGACATTTTTCCAAAACCTTGGCTTAGGCAAAATTCCCCCATTAATTCATCCAATTTCAGTGAAATAGAGGAGGATTTCAAGATAAAAATACATAATTGAACCATAAAAGTTACCTCCGATGATAACCCGATGAAATCCCAGCAATTTCCCTTCACTTTCTCTCTCTCAGACTCAACAATGGAGGTTTAAGAATGATAGTCCGCGTCTGAAATGTTCTGGACTTAAATTCACTGCCAGGCCTATATTCTCTACGCGATCGCAGCACTGGGCTCGCGATCGCGATGCACAAATTCTGGGCTGCCAACTTTTCCTCTACCCGATCACATAAACCTGGACGCGATCACAGTGAACAACTTAGCGACCATATGCGATCGCAATGCTACGAACGCGATCGCACTGCACTCGAGCTCGACTCTACGCGATCGCATCAACACACCCGCGATCGCGATGCACAACCCCTCGACCTTACGCGATCGCATCACTCTTCCCGCCATCGTGAAGAACAAATTACCAGCCTCACTCTGATACACTACGCGATCGCGTGGCAATGACCACGATCGGAGAGAACAATTAATCTACAATTTTATTGCAGCAATTCCAGCAGTTCATTTGGCTCAAGATGGTCCGTTTGGACCCCCGAATTCATCCCGAGGCCGCCGGGACCCCAAAAAGAACCACCAACATACTCCATAGCATGATACAAACTTGTTCCAATCATAAAAACATACCGTAAAACACGGAAAGCATCGAATCCAAGCAAATTCAAGCTAAATTTTCATTCAAACTTCCGCAACCGTCATTCGATCAGAAACCCGACCAAACGACCTCCGAATGACTTGAAATTTTGTAGGCACATTAAAAATCACCTAACAGAGCTACTGCAACTGTTGGAATTCCATTCTGACTCCCGGATCAAAATCTCACATACCGATCGGATATCACCAAAATTCAACTTTTGCCAATTCAAGCCTAAAACTACACCGGACCTCCAAATTCATTTCCGATCGCTCTCCTAGCTCATAAATGACCTCCTTGAGCTGATCGAATCATCAGAATTCGATTCCGAGCTCTCTAACTCACAACTCAACGTCCAGTTGAATTTTCCCAACTATTCCTTCTTCTAAGAGACTTTTGTCTCATTTCCAACTAAACTCAATCCGAATTGATTCAAACTCGCCAAACATGCATATTGAAACATTAACAAGCGTTTAACGGGGATAACGGGGTGATAACTCACATGATGACGGGCCGGGTCATCACATTCTCCCCAACTTAAGCAAACGCTCGTCCTCGAGCGGACCAAGAGGTTTACTAGAAGTAACCCAATAGCTGAATGACCCTTCCAAGCATATATTCGGGGCGATCCCACGTCACCCTATCTCATATAAGTCCGATACACACTATAGCTGGAATTCTCACAGCCCAGTCCTAATCTCATGCCTATGCCCAGGATACACATGATCCAACTGTAATAGCCCATATTTGCCACCCCAGGTAAGATCACATGATGTATCAACAACCGAATCGCTCGTGACGATGGTCTCGAATCACAACAATGGCCACCATGACAAATTAATAGCAGAAAAACCTTTCTCATTAGATAGAGTCTTATTCCAACACCTTCATATCCTGCCCAAGGCAGCTGAAGCACGCGACATACCGAACCCATCTCTCGGGTCAACCATTCATGAATCCATTTCCCTTTTTAACTGATACCACAATAGATTTTGGAGCCAAAACCTCTATATTACCTTTCTAACAAGCTGAAATCACATATGCTCGCTCTCATTAATAACTCAAATGATCATTTCAGTTATAACACACTGCACTGGTGACATGACATCTCAAACACCGGCCTAAGCCGCGACGAGCACAACACAGGCTCCAATAGAAACGTCTGAACATACACCAATCATGACAACTGTCTCCAACAAAAGAGCTGTAATTCAATTCCTCTGTACCATTACAACATAGAACTGAGATCCCGTATCACACCATAGAGTACTTGAATCCTTCTCGAGAGGTCATAACATCACGTTGCCTTGCCACGATTCTTGATTCTATCCAAGTGCTATTACTTATGAAGCACCTCAAGTCGCCATGCTCAAAATGGTCAGCCACACACATATCTAGGTCTGAACTCAAGCAATCAATCGCACGTGTGGTGATACCATTGATGTACGTTATCAAATATTGAAAGGACACAACTGATGTGCTATTCCCCGAGCGGTACCCAATACGGACAATTCCTCAGAAGCTAGGAAGTATTGTATACCAGGTAGCATATAGGAAGCTATATTTTCCACATCACACTGTTGCGGTATGCAACCTGTTCCAATAAGATACCTGTGGCGGCGGGCTACCCGATCCAGATACCATACCTGTGGCGGCGTGCCACCCGATCCTGATACCATACATGTGGCAGCGTGCCACCCGATCCAGATACTATACCTGTGGCGGCGTGCCATCCGATCCACGCATAATCTAGCAAAAGGGAATGCACATCGAGTCAAGTTGCTCGTTGTAACAAACATATATATAGCCTCAAGCTCGGCCACATGAAATACATCCGACAAAGTTCCTCAATACTGGAACTGAATCAATGGTAGATACCTCTACACTGACATCCGCTATGAAGGCCCAACTGATAAAGCAATACCTATCAGCCGTCCGGTGGCCCTAGGGTACATCTACCCTGCTGGAGCATGATCTGATGCGCTCTGCCACGCAGTTGTGACATTCCTATGATATAGTCCATATCACATTAGTTTTAGACAACCTGACTTATGACAACCAGTCTGCAATCATATATCATTATTCAAATTCGTCATATCAAGTAACGAGAGAGCCACTAGGGCTTCCAATTTACAATAACTGCTAAACGGTGTCGATACACACGATATACAACCACTGCATAGGTGGACTAACGAGAACTTCAAGTCTCCAACACATATATAACACATGAATCACTATGCCTGATTCCGTACTTCACCGTACGAATACATAACGCACATCAAGCGTCCATTCATACCATGAAAGCCATTCATAAATTTCATTATGCCATCAACGACTCAATTATTACAGTCGATCCAACAAGATAATACCACCATACCACTAGATTTTATCAGTTTACATTACCTTGTCCTTTTCGACCATATTCCCTGCCAATTCACTAGAATAGCTGTACCATTTTCATCAATCACTAGAAAGATCGATTCTTAAATCACCCGCAGCTGCCCGCGCTGCTCAATAATTTTAATGACCTCCCATATATTATGAACTGATCTCAAAACCTTGAATATGCCATTATCAACTTTCCATATCACACCGCATATACCATACCACACTTAAGATAACATGGAAATTCATATCCTTTTCCTATGCCGCAAACATCGGCGCACTCAACTAGTCAAGGATTTTCATGATGCCATATAGAGAAAACTCATTACACATTCCAAGCCTTGCATACCAACAGGAAAAATACACTCATTTTCAAACCACGGTAAAACACATCACAAACTCTTTCTCCCAATTACTTTGCATACGTTAAACTGCCAGGACTGAGTCCTTATACCCATATCGAGTTACACAACTGCCAGCACTCAAAAGCTTTATTGCAGAATATCTGCAAGATTCATTACTCCAAACACATACCAGGAATTAATCGTATCCTTACCATACCATTTTGGTTTATTAACAAGTTGTTCCATTTACCCAATTTCCTCTCTAATTCCTCTTTAATTTAATACTAGCTTTTACTGTAGCACCACAATACCTCAACTCATGTTACCACACAAGACTCGTACATAAGACCACACGATCTAAGACTCACAGGCCGCTGAATACCTCCTCAGATATTTCCCAGAGGTACCACAATCTACAACACTTTACCTTGAAGAATTTCCTGCAAATTTTGAATTCGTTATCATTACTCTCCAATATAGGTACATAGAACCTCATCATTCACATAATATAACACAAGTCTTGATACCTTCTACGAAACCACCGTCTTTAGCCACATACCCAATCTTAAGACACCTTACCGTTACAAGCAAAGTCTTGAACACCGCAAGACTACCTCGGGAGTCATTCACCTTTATTCAGCTGTAATTCAACTGTCTTATTGAACTGAACCACTCGTGCCTTGTTAGAACTCTAACACCAGCAGAACATGATTACATACAGATGCAATTAGCTATCTTTCTTTTCTATACACCGAACATTCTTTACTAACAATAGTTCAAAACATCCTAGTATTTCTTCACATCTACGAAGCACCATAACCCCTATCAGAATTTTCCCAACATGCTTGGAGACAGAACCAACATAGCACACAATAGTGCAATCCGTTAGTCAATAACAACCTCCCCAACTTGGCTCGGAGCCAAACATCAAAGCACTTTTAGCCGCTCATAGCATTCTTACTCAAATGATGCCACAATGATATAATGGGATTAAATTCAAGTCATTTACAAGCTTAACAGAGACTCGAATCATCAGAGACCTTAACTCTTCTGCAACTCTTGCATTTATACACTCACCATTTAAGCATATACTCCAGGTGACAGAATTACTTTCTAAGCCCCAGATTTTCCAAAAATTTTGACAGAGTTTCCTTTGTAATTTGGCCTATCCACCTGCCAACGAATCACCAAAATCATCCTAACAATACATCCGCAACTTGACGAGACATCACAATGCATATCAACAACATAAATCTCAATACTACACGAATTACATTATCAGCATTAGTACATGAACATGTGCTGCACCTGCTCAAATCATAACGCATATCAAATACCTTTCACCATGATACACCTAGCACATCCAATTTGGTCTTCCTGCGTCTGAACTCATACTACCGCTCGTAATGAACTTTACCCTTCCACTAAGAAACATGAACATATTCACCACGCCCATAGCTAGGGCTACATAACAGATCATAATAAGAATCAAATACCTTACAGCTCACCCATTATCGAACTGCCATTTCCACAATTAGGGACAATACTGTTCGTATGAATTTCATTATACCGGCTCGCAAAATTAGCACCTTGGTGCTCAAGCCATAGACAAGGATCCGGCCTCAAGTCCTCCAGACAGGACCAACATGAACTCATAGAGATTATATCTCGCCCCTCGATTGGGGAATCATAAGACATCAAGGCAAATTTATCACTAAGAACTCGAATGCACTTACAAACGTGTAGAAGGAGTTTCAAGAACTACATCTCAAGCTGAATCAAGTACGCACGATAAGAATTTCAAGAATTGAAACTTTCCTAAAAGGTTTGCAGCCTCCCGAGGATAAGTACAGGCGTCCCCGTACCGATCCACGAGACTCTACTAAACCGGCTCAAAACTCACGAGACCTGTTAACATAGGCTCTGATACCAACTTGTCACGACCCAAACCCCGGTCGTGATGGCGCCCAACATATTGCTAGGTAAGCCCGACCATCTTATCCATTTAAACCAGCCAATTATAATTTAATACAGATTAATCGGCGTAATTAGCCTATTTTCATAACAAATCAAGAAGTGTAGAAATGAAATACAAGAATATAGTCCCAACCAAATCGTGGTGTCACAAGTCTTGAGCCTCTACAAATGAGATCTGCTACACAATCAAGTCTAAGCAGAATGGAGACAACAAAATGATAAAAAGGAAGAGGTCAGGTACTGCGAACGTCGGCAGCTACCTCGAAGTCTCCATAGAATGGGGATAATAAAGCAGTTGCGATAGCTCAACTACCCTCATGAACCTGTATATCTGCACAAAAAGTACACGGGAGTGGGGTGAGTATATTTCAACCCAGTGAGTGATAATAATAAATAATAACTGAAAATAAGAACACCTGTACTATCACTAAACAGTTCTAAGGGAAACCTCACAGGTAAGCCATCTCTACAGTGAATACCCCCATAGTCCACATCTATCTTGCCATGGTCCCACACTGACCTAGTCCTCACTCATACAGCTACGGCGTATAGCCGATCCAATGTTTATATAATCTTATTCACAGTCATAATACACAATACACTATCAGTCGGCAAGGACCAAGTTTAATCCCCAAATCACAATGCCACCATGCCCGTCACATGACGCGTGTCTCATCTCTACTTAGCACTGTATAGTGTGAGTACGGGGTTTCGAACCCTCAGTACATTATTTACTACCACCACTCACCCCGAATCGGTAGAAGCCTTAGCCTGCCTTGGGGTTTCCTCACAATTCAACCGCCTTGGATGTCGAATCTGTTCAAATTCATAGAGAATACGTCAATATATGCTAATTACACACAACCCATTCGAAATAACTCAAATTGCACCAAAATCCACAAAGTTGTCAAAACCTGACTTTTGCTACGCTTCTTAAAAAATTACAAAAGTTACATATTCGGAATCCTCATCTCAACACGAGTCTATGCATATAAAGTTTTCCAAAATCGGACTCCGTTTGCCCACTCAAATCGATATTTTACCAAAACCCCGGCTTAGGCTAAATTCCCCCATTAATTCATCCAATTTCAGTGAAATAAAGGAGGATTTCAAGATAAAAATACATAATTGAACCATAAAACTTACCTCCGATGATAACCCGATGAAATCCCAGCAATTTACCGTCACTTTCTCTCTCTAAGACTCAACAATGGGGGTTTAAGAATTATAGGCCGCGTATGAAATGTTCTGGACTTAAATTCACTGCCAGGCCTATTTTCTCTACGCGATCGCAGCACTGGGCTCGTGGTCGCGATGCACAAATTCTGGGTTGCCAACTTTTATCTACACGATCGCGTGGACCTGGACGCGATCGCAGTGAACAACTTAGCGACCCTACGCGATCGCAATGCTATGAACGCAATCGCAATGCACTCGAGCTCGACTCCATGCGATCGCATCAACACACCCGCGATCGCGATGCACAACCCCTCGACCTTACGCGATCGCATCACTATTCCCACGATCATGAAGAACAAATTTTTAGCCTCACTCTGATACACTACGCGATCGCGTGGAAATGACAATGATCGCAGAGAACAATTAACCTGCAATTTAATTGCAGCAATTCCAGCAGTTCATTTGGCTCAAGATGGTCCGTTTAGACCCCCGAATTCATCCCGAGGCCCCCGGGACCCCAACGAAAACCACCAACATACTCCATAACACGATACAAACTTGTTCCAATCATAAAAACACGCCCCAAAACACGGAAAGCATCGAATCCAAGCAAATTCAAGCCTAAGTTTTCATTCAAACTTCCGCAACCGACATTCGATCAGAAACCCGACCAAACGACCTCCGAATGACCTGAAATTTTGCAGGCACATCCAAAATCACCTAATGGAGCTACTGCAACTGTTAGAATTCCATTCCGACTCCCGGATCAAAATCTCACATACCGATCGAATATTGCCAAAATTCAACTTTAGCCAATTCAAGCCTAAAACTACACCGGGCCTCCAAATTCACTTCCGATCGCTCTCCTAGCTCATAAATGACCTTCCTGAGCTGACCGAATCATCAGAATTCGATTCCGAGCTCTATAACTCACAAGTCAACGTCCAGTTGACTTTTCCCAACTATTCCTTCTTCTAAGAGACTTTTTGTCTCATTTCCAACTAAACTCAATCCGAATTGATTCAAACTCGCCAAACATGCATATTGGAATATTAACAAGCATTTAACGGGGATGACGGGGTGATAACTCACATGATGACGGGCCGGGTCATCACAAACAATTGCTCTACTTTCCTTTGTAGCAATTTGCAATCTCTTGTTTTATGACCATGATCATTTTGAAACTCGCACCAGAAATTGGAGTTTCTTCTTCTAGGGTTTGATCTTATTTCTTTTGGCCACCGCACCTTATCTCCTATACTTTTTAAAACAAATACTAGCTCAGAAGTGCTAATATTGTAACTGCCATCACCAATCATTGCCTTCATATTGTTATCCCATGCATCTCGCTCCTTTCCAAACCTAGATGATAAATTTGCATCCGCCTCTTGATCTAGAATTGTACCTCGGGTTTTGTTGTTTAGAACGTGAATCTAGTTCTGCTGGTCTCATATAAGGCCTGTACCTGTTATATTGGGCCTGAGAGGCCAAGTATATACTGATTGGGATAGGGTCGAGGACCCGTTATGAGGTATTATATATATATACCTATATTGGATCGGGCTGCACGCCGCAACAGTATATATATTGGATCGGACTGCACGCCGCAGTAATATACATGTAATATACATGTGGGACGGACTGCACGCTGTAGTATTATTGCGCTTGGGCTGTAGGAGTCCCTTCGGAGTCTGAGTCTGCACACATTCTCAGTGAGCGCTGGTGTATATTATGGGATCGGGCTGAGCGCCACAGCAGTATATATATATATATATATATATATATTGGATCGGACCGCACGCCGCAGTAATACATGTGTGGATCGGGCTGCACGCCGCAGTATAATAGTGCTTGGGCCTAGGGAGCCCCTCCGAAGTCTGTATACACCCCCAGTGAGCGCCGTCGACATTAAATGGAGCGGGCTGCGCTCACTGAGAATGTGTGCAGACTCAGACTCCGAAGGGGCTCCTACAGCCCAAGCGCAATAATACTACGGCGTGCAGTCCGTCCCACATGTATATTACATGTATATTACATGTATATTATTGCGGCGTGCAGTCCGATCCAATATATATACTGCTGCGGTGTGCAGCACGATCCAATATTGGTATATATATATAATACCTCATAACGGGTCCTCGACCCTATCCCAATCAGTATATACTTGGCCTCTCAGGCCCAATATAATATATCACAGTGGGATACGTATTGGAGAGGGTTGCATGCCGCGTCATTATACTTATTCATATCCTATTACCTACTTAAATACTTATATATTATAGACATAGGTATGTGTCTTCATATATTGAGATGGCCGTACACCGTAGGGGTACGAGTGAGGGTTTGATCGGTGTGGGATCTTGTAGAGATAGATGTGGATTGGAGATCAGAGTACTACCACAGTGATGACGTACTTGTGAAGGTTGCCTTAGAACTGCTAAGTGATAGAACAGGAGTTCTTACCTTCAGTTATTATTTATTATTGTTACTCACTGAGTTGAAATATACTCACCCCACTCCCTGCACTTTCTGTGCGGATCCACAGGTGCCCGAGAGCAGTTGAGACATTGTAGCTGCTGATCCTTGTCTACTTTTGCGGAGATTACGAGGTAGCTGCCAACGTCCGCAGAGCCTGTTTTCTCCTTCTTTATCATCTTGTTGATTTCTTTTTGCCTAGACTTGTTTGTATTAGGATGTTATTCTGTAGAGGCTCAGTCTCGTGACACCACGATATAGTTGGGACCGTATTTTGTATGCTTTAACTATCTCGCTCACCACCTGATATGATCATTTGCTGTTTAAGTTTAATTTGATTAATTGGAATTAATAACTGACTGGTTTAAGGGATAATAAGGTCAGGCTTGCCTAGCATTGTGATTGGGGACTTGGACTTAGTCCTTCCCGACTAATAGTACACTGTGTGTTATGACTGATAATAAGTTTATAACTGTGCAATTGGGCTGATAGCCATGTTTGGGGCCTTGTGCCGATCTGTAGAGCATTAGGGAACCTATAGAGCTATGTGACCCTTATATCGTGTTGGAAACATACACTCAGCCGTAGCTCTAGCCGTATAGCATAATATGAGCCCGTACTAGATGTGTACATTGAGAGAGATTATCTAGGGTGGAATTCCCTGTTCTAGCTGAGCAGGCCTGGAAGGCCAAGTCTATACCGATTGAGATGAGATAGGGTCTAGGACCCACTATGAGATGTTATATTGGGCCTGAAAAGCCAAGTCTATATTGACTGAGATAGGGTCAAGGACCCACTGTGATATATTATATTGCGCCTGAGAGGCCAAGTATATAATGATTGGGATAGGGTCGAGGACCCGTTATGAGGTATTATATATATATACCTATATTGGATCGGGCTGCATGCCCCAGAAGTATGTATATTGGATCGGACTGCACGCCGCAGTAATATACATGTAATATACATGTGGGACGGACTGCACGCTGCAGTATTATTGCGCTTGGGCTATAGGAGCCCCTTCGGAGTCTGAGTCTGCACACATTCTCAGTGAGCACTGGTGTATATTATGGGATCGGGCTGCGCGCCGCAGCAGTATAAATATATATACATATATATATTGGATCGGACTGCACGCCGCAGTAATACATGTGTGGATCGGGCTGCACGCCGCAGTATCATAGCGCTTGGGCCTAGGGAGCCCCTCCGAAGTCTGTATACACCCCCAGTGAGCGCCGTCGATGTTAAATGGAGCGGGCTGCGTGCCGCAGCGGTATATGTATTGGAGCGGGCTGCACGCCACAGCATTATACTTATTCATATCCTATTACCTACTTAAATACTTATATATTATAGACATAAGTATGTGTCTTCATATATTGAGATGGCCGTACACCGTAGGGGTACGAGTGAGGGTTTGATAAATGTGGGATCTTGTAGAGATAGATGTGGATTGGAGATTAGAGTACTTACCACAGTGATGACGTACCTGTGAGGGTTGCCTTAGAACTGCTAAGTGATAGCACAGGAGTTCTTACTTTCAGTTATTGTTTGTTATTGTTACTCACGGAGTTGAAATATACTCCCCCCACTCCCCTGCACTTTATGTGCAGATCCACAGGCGCCCGAGAGCAGTTGAGACATTGTAGCTGCTGATCCTTGTCTACTTTTGCGGAGATTACGAGGTAGCTGCCAGCGTCCGCAGAGCCTGTTTTCTCCTTCTTTATCATCTGTTGATTTCCTTTTGCCTAGACTGTTTGTATTAGGATGTTATTTTGTAGAGGCTTAGTCTCGTGACACCACGATATGGTTGGGACCGTATTTTGTATGCTTTTACTATCTCGCTCACCACCTGATATGATTATTTGCTGTTTAAGTTTAATTTGATTAATTGGAATTAATAACTGACTGGTTTAAGGGATAATATTGTCAGGCTTGCCTAGCATTGTGTTGGGCGCCATCACGACCAGGGTTTGGGTCGTGACATATCCACTCCTTTAATCACAGATGGCACACCAGGTATCTGCTCTATGCAATTGTTCTGCTCCTTGAGCTATTTCTGCAAAGTTAGTACTAAACTTTGTCAATTAGAATTATTTGGGAGTACCTGACCTTCCATCGCGAGATTCACTGGGAGAACTCCACTGCCTGAATTAGCAAGTCCTGAGTGTGGGTTCTATATGGTTGTAGTGTTGTTTGGAGGTATATTTGGTGGTACAATTGTTAATCCACTAACGAAAGCTTGCAAGCATTGTTGATGTGCTATGCATTTAGTTGTTTCAGTGCATCTTCAGTAGTTTGATCATCCCCTTGTTGATTATTCACATGTGACATTGATATTTCAAGTGACCCATCTCGGGAGTATTGAGGAGAATTTTGGGTTGAAGGGATTGGATTTTCATCCTCTTTTTTTTTATGTTGGTTCAGTTGGTTTTGTTGGTTGTTGTCACTGGCACTCGACATGATTGTTTGAAAAAAAAATTGAAATTTGAAAGTGTAAAGATTATCAGATTCCCAGTAACGGAACTAATTTGTTTAACCAAAAAATATATCTTTCGGTCAAAGGCTATTTTTAGAAGAACTCGGGTTATTGATTACCAAAAAAGTTCGTACTTTCTCAATTATATGAAAAGAAAAGACAAAAATAAGTAAATAAATAATTGATTTCAAAGTTAAGATAGCAGAAAAGTAAAGTAAATATATTCAGTATAATCTCATATGATCCTTACAAATAAAATTATCTTCCCTTTTATAGATGTTTACAAATATAACGTTTCCTCCCTTTTATGGCCGAATTATTATGACATTAATGACAACAATGATCTGTTATAATTGGTAATCAAAATTTTTTATGGATATTCTGTAACGATTCCAATTCTTCTTCCTCATTAATTAAAGGTTGGTGAATCTTCCCCTTCTTACTATCTTGATTCATTCAGTCCATATTTACTGAATGATTTAGACTCGAGCAACTGCATCCATTTATCTCATGAGTGATTTGCTCGTGCCTCTTGTATCTCGTGCATCTTCTAATGCAGTATTCCACTTGTCACCTTCTTAGTGATCTACATATCATACCTTGTCAGCCATACATAATTTCATGTGTCGCATATTAGTTTTCTACTGATACAATTATATATGCTGCTTGTGGTTCCACTTTCTGCACTGTCTCTTCGTGTAATGTTATAGCATGTTCAGGTTCATCATCTGCACCTTCGGAGATTGGCTCTTCAGGTTCAAGATTATCAGGTGTGAGAACTGCAATAGTAGGTGTTTGCACTTCCTGCACATCCTGATCTGGTACGCTGTCAGCTATATCAAGGAACTGTTGTTGTTTTGTATCTAGGTTTGTAGCAAAAGGACATTTTGTCTCCTTAAAGACTGCATCCCTACTTACAAACATCTGTTTGCTATCCAATTCTAGGAGTAGATAACCTTTTTGTCTCTTAGAATAGCCCATATGGACTGTAGGTCTAACTCTCGCAGAAAACTCATCCCTTCTTGGTACAGTGGTTGCATAGCACAATAAGCATCCAATTACCCTTAAATGCTTCAGAGATAGAGGCTTAGAATGTAGCATTTCATAGGGACTCTTTCCTTTGATGGCTACGGATGGTAGTCTGTTAATCAGGTGCACAACAATGGTGGTGTAGATACCCCAGTACCTGGTTGGCATTTTGGATTGAACCTTCAAGGCTCTAGCTACCTCTAATATATGTCTATGATTTTTCTCCACAACACCATTTTGTTGTGGAGTATGTGTACATCTACTCTGATTCATTATACCTAGATCTTGCACAAGTGACTTACACTGAGAATTAAACAAAATTATTCCATTATCAGATCTTTTATGTTTACCATAGTCCCAAACTGATTTTTGGTCATCAAAAGAAAGTTCTTAACAGCAACAATTACTTCTGATTTACGTTGCAACAGATGAGTCAATGTATATTGACTAAAATAATCTACAATGGTCAAGAAGTAGTATTTCTTATCATAGGTAGCAATCTTATAAGGACCCTCATAGATCCATATGAAAAAGAGCAATAGAGAATTATTTTCTGGAACTGCTAATAGAAAATATTAGTCTAGCTTGATTAGCTAATGGGCAAACAAGACACTTATCCAACACCTCATTATTTACATAATTCTTTAAGTTCATACTCTTCATAGTAGTTGATGAAGGATGTCCAAACCTCATATACCATAGCTTGTATTTTTCTCATTTTACTACAACAACTAGACTCTAAATTCCAACCTTTATTTTGTTTATTGCTTCTTTCAGAATGTATATCCCTGTATTCTCCTTACTAACCCCCTTCACTCTGCCATTGTAAAGGTCCTGAAATAAAATAAAGTCAGGCAAGAAATTGGCTGAACATGAGAGTAGCCTGGTTAGCTTGGACACTGACAATAAATTGAATCTGAAGTCAGATATGAATAATACATTACTAATGGACTCAAGTCCAAACAAACAAGATTCACCAACACATGCAACTATAACCCTATCTCCTTTGGGTAGGTGTACACTATCCTTAAAGGCCTTCATAGTATGAACTTCATCTTTCAACAAACTTTCAGTTGCTGCTATGTGGTGTGTAGCACTTGAATCAATAATCCATTCATTTGCAAAGCTACTAGCCATTAAGGAAGTAGCATACCTACCATATTAGCTTGCGTATCAGTGTTGTCCTTACTCAGTTGTCCCAGAATTTTATTGTACTGTTCCTCGGTGAAGTATAGTCCTTTTCTAGATGGATTAGTCTGCAAATCAGTGCTTGCTGAAGAAATTTGGGATTGAACCTCATTACTTGCAGCACTTCCACATACATTGTTTACAACATTAACAGATTGTTGATTTCCAAATTGTCATCCAAAATTATCACTACCTTTACGAGGCTGTCCACCCAAGTAGCTAGTATTAAACTTCTTTTTTTCTTAAAGTCTTCAGAATATCCTCTGATTTTATAACAGTTCTTCTATGTGTGACCTCTAATCCCACATTGCTCATATTGCATAAAAGGATTTCCCCCTGTAACCTTGACCTCTTCCAACTTGCATCGCCATTGGATTACTTTTTTCATTCAAACCAGAAGATGAGCATTTTGATTCATCCTCAATTACCATAGAATATGCTTGATTAAGTGATGGTTCATTTGATTGTAATAGAATTTGTCTCCTAGGTTGGTCATAAAAGTCATTTAGGTCACTTATAAATTGTAGCAATCATTGTTGTAGCAAGTGTTCCGCATATTCTTTTGAATTATAGGCAGGTACCATAACATCATACTCATTCCACAAACCTTTTAATTACTTAGTGAAGTACGTAGAGACAGAGTCTGTACCTTGAGATAGAGTAGTAATGGCTCGGTGAATCTGAAAAATCCTCATACAATTAACCTTGTCAAATGGCTCTCTTAGATCTTCCCAGACCAAAGAGCACTCGAGGCATATGCAATTCCATTAAGTAGCTCTATCGATATTGTGTTCATGAGCCATGAGAGAATAATTATATTACATATTTTTCATTGTTCGTGCAATTCGGTCTCATATGACTCCTTTGAACAAGTTCAGGTCACGAATCCCAAGTTTCTCTTCCCCAATCGTACAATCTTCATCGTTCTGCTCCAAAGGCCACAGTTCTCTAATCATGTTAACTTCACAGAAATTAGAACAATTCCTGGGTCGGATAGCCCTATATACAGAGGATGAGTGTAGGAGATTGTTGTTTCTACCATTAAATTTAATTTTCAAAAACTCTACTCAGTGAAGAAGGATCAGTAGATCGATACAATCGAGGTTGCAACGGATTACACTGATGAACATGCACAAATTATTAGTAGCACCTGCTCTGATACCATGTTAAAAGTAGTGCAATTCTGCACTTAGAGCTTCAAGCTCGGTAGGTCCTTCAACGGTGGAAGGTTCTAGATTGATGAAGAAGAAGGAGAATGAAACATTTGGTAAAATGATTGTGTATTGCTCAATCTCTGCAGAGGAGTATATACAGGGGTGCTTCTCCACTAACTCCGTTAACTAATATTTAACTTACCAATAGGCTACAGACATGTGTCACTCCTAACTGACCAATGAACTAACTAATATAACTATTAATAGCCATCACCTATCAGTATAAGAGGGAAATAATTAACACAATACAAATACAATTCTAACAATTTGAGACCCGATTTCAAAAGTTAAATTATCACAATGCACTACTAAAATAGAATAATTAATAAATAACTTTAAATACCTAGTTTGGCTCTAAGAAAATAATGAAATTATGAAAAGAGACAATAAGTAAAAGATACTTTTCAAATCAGTTGTTTAAAAGTAATCCATGATCTTTCTCAAAGGTTATGTTGGTTAGGGTTAAATAGCAATTAGGCCAGTGTAAATGAAAGTACAGGGATACACATTCCCCCAACTCTCCCAACATACAAAGTTTTTTGTGGGGACCAAGAGGTATTGGGGAGAGGTGATTAGGCATGATATGGCTATCATGCGGATTTCCGAGGACATGGCCCTTGATAGGAACGCCTGGAGGTCTAGTATCAGGATTGTAGGATAGGGACTTCTAGTATTACACGCTCTCCTTCCGTGGGGTAGGACCGGGGTGTGGGGTTTACCCATATAGGCTTGATATATTGTATGGCATACCATTTTCTTATTGTAAGGTTTTACTAATGCCCTATGTATTGTTCCTGTGTATCATGTCCTTCTATATGTCAGGTTATTTTTTGTCTTTGTTTACTCATATATTTATGTAATTTATGCTAACAGCACTAATGCTTGTCCTTTTTCTTTTGTTTTTGTTTTGTATTTTTTCTTTTCTTTCCTCTTCTTGTCTTTGCGCCGAGGGTCGATTGGAAACAGTCTCCCTGCTCTATCGGGCAGGGGTAAGGCCTGCGTACATATTACCCTCCCCAGACCCCACCCTGTGGGACTATACTGGGTAGTTATTGTTGTTGTTGTTTGAATTTAACTTGTAAGGTAAAAGAATATATTATGCATCATTTCTTACCTAGGAAAATATAATGAGAGCATTCTTCCGCATAAGCATGAAGTTTATAACTTGACATTACAAAATCGATTAGGTAGTGAGAAAATTGTAAGTAAAAATGCCAATAACGATGGAAAAGATCCTTGCATCAGTTTGTTCTTTGTTCACGTAGCTTGTGACTGATAATTTATGTCTCTCATCGTTGTTTTTCTTTAATTTTTTTTGACTTTATTAAATTCACAAAATAACATCTTCAAGTATTTATCCGGACCATGATTAATATGCATTCTCTTTTTCTTGAATGTCACTGCTTTTTTTTTTTCGTCATCAAGATAACTCGGTTTAATTTTTTCTATGTTTATTAGAAGTTTGGTGCTACAGGAAAAGGTATAGGTAAATTTGACTTCATTCTTGATCTTCTTCTCCTTTGAAGTACCATCATAGTCTTCAATTTCGTAAATGTTCATAGCATAGGAAATTACTAAATTAGATAATTGAGGACTTTCTCATTCATTTATCTCTATGTTCTCTTTCTGTTGGGTTTTTAATATATTTAATTAATATATTAAATATTTAAAAGAGGATGAATGGAAAATAGAGGGAAATGAAATTTTTGAGTGAAATTTCAATTTCCCCCTCCTTGGAAAATGAGCATTATCCCATACCGAAAAAAGAGGGTTTTTATGGGTATATAAGCAATTGCTCTTCTTCTAGCTCTTAAAGAGTTGAGAAGAAAGCAAGCCTCGCGCCGTCGTCGTCGTCGCTCACTCGGCTCGGCTTCGACTACGGCTTCGGATTTGGATTTGGATTTGGTCAAATAATCGATTGCTTAACTTATTGGACCCAATTTATTTGTTAATAGTAAAATATTAACAAAAATGTTGTTAAATATTTATTTTAATAACAGAATATTAATATTAAATCCAATTCATTTTTCTATTTTGGTAACAGAAAAGTAACTACCCTCTTCAATTTTTTCTCTTTATTTTCCCTCTTTATTGTTGAGTAAATAGCCATTTGTGCAATGACATTTATGCTATGACAGTTTTGCAGAAACATTCATTCTTAAGAGTTGCACCTCTTCAGATTTCAGCCCAACTTTTGGCTATAAATATAACACTATTCTGCTCAGAATTTTACTATGATTTTCTGAGTTTTCTCTCCTTCTTCTACATACTTTTAGCACCAAACAAAGCAAAAGTAAGTGTGATTTGCTTCCGAACTTTGTGTTTGCTGATACACTGGGGTTTGAAGTGCCACTACACCAGTATGTAATTCATTCTATCCTGGGAGGAAATAATCCATAACCTTGGGTACTAGGAGGGGATTAAATTCCTTAAGGAAACACTATGAATTCAGTGGGCTCGAATTGATTTTCTGTTATTTCTGTTCATGCACATTTCTATTTATATTTATTTATATTTCCAGAATTCTTTTACAAATACAGTATACTAACAAGCTTAAGAAATTTAATATTATTTATGTATTGTTCTTATTGTTTCTGGAAGAGTAAAACCTTTGTGGTTTTGTACTTTATTAAAATCTATGTGATTTTTATGTTTGTGTCATTCTTTTTACAGAAATGACTAATGAGAATGAGAACCAAGTTGTTCCAATGGTGACTGCTAATGCCTCAACAAGCCGAACGACTCCGGCAGCATTGGCACCGGCGGAGAAACCCAAAAAAATTTTCGGGATTGATTTCAAGCGCTGGCAACAAAAGATGTTCTTCTATTTGACTACTCTAAGTCTCCAGAAGTTCATCAAGGAAGATGTTCTTGTGTTGTCCGATGAAATTCCAGAAACTGAACGCTTTCTCGTGATTGAGGCGTGGAAGCATTCAGATTTTTTATGCAAGAATTATATTTTGAGCGGGCTGGAAGATGCTTGTATAATGTCTACAGTGGTGTAGAAACGTCAAAGGAACTGTGGACTGCGCTTGAAAATAAATACAAAACTGAAGATGCTGGGTTGAAAAAGTTTGTTGCTGCAAAGGTTTTGGACTACAAAATGGTAGATAGCAAGTCTGTTATTACCCAAGTCCAGTAATTGCAAGTGATTATTTACAATCTCCTTGCTGAAGGTATAAAACAAACTAATATTGATGTTGAAAGTAGTAATCTTAGTATTTTTAATAATAAAAATTTCATTGAAGGTCTTGTTATCAATGAAGCATTCCAAGTAGCAGAAATAATTGAGAAGTTGCCTCCTTTGTGGAAGTACTTCAAAAACTATTTGAAACACAAACGCAAGGAGATGTCCCTAGAAGATCTCATTGTTCGATTGAGAATCGAAGAGGGCAATAAAGCTGCTGAAAAGAGAGGCCGTGGAAACTCAACAATAATAGGAGCAAATATTGTTGAAGATAACAAAAAGTGGAAGAAGGCTTCTGGACCGAAATACAACCCAAGAAAGAAGCGATTCAGTGGAAACTACTGCAACTGTGGAAAAATCGGACACAAGTCTACGGAGTGTCGTGCTCCGAAGAAAGACAAGAAGAAGGGTCAAGCAAATATGGTTGAAAAGCATGATGATGTTGATGACTTATGTGCCATGCTTTCCGAATGCAACTTGGGCAATCGTGAAGAGTGGTGGATTGATTCTGGAGCCACTCGCCATGTTTGTGCTGTTAGAGAAGCGTTTGCTACTTATGCTCCTGTTAGACCCGATGAGACGATTTTTATGGGAAATGCTTCAAAGGCTAAGATTGAAGGATGTAGGAAGATATTTCACAAAATGACTTCCGACAAAGTGGTGACTTTGAACAATGTCCTTCATGTTCCCGAAATTAGGAAGAATTTAGTCTCTACTAGACTTCTTGTTAAGAATGGTTTTAAATGTATTTTTGTTTCTGATAAGTTTGTAATAAGTAAGAACGAAATGTTTGTAGGAAAAGGTTATCTCACTGAGGGCCTTTTCAAGTTGAATGTAATAGTTGCTGAAAATAATAATAAAATTTCAGCTTCGTCTTACTTACTTGAGTCAAATGAATTATGGCATATACGTTTGGGTCATGTCAATTATAAAACCTTACGGAAAATGATTAATTTTGAAGTATTACCTAAATTTGAATGTGAAAAATCAAAATGCCAAGTATGTGCGGAATCTAAGTATGTTAAACATCCTTATAAGTCGGTTGAAAGGAATTCAAATCCTTTAGACTTAATTCACACTGATATTTGTGACATGAAGTCAATACCATCTCGTGGTGGAAAGAAGTATTTCATAACTATTATTGACGATAGTACTCGATATTGCTATGTTTACTTACTTAATAGTAAAGATAAAGCAATAGATGCATTCAAGCAATACAAAAATGAAGTTGAAACACAACTTAACAAGAAAATCAAAATGTTAAGAAGTGATAGGGGTGGTGAATATGAATCTCCTTTTGAACAAATATGTTTAGAATATGGAATTATTCATCAAGCAACGGCCCCTTACACGCCCCAATCCAATGGGGTTGCAGAAAGAAAGAATCGTTCATTAAAGGAGATGATGAACGCATTATTGATAAGTTCTGATTTTCCACAGAACTGTGGGGGAAGCCGTACTTACGGCTAGCCGAATATTAAATCGAGTACCCCATAGAAAAACACAGTCCATTCCATATGAAAAATGGAAAGGAAGGAGGCCCAACTTGAATTATTATAAAGTATGGTGGTGTTTGGAAAAAGTTCAAGTTCCTAAACCCAAAAGGGTAAAAATAGGACCGAAAACCGTTTATTGTGATTTCATAGGATATGCGACTAATAGTAAAGCATATTAATTTTTGGTTCATAAATTAGAAACTCTTGACATTCATAATAATACGGTTATAGAATCTGATAATACTGAGTTCTTTGAAAATATATATCCATATAAAAAGGAATGTTAGTCGATTAGTGAAGGATCTAAACGACCTAGGGAAGAAACAAAAGAAAGTACACTTAACCAGGAGGAGCCAAGGCGTAGTAAACATCAAAGAACGTCTACTTCATTTGGACCAAATTTTGTGACTTTTGTATTAGAAAATGAGCCACAAACATTTAATGAAGCTATGTCTTCTTCGGAATCATTGTTATGGAAAGAGGCAGTCAATAATGAAATAGAATCCATATTAAACAACCATACATGAGAATTGGTTGATCTTCCTCCTGGAATTAAATCGTTGGGTTCTAAATGGATCTTTAAGAGGAAAATTAAAGATGATGGCACTATTGACAAATATAAGGCAAGACTTATGGTCAAATGGTATAGACAACGAGAAGGTCTTGATTATTTTGATACATACTCTCCAGTTACAAGAATTACGTCCATACGAACGTTAGTAGCGTTAGCTGCGGTTTATGATATTGAAATTCATCAAATGGATGTTAAGACGGCCTTCTTAAATGGAGAGCTGGAGGAAGAAATCTACATGGAACAACCAGAAGGGTTTGTAGTTCCAGGTAAAGAAAAGAAGGTCTGTAGACTTGTTAAGTCCCTTTACGGACTAAAACAAGCACCCAAACAATGGCATGCGAAATTTGACCAAATAATATTATCAAATGTGTTTAAGATAAATGAATGTGATAAATGTGTGTACATTAAAAATGTTCCAAATCACATAGTCATTGTTTGCTTATATGTGGATGATATGCTCATAATGAGTAATGGCATTGCAAATATAAATGCTACTAAGCGTATGCTAACTAGCAAGTTTGATATGAAAGACTTGGGAGTTTATGATTTAATTCTGTTAACTAAGATCTATAAGACTTCTCAAGGTCCGGCGTTGTCACAATCTCATTATATCAAGAAAGTACTTGAAAAATTCAAGCATTTGGGCTTTAAAGTTGCAAAGACTCCAATTGACGTGAATCTTGCATTAGCAAAGAACAAAGACCAAAGCATATCACAATTGGATTATGCTCGTGTGTTGGGTTGCTTAATGTACATCATGAATTGTACACGACCGGATATAGCCTGTGCTATAAGTAAATTGAGTCGATATACGAGCAATCCAGGTCAATCTCATTTGATGGCCATGAAACGAGTTTTGGGGTACTTAGTACATACCAGGACTTTGCTTTGCTCTACAGTAAATATCCTACGGTCATTGAAGGATATTGTGATGCAAATTGGATCACCGATTCAACTGATTCCAAGTCCACAAGTGGATATAAATTCACCATTGGTAGAGCAACGGTATCTTGGAAGTCGTCCAAACAAACTTGTATTGTCCGCTCTACAGTGGAGGCTGAGTTTATAGCCTTGGATAAAGCTAGTGAATAAGCTGAATGGCTCCATAATTTCTTGGAAGATATTCCATTTTGGCCAAAACCTTTGGCACCAATATGCATACACTGTGATAGTCAAGAAGAAATTGGAAGGGGCCAGGAGCGTTATGTATAACGGTAAATCTCATCATATACGACGAAGACATAAAACCGTATGACAATTACTCTCTAGAGGAATTATCACGATTGACTATGTAAAATCAAGTGATAATGCGGCGGATCCACTTACAAAAGACCTAACTAGAGATGTAGTTGAGAAATCATCAAGGGAAATGAGACTGTGGCCGAGAACAAGTCATAGTGGCGGTAACTCTACCTAGAAGACTAGAGATTCCAAGATCTAGGTTCAAGGAGATCAAACAAAGTCATTTATGACGGTTCACCATTGTCAAATAAACTTTTGGTCCATCTTCGTATAAGACAGTGTTCAGTACCAATGATAAATCATTAAGGCTTTTTAATGATTTGTAAATTTGATACGGTGTATATCAAATAGTGTATCTACGGGATGACACGTTTAGGAATCACCTATGCAAGCGTAAAGTGTTAGGTGCTTCAAGGAGAAATTTGTAAGGCTAGTTCTCTACGCACTTATAAAACCAGGCAGTGTTCATGGCCGAAACGAACACAACAATGAGAACCCAAGACGGTTAAGGGTTGGTTGTGTGACTTGTGGTTATCTAGGTATACACTAAAGTTTGATGGTTCAAAGATATCAAATCTACCAATTAATCGAGTATATCCGACATAAGTTCATTACGAAAAGTTTAAAGGGAAACCTACTTATCCAGATGCAATTAATCCTTACTTGCGAATCACACAGTTTTTCATGCATACTTCCGTGATATAGACATTCCCCATTCATGTGGGGGATTGTTGGGTTTTAATATATTTAATTAATATATTAAAGAGTTAAAAGAGGGTGAACGGGAAATGGAGATAAATGAAATTTTGAGTGAAATTTCAAGTTCCCTCTCCTTGGTACAATTGCTCTCTTTGATAAATGGGTATTGTCCCATATCGGAAAAGGAAGAGGTTTTTTATGGGTATATAAGCAATTGCTCTTCTTCTAGCTCTTAAAGAGTTGAGAAGAAAGCAAGCCTCGTGCCATCGTCATTGTCGCTCGCTCGGCTCGGCTTCAGCTTCGGCTTCAAATTCGGATGCGAATTGGAATTTGAATTTGAATTTGAATTTGAATTTGGTCAAATGATCGATCGATTGATTAACTTTTTGGACCAAATTTATTTGTTAATAGTAAAATATTAACAAAAATATTGTTAAATATTTATTTTAATAACATAATATTAATATTAAATATTAATATTAAATTCAATCCATTTTTCTATTTTGGTAACAGAAAAGTAACTACCCAAGTAACTACCCTCTTCAATTTTTCCTCTTTATTATTGAGTAAATAGCCATTTATGCAATGGCATTTATGTTGTGGCAGTTTTGCAGAAACAGACATTCTGAAGAGTTGCACATCTTTAGATTTCAGCCCAACTTTTGGCTATAAATACAATACTATTCTGCTCAGAATTTCACTACGATTTTCTTTGTTTTCTCTCCTTCTTCTTCATACTTTTAGCATCAAACAAAGCAAAAGTAAGTGTGATTTGCTCCCGAACTTTGTGTTCGCTGATACACTGGGGTTTGAAGTACCACTACACCAGTGTGTAATTCGTTCTATCCTAGGAGGAAATAATCCATAACATTGGGTACTAGGAAGGGATTAAATTCCTTAAGGAAACGCTGTGAATTCAGTGAGCTCGAATTGGTTTTCTGTTATTTTTGCTCATGCATATTTCTATTTATATTTATTTATATTTTCAGAATTCTTTTACAAATACAGTATACTAACAGTTTCTTTATAAAGATGACTTTACTATTCAGTACATATTGCTTACTTGGATACAACTAGGGGTGTTCAAACCGAACCGAAAAATCGCACCAAACCGAAAAATCAAACCAAACCGATTAAAAAACCCGACTAGGTTTGGTTTGACTTGATTTGGTATTAAGTAAAAAAATCCGAACCAAACCGACATATAAATATATAAATTTTATTTGTATTTTAAGACTTTGTAGTGATTTTTCTTTAGAAAATGTAGAAATATTTGGGATCCTCTCATGTATTAACCTTGAAAGCGTAAATTAACGAAAAATTATTGTTAAACGACTAAGAAAATAACTATCATGTGCTACTAAAAAATTTCTCCCATTAGAATATTTTAATAGATTATATGCTTGTCAATTTTTTCCATATTTACTAAATATATATTCATTTATCAAAACTTTATCTATAATTTTAATAACGTAAGATTGGAATATTATTCATGTAACAAAAAACCCGAAAACCCAAAAAAACCGACAAAATCGAACCAATCCAAACCGATATAATTGGTTTGATTTGATTTTGATAAAAGCCGAACCAACCCGGTCCATGTATACCCCTAGATACACCCATTATATTCTAGGAAATAATATGATAAGAGAAGCTAACTTAGTCATTATATGCAAATAAGCGTTGATCCAACTGATGTGTTATGGAATTGTTTCATCAGGTAAACCAACTCCTCTGCCTTTAGTTTTAACGTATTTGGGTATCATTATTAATTAGAACATTTCCAATATCAGGTTTGAAAATATTGATGTAATTGCAGCATAACTGGTGAAATTAATATTTTATGCATCAAGTGTTATATGATTTGTATGTTTTGCTTGAGTAATTAAATAACAATTTTGTTACTATTAATTACATTAGCATTTTTGTATGAGAATCTGGAGTCATATTAGGTAACGTAGCACACATATGCATGGAACTACCTTTTTAATTTATTCTTGCATCTAAACTAATTGTTTAATTGTTTGTGTTTACTGTGTCCATTAATTTTTTATACTTGTTCAATTCTATGAATTACAACGTGTTGTCGGTTAGGAAGAATATTTAAAGTAATAATTAATCATAAATCAGATCACTAGCTCGTTACAGTTGGAAATAATATCAAAACGTCATAAAGAAGAAAGTGATAATAAAATAGGTTTTTTGTTGTGGTTTATGAAATTCAATTTCTAAAAGCATTAGGGTAAATATTCGTTATGTGATGATCTTAGAATATAATTTATTTGTATGAAATTGATTTGTTCTATTCAATTTATTAGTATGCATGAACTATGTGATTGATTGCTTTTCGGTTGGAAGACGGAGAATAATTTATCAAAGTCAATCCTAAAAATGAAAGGGCAACCTTGGAGAGCAACGGTAAAATTATCTGTGAACTATAGGTTAGAAGTTCGAGCTGTGAAAGCAGTTATTAATTCTTGTATCATAGTAGGCTTTATACGTCATACCCTCTGGGGTACAGTCCTTCCTCGGACCCTGCATGAATACATGATGCTATTTGTGCCTTGGACTGTCCTATTTTCCTAACAATCATGTAATATATAACTTAATATACACGTATAACATACGTGACGAGAAACTAATTTTAAATAACAATAAACCAATAAATAGAAGTAAATTAAAGTTGCATTGAGAAGTTAATTTTTTTTGTAATGTCTGATATATCAAATTCACATTTGACAAGCTATTCCACTATCTTTTCACAGTAATGATGAAGCACAACTAATATTTCAGTCTTGAGTTAATTTTAAAGTGCACGATTTGATCACATAATAAGCTTGAGAGTGGGCACTTGAAGATCATTGCCATACTGTTCCAACACAATTTTATAATTATGATTTGATCACATAAAACGAGAACACTATATATCAGAAACATTGTGATTCGGAATAGTTAATAGTTTTCAATTCATATGATAACCACCCCGACACAATTTTTACGTCTCATCTTATCTGCAAAGATCATTAGGATAAAAGTTGAAATTCAATTCTATTTTGAGTATAAATTTAATTTATCAATAAACCTATTTTTTATTTATAAAAAATTGATTTGTAATTGTTGGCCAATCCTTAGAAGAGGTTTGTTTGTGAGCTCTTCATAATGACTTGGATATGTCAGTTCATTCCAAGAGATTAAAGATAAGAACGTCCTTTTATTTTAGTGACATATCTAATCAAAATGAATAGAATTTGAAGAGTTGTATATCCATCCACGTAAGTGCAATAGGCGTGAAGGTAAACGAAGCAAATATTACGAAACTTAACTCAAAATAATAAATAAGAAAATAGTAGAAAGTAATAGAGAATAAATTTTTATTTCTTTCATGCATTCAAGTGTGAATAATGTGATGTCCAAACACTCTATTTATTGGATGATATTATTAGGAGCGAAAAAAATCAGATGTCACGCGGAATCTAGCAAAAACGTTGAGCGACGATAAATCACATAATAATGAGAAATCTACCAAAAGAGACACAAATATTTAACGCGGTTCGATCAACTGACTTACGTCCACAACGGAGATGAGCAATCCACTATAATAAAAGAGAGTATAAAATATCGAGAGAACAATCTCACGAAGAGGCAAATACAAGTGACACACTAACACTTGTCTCATAATATTCTCCCCCTACACACTACTCTCAAGCCTCTATGGCTACATTATGGATGCTACTAACTGAGAAGGAAAGGATCATCAATTTATAGAAGTCCAAACTTTTTCCTATAAGAAAAAGGACTAGCCAAATATTGGAGATTTAAAATTTTCGTTTACAAAAAGGAAAACCTAAATAAGGTAATTATATTGCCATTTTCCTTCAAGAGATAGGAAAACCAAATATGGTAAGAAAATTATGACAAACACCTAACAGACATTGAGGTATATAAAGAAATATCATAAACCGATATTAACTATTGAGATCATGGGAAAAAATCATGGGGAAATTATAGAGGTGTAGAAATAGGAATTACAACTATAATAATAAGAAGTAGTGAGAGTTATCTACGTAATAGAGAAGAATAATGGGAGTAACTTATTTAGAGTCATAAACTCCACTACAAAATAATAGTATTTCATAACAGCAAAGAGAATTTAAGCAAATAACTGATACCTTGTTTCTAGTAGAGTAGGAGGTGTAAATGAATGAGATAAGAAGAAGTTACAGGTGTAATAGTATAATTGTATTTAGGAAGGAATCAAGGAACAGCTCTCTTTTTTCTTTGAGAAACAATTACTTTTAATTTAAACCAAGAAGAAACCTGAGCTCGTATGTGCAAAAAGAAGAACAAAGTTAAGTAATTGAAGTTAATAAGGCTAATTAGCTAGTAATTGATATTCAGTATCCATTTTGTGATTTAACTAGTGTAGTAATTGACAGGAAAGTCTTCTAATCTAGCTTAGTACTGCAAAAGTTAAATACAACTTTTATTCGCACATAATTAGAAGCGTTAAACTCTGAATGATGGATTGCTCTCAATATTAATTGAAGTGTTTCTAGGGTTACACTCCCAACCGAGAGATTGTGAGTTCGAGTCTCCCCAAGAGCAATGTGGGAAGTTCTTGGAGGGAAGGGTATCGGGGTTCTATTTGGAAACAGCCTCTCTACCCCAGGGTAGGGGTAAGGTCTGCGTACACACTACCCTCCCCAGACCCTACTAAATGGGATTATATTTGGTTATTATTGTTGTTGTTGTTGTTTCTAGGGTTACACTCCAGATCAAAATGTTAATTTGATCTTATATTGCACGTTTCGGATCAAACTTATAGGTCTTTCCTAAAAGATCACTTATTATTAAATGTATCTTTACGATTTATATGTATCTTTTTTTCTAATATCAACTATTTTCAATGTGAGACATTGTTCGCATCTCTAATTCTATATTATAAGATGTAGATGAACATTTGTACTTTTCTTAAATTTCAGGGCGACAAATTAAAGAGTTTGGTACAGGTGCAATAGCTTAATTAGGAAAAAAACAGCCAAAGGAATGGTTGCAATTAAGACCACTCATCTCAAAACTGTTGTTCTCGAGTTGAAATTCAACGCAGAAGCTATGCAAAATGATAAAGCCCATCTAATTCTATCGTACGATGATTTGAAAGATACGTGCTTTAATCAACTTTAAATTTCTATTGAAAACAAATTTTTAAGATCTGTTATACATTACTGTGTCTGATGACTTGACCAGAAACTTCTCAAGTAAAAATGAAAGAAGAAAAAAGAGGAGAAAGTTTCACCATCACTCAGACGTCAACCAATATTTTAAAACTTGCACGACTGGATGCTGCTCATATATTGAATTTATCCATACTTTAGTTGGTTAGTTGGTAGAATACCCTCATATAAGTCATAGTTTTTTAGGTAAAAGCTGTGCCGGATTAGAGAATCGACTCATGCACCTTTCAAATCGCAATTGCTACGTGAGACGGCACACAAGATAAAGGAATTAGTCTATTTCAATGTATAGATAATGTTGGGATTTTAAGTATATGATTGATAATAGGCAAAATCAAGATGATTTAGCTACTATTTATGCCTCTGCTTAATTATATCCCAAGGTCATATTATGAATAATTGATGAAATATGGGCTCTAATTATGAATTGTGTATATTTCAGGTTAAAAAGCTTGTATGATGCAAGAAAATGTGACTGGGAACCATTTTGGAGCAACAAAGAGCCCTCGGAGCTGAGTGTGATTGAAGACAAGGAAGAAATCTAGGCCACAACACACCTGGACTAGCGCTGCCAGATGCGTTGCAACGCTAAATAATGCGCGGCCATGGCAGAACTTCAGCAAACTAGCGCGGGCAAATGCACTGTCAAATGCGCTGCAGCGCTAGTCCAAAATTCGGCGACTGTTCACTTGGGGCAAAACTGGAGATCTGGAGAAAAAATTCACTTAACCTATATAAGGTCAAGCTCTCCAAAAGGAGTATTTATCGAGATTTTTACAAGCTAAAGCAAGAGATATATAGAGAGGCAAGGAGTGATTTGGATCATCAAGTCTCTTTTCTTCTATTTGTTTTTGCTAATTGTGATGAAATTGAATGTAATTGTGATGAGCAATAGTATGAGTGGCTAAAACTCATTGTTCTAGGGTCATGGGTAAAACATGAATGTTGTTGTTTAAGGTTTAATTTGACAAAGTTGGTTTATCATCTTGGGTTATTTATTTAATTCTGTTATTAATTGTTTTGCTGTGTAGCTAACAGTGAAACGCTATCTACGAATCTAGAGTTGAACTCGAAAGTGGAAACTCTGGGTTGCATATAGAATTAATTAGAGCAGGTTCTTGAACCTGGGCCTCGGGGAATAGATTTGCAATGAGGATAGACATATACCCATTTGCCTTGCTTAGTTAAAATACATGAATTGTAAGTGCATTCTCATTAATCTTAATTTCTTAGAAATATAGGCGTTGAGTTAATTTGCGCAGGCGAGAAAGAAGTTGGCAGATTCTTACAAGAAATAAACCTTGTCAATCAATAACCCAGATAAATCGATCAGTCATCTTAAGTTAAGGACTCAACAAGATAGTTAACTAGCCCGTGACCCTGGAACATCCGATCCTACTGTGTGTTATTTGAAACTGCTATTAGTTTGGTCAATTGCTTTAGTTATATTATTCCTTGACAATTTAGGTAGTAAAATTAGTACATCTTTATTCTGTGACACATTTCTTGAATAAGTAAAATAGTTGGGTTTGAATCAGTCAATAGTTGATCACAAATCTTCGAGGGAACAATACTCTACTCACTACTCTATTACTTGACGATCACGTGCACTTGCGTGGGTATTTTTTGTTGCAAAAAGTTTTTGGCTCCATTGTCATGGACTTAGAAATTAGCTACTTGACTGACTTGAGCTTTTATTATTTATTTATTCGATTTTAACTTTCAGTTTACTTTGGTTGTGCCAATACAAGATTTTCTATTGAATGCGAAGAAGTAGAAGCGCAAACAATCTCCTTCCTCTCTATTCAGAAATTGAACAAACACTTCACAGATTGAGGAGGGAAGTGAACGCCAGAACCAAAATTGAAAGAGAGTTGGACGTTGTAGTTCAACCACAGCCAATTGAGATGGCAGGTAATGAGGAACGCGCTATGATTGAAGCCGCAAGGCCCGGTCCGGCTAGTATGACTCAGGCTATCGTGAAGCCTGATATCACTAGGCACTTTGATCTGAAACAATACATGGTGCAGCTGATCTAGTCCACAGTACAATTTGTGGGTCTACCTCATGAAGATCCACAAAGGCATATTCTGAATTTTCTGGAAATTACACATACTCACAACTATCCGAATGTTTCCAAAGACTATGTTAGGCTGACACTCTTCCCCTTTTCTCTGCTCCGGGAAGCTAAGGAGTGGTTGAATAAGGAGTCAGCTAATTCAATCCGCACGTGGGATGATCTGGCAAGAAAGTTCTTAATCTTGTTTTTTCCCACCAAGAAAACGAACATGCTAATGAGTCAAATTCTTGGGTTCGAGCAACGAGCTGGCGAGACACTTCGCCAAGAATGGGAAAGGTACAAGAAGCTGCTCAGAGACTGTCCTCACCATTGCCAGAAAGATGAGGTATGGGGTCGCACTTTTGTAAAATGGCTAGATGATGATTCAAAGATGAATCTCGATTCAGCTTATGGGGGTTGTTGCATGGCCAAACCGTACAGTGAAAGACAACTTCTGCTGAATACTTTTCATGCTGATGATAATAAATGGTAAGGCGATGGTGACTCACAAAAGGCATCTAGGAAAAAATCAGCTGGGTTACTTGAGCTCGACGAGGTGTCACCAATAAGAGAATAAATTGCAAGGCTTTCCAATTAGATGACGAGGTTTATAATGCAACAACCACAACCAATGCAACATGTACAATAGAGTACTATTTGCTGCGAACTGTGTGGTGAGTCATATGAGTAACATGTGCCCCATGAATCCCGAATCCATTTATTATGTTGGGTAGCAAAATAGGTGCCCTCCAAACCAGCATACACAATACATGAATTCTTTCAATCCAAATTGGACGAATCATCCCAACTTCTTATGGGGTGGAAATCAGCATAATCAAAATCAATATAGGCCCCATGGGGGATTTAATCAACCTCAGAGACCTCTGCAACAAATGGAAGAAAGTACAAATGATTTACTAAAGAAGTTGTTGATTGACAATCAGCAGCTAAGGACTGACTTCAGAAATCTTGAGAGGCAGATGAGGCAGCTAGCAACGAATCAAAATACTAGACCTACAAGCGCTCTTCCTAGTGATACATAAAAGAATCCACAAGTGAATGCAATTACACTTAGAAATGGGAGGGAACTTGAAGAAGTTCCAATGCAAAGGAAAGATAAGCACGTGCCTGAAGGGGAGTTGATCTCTAAAGTGACAAATGACCCATATAAGGCTGCTGAAATTGCAGAGCCAGTGGATGCCCCAAGGCCACCACCACCATTTCCCCAGAGATTGCAGAAAAATGATGATAATCGCATGTTCAGTAAATTTCTCTCCATGTTGAGCCAGGTTCAATTGAATATCCCACTTGTTGATGTACTTCGTGAAATTCCAAAGTACGCTAAGAACATAAAAGATATAAGGGCTCACAAGAGAAGATTGACTAAGTTTGAGATAGTTGCACTTATTGAGTAGTGCACTTCTAGGGTCAAATATAAGCTCCCTCAAAAGCTTAAGGATCCTGGCAGCTTCATGATTCCTGTGCGCACTGGTAATATTGATGTGGGTCATGCTTTTTGTGATTTAGGGGCAAGCACAAATCTGATGCCCCTATCGTTGTTTAGGCAATTGGGTCATGGAGCTCCAAGGTCAACTACTGTGTTGTTGCAACTAGCTGATAGGTCGATAGCACAACCTGAAGGGGTGATTGAAGATGTGTAACTACAAATTGCGAAATTCATCTTCCCTGTTGATTTTATTATCCTCGATTATGAGGCCGATAAACTATTCCCAATCATATTAGGGCGACCTCTCTTGGCTACTGGTGACGCAATTATCAAAGTCAGAGAGGGAAAAATGATACTGAGGGTAGATGATGAGGAAGCAGTTCTCAATGTCTACAAAGCAATCCAACTCCCCCGTCAGTATGAAGAGCTGTCCATGATATCAGATATTGAGGTTGATGATCAAATTCGTGATCCGAGTGTGTATCTAGATGATTGTCTAGAGAAAGCACTTATGTTGTTTAATAGTTTGGGTAGTGATGAGGAGGTCGAGGAGATGACGCACATTCTTGATACATATTGTGCATACATGCAGGGGACACACCCCTTTGAACCTTTGAACATGCCATATGGGCCTCCCACAAAGCCGTTAATTGAGGAAGCCACTAAATTGGAGCTTAAACATCTCCCATCCCACTTGCAATGTGCTTATTTGGGAGACTCTGACAATTTACGTGTTATTGTTTCTTGTGAATTGTCTAAATTGCAGGTAGACAAGCTGTTGAGAGTGCTACGTGAGCACAAGCGATAAATTGGGTGGATGATGTCCGACATAAAGGGTATTAGTCCAGCCTTTTACATGCAAAAAATACTTATGGAGGACAAACACAAGCCCAGTGTTGGGCAATAGCAGCGACTCAACCCAATCATGAAAGAGGTGGTAAGAAAAAAAGTGATTAAGTGGCTTGATGCATGTATTGTATTTCCTATCTTAGACAGCAAATGGGTAAGCCCAGTCCAATGTGTACCCAAGAAAGAGGGGATGGTTGTAGTAGTTAACGAGAATAATGATTTAATCCATACAAGAATAGTTACGGGGTGGAGAATTTGTGTTGACTATAGGACATTTAATAATACCACCCGGAAAGACCACTTTCCCCTCCCCTTTATCAACCAAATGCTTGATAGATTAGCTGGCCAGGAGTACTGCTGCTTCTTGGATGGTTACTCTAGGTATAATCAAATTTCTATAGCCTAGAGGACCAAGAGAAGACCACTTTTACGTGTCCTTATGGCACGTATGCGTTCAAGAGAATGCCTTTGGTCTTTGTAATGCACTTGAGACTTTTCAAAGGTGTATGATGGTCATTTTCACTGATATAGTCGAAAGGTTTGTAGAAGTATTCATGGATGATTTCTCTATTTTTGGATGTTCTTTTGATAATTGCTTAATGAACCTCGATAAAGTACTTGCTCGGTATGAAGAGACTAACTTGGTATTGAACTGGGAAAAGTGCCATTTCATTGTACGTGAAGGTATAGTTTTGGGACACAGGGTGTTCGATGATGGTTTGCAGGTGGACAGGGCAAAGGTGGAAGCACTTTAAAAATTGCCTCCACCGTTATCTGTCAATGGCATTCGCAGTTTCTTCGGCCATGCAGGTTTTTATCGTCGTTTTATTAAAGATTTCTCAAAAATTTCCTCTCCCTTGTGCAGGTTATGTGAGAAGTATATTGCCTTTAAATTTGATGATGCCTGTTTGAAAGCATTTGAGGAGCTGAACAGTAGGTTGGTGACTGCACCGATCATAGTTGCTCCGGATTGGGAGCAACCATTTGAGCTGATATGCGACGTGAGCAACTTGGCCATTGGGGTTGTCTTGGGGAAAATGATAAACAAGATCTTTTACTTCATCTACTATGCTAGTGAAACCCTGAATCTAGCTCAGACAAACTATACTACCACTGAAAAAAGAGTTACTTGCAATACTGTGGGCGTTTGACAAGTTCCAATCATATCTTGTGGGGACCACAGTCATCGTCTACACAGATCATTCAGCCATTAAGTACTTGTTTGAGAAAAAGGATGTCAAGACAAGACTGATTCGGTGGGTCCTACTACTGCAAGAGTTTGAATTGGAGATTCGGGATCGTAAAGGAACAGAAACTCAAGTGGGTGATCACCTATCCATATTAGAAAATCGAAGCCATGTGGTAGAAGGGGGTGAAATCAAAGATACATTCCGTATGAGCAACTATTGGCAGTCACCTCAAGCACACCTCTATGGTATTCAGACTATGTTAACTTTATTTCAAGTGGGGTGACACCACCAAAATTGACACTAGACAATAGAATAAGGTTCTTGCATGAGGCGAGGCTTTACATATAGGATGAGCCATTCTTGTACATGCTCTGTGCTGATCAGGTGGTGCTGAGGTGTGTTCCTAAGGAAGAAATGAGCTCCATACTTCATAGTTGTCACTCCTCTCCATATGGGGGTCATCACGATGAAGACAAAATTGCTCAGAAAGTGCTGCAATCAAGTCTTTATTGGCCAAAATTGTTCAGGGATACACACGCCTTTGTTAAAATGTGTGACAAGTGTCAGAGACTCAAAACAATCATGAAGAAGCACGAGATACCACTGCAAAACATTCTGGTAGTAGAGTTGTTAGACGTTTGGGGAATTGACTTTATAGGATCGTTTCCATACTCTAACAGTCATAGGTACATCTTGGTGGCAGTTGACTATTTGTCCAAGTGGATGGAGGCTATTGCTCTTCCAACTAATGATGCAAAAGTGGTGGTAAGCTTTGTCAAGAAGCACATCTTCACCCATTTTGGAACTCCTAGAGTGTTGATCAGCGATGGAGGTACACATTTCTGCAATAAACTTGAACAATGTCCTTGCAAAGTATGGGGTCAATCATAATCTCTCCACAGCCTATCATCCATAGACGAGTGGTCAAGTAGAGGTTTCAAACCGAGAGTTAAAGAAAATTTTAGAGAAAATAGTGAGTGCAAATAGAAAAGATTGGACAGGGAAGTTAGACGATGCATTGTGGGCATACCGAACAATATACAAAACTCCCATAGGTGCTTCTCCGTATAGATTAGTGTATTGGAAAGCATGTCACTTTCCCTTCGAGCTTGAGCACAAGGCCTATTGGGCAATAAAGAAGTTGAATATAGATGGGGACTTGGCCGGAGGGAAGAGGTTGCTGCAACTAGATGAGCTTGAGGAGTTTTGATTACATGCATATGAGAATGCCAAATTGCACAAAGAGAAGACTAAGAGGTGGCATCACAAGCACATTCAATTTCGAGAGTTTGAGCCAAGGTAAGAAGTTCTTTTGTTCAATTCGAGATTGAATATTTTTCCTGGAAAGCTTAAATCTCGTTGGTCGGGCCCTTTTGTTGGGTAAGCGTGAAAGCTCATGGAGCCGTGGAATTGAGAGATATGAGTTCAACTGGCACCTTCTTGGTGAACGTTCAGCGGATAAAACATTACTTGGGTGGTGACTTTGCATGTCATAAGACCTTAGTGGATTTGAAGGATGCTTGAGAACATGTTGAGTTGTGTCGCGACGTTAAATCAGGCGCTGAATGGGAGGCAACCCATTGAAATATTGTAATCGTCGTGCAACGATGTTAAACAAGGCACTGGTTGGGAGGAAATCCTATGATAGTTGTAGTGTTAATTTTGTATTTTAGGAAGAGCTAACCAATACAGGTGATAGAGGGTGGATGCTAACGCCATTGAACAAGGTAGGAACAAGTAAAAAAATTGGAAAACAAAAATTGCCTAGTAGCGCGGCAGCACACCTGGACGCGCACTTGGGCGCGCTAATATGCAAAACATTCTGCCTTAACAGTGCTACACAATGTGCGGCAGCACATTTGACAGCTCTACTAGCGCTGCAGTGCATTTGACCGCGCTAAATTGCAAACTCTCTGCCTTGACCGCACGTTTTTAGCGCGACAGCACATTTGACCGCACATGCCCCGTTAAAAAATTTGGCGTTTTTAGTGTAAATTTTTTTATTTTAGTTTTCTTCTTCTTTTTACCCTAACTTGAACTACACCTTTCCCCAACAACATCAACCCAAACCCATGCGCCCCTTTCTTCCTCTTCACTCAAATCTTCCGCCACCTCCCCTGCTACCAAGAACCCACCACCATCTTCTTCTTCTTCTCCATTATCCCTCTCCACTGGTATGAACACTAGTCTCTCCCACTCCTTCTTATATCTTTGTTTTTCTATTCTTTTTTTATTATTTTTTTTAAGAATTTATTTATATATATATATATATATACATATATATATATATACACCTTAGTTGTAATAGTTGTATGTAGTTATAATGTGGTGATTTTGGTTCTATATGTTGTGGCATTAGTAGATGATAAGTGTGGGGTAGAATCCTCGGCGATTGATAATATTTGAGAATGTAGGTGGGTATGTCTTGCTCTATCATACTTAAACAAGAGTTGTGAAGGCCTAATACCCACAATGTGTTTGTGGAAAGGTCCCAATGAACATGAGTGTATAGTTGTGACCCCAGATGCGTGTAAAATGTAAGTAACCGCATTGCATTTTTTTTGTTGGGATGTGATAATGTGTTAGTGTTTTACATGTATCGTTACTCTTTCCAAGAAATGACGCACCATGGGTGCTTCATCGAGCATTCAAGCTGTATTTGCTAGGTCATGAGGGGCTCCCTTGCACCATCTCTTGATTCTACCAAATTTGTATCGGCCAAAGCTCAGGCCCTATTTGCTGAAAAAGCTCGTCGAAAGCCTATTCCGAAGAGAGGTGGTGACATTCAATGGTTCTGGAAATTCTACCCTCGTATGTATGATGAGTTGATAAGGTGAGGATTAAAAATGTTACTCAATGAGCCTGATGAGGGCAATGCCATGGTTGTAAGGGAGTTTTATGCCATCCTGCTAGAGCATAATAACGGGATTGTCACGGTGCACCGAAGAGCAGTGAATGCTTTGGTGGAGGCTATTCGGACTGCTTACTAGCTGCCCGCACCCCTTTTGTCGCATGATAACTTATATGAATACGGCCTAAGCCAACGCCTGCAAAACGGGACAGATTCTTTTTGACTATTTGTACTCCTGGTAAAGAAGTAACCTAAATAGACTATGGGGAGAAGTTCATTTCCTCATCACTGACTTATGAAGCAAAATGCTGGTTGCACCTCATTACCAACCGCCTAATCCCATCGCTCAACAAAACGGAGGTCAATAGGCCCCGAGCTGCTCTTATCCCTGCATAGTTATACACGACGAGATGTTCCTCCTCAGCCAGGTAAAGAGGTATGGTTTCCTTTTCCCTTCTTTAGTTACTAAACTATGTAAACTATGCAGGGATGCCCATGTGCCAAAAAATATAGTGTTGGATGGGCTGGTCAAAAAGGAAGGCGAGTTCCGTACAGATAAGGTAAAGACAGGAAATGAGCCGATAGTGAGTGAGACAACAGCATCAAGCAGCTCTAATGATGAGTCTGACGATGAGGATGGTGCTACGGAGTCTAAAGGGGCTGCACCACCGGCCCAGGAGCAAAATGTGGCAGCTGCCAATACCTCTGTACCTGCAACATCTTCCGGAGCTGCTCGGGTGACTCTATTTACTACTATAGAGTAGGAGATGGCAGGTTCGCAGGCCTCCATGACTGAGTTGGGCACCCATGTGGATTTTATAGCTGACCGACAAGTTAGGTCGGTGAAGAAGTTTATGGGTTGGCTACGAGCTTTGGGGAGTGCATGCAACGTGAACCCCGAAATTCTCTTCGAGCAGGAGTGACATTTCAGGGAAGTTCCCTTACCTCACTGCTTTTGTTTTCTCATTTTCAGCCATGGGGACATGTCTGCATTTTAAGTGTAATGTGGGGATTTCTTCATTGTATGTTTTATGTAGTTGTAATTAACTAGTTGTTTTGTTTTGTATGGTTCATATTGACTTGATAGCTTCTGTTAAGTAGGACTAGTTTGTTAATCTAAGTAATTGGCTTGGCTCGACGACAGATCCCTTTCGACGGGGTTCTTGAGGAACTGAGTCGGAAAAAAAAATGTTGAAAAATTATAGGCTCTTCCTAATGACGGATCTTTTAGTCAACTTTATTGAGGGAAGTGAGTCTACAGATAACACCAAAAAGATTTCTATCCTTAGGTAGTGTATCAATCCCCCTTGGTTTTTCTTTAGGCCGCGGTTCTTTTCCAAGGGTTTTGACTTGAACCGGGCATAGGTAGTTTTTTTTGTTTTTTTTTAATTTTGTAGATTAGGGTAATGGGTCACGAGCTACAAACTGAAAGCGAACTCAGATCATTGACACACCTGAACATAATAGACCCTAGAGTGTAACGCTTTTTGTTGAATCTCATTGAAGGTACCTTAATTTGTATGTTTGCTACTGACTTGATTGCTCGTAACATAGTGTCTTAATGAGATGATACGGATGAGTCATATTGCCATATGTGGTGAGGTTTTGTGTAGTTCATGTTGTGTACTTGCGTCTAGAACTTGCCCGGTATGTGAGTTGAAGCGAAATTAATGCTCGGTCTGAAAAATGATTTTAGGCCTTCTTTGATCTTTTTTACCTGAATTGCTTATCACAAATAAAATCTATCCCTAGTTAACCCTTTTGAGCCTATAGACTTTTGTTTGGCACCCGCATTACAAGCCTATATCCTTTTTGTTCTTAATTAACATTGTATTGATCATTTTACCTCTGAAAGCACTTTAATTGAAAAATGAGCTAACAAAAGTAAGAAGGAACTAAGAGTGGGGTGGCTTTTGAGTAGAACAAATAGAAGGAAGAAAGGTGCAATTGTTTTGTGAAATAATACACCACTAGCGAAAAACATATAAAAAAAATAGGTGAATAAATTGTTGTCTTATTCTTGCTAGTATGGTATAAATTAAATCAGTGCTTAAAGAAAGAGAGACCATTGTTGAGAGTGATTGTAGTTGTGAAATTGAAGTAGGGATTGAAGAAATTGGGCTCAAAGCGATTATGTGATGTGTTGAAGTGGTTAGGAGGGTGAACCACTATTCCTAAATATATCCTACCCATCCCGTAACCCACATTACAACCATGAAAAATCCCTAATTGGTTTTAGATCGAGTGAGCCTACATTAGTAGAGGTTTACATTAAGGGTAAGCTTATGATACAACTTGCATACACGTGACTTCTTTTGTGAGTGTGAGTGAATTTTTTTGTTGATAATATTATGAAATTCGATTTTGTGAATTGATCTATTTAATTTTTCTATGAGTGTGAGGGTATATAATTCGTAACAGAAAAGTTAATCTTGGCGTCTATGTAGAGTACTCTGAGGAGGTGCGGATATTGCAGGGCACTTGAGAGTCGTCTTTGAGGCTAAGATTGTTCACTGCTAGGCGCAATGTATGTACATTATTCTTGGTGTCATATGTTAAATGAAATGGTTGATAATAGGTCAAATCTAGATGATTTAGCTACTATTTAGGCCTTCGCTTGATTATATCCCAAGGTCATATTATGAACAACTGATGAAATATGGGGTTTAATTGTAAATTGTGTATATTTCAGGTTAAAAAGCTTGTAGTATGCAAGAAAATATGATTGGGAACCATTTTGGAAAAACAAAGACCCCTCGGAGCCGAGTGTGATTGAAGACAAGGAAGAAATCTAGGCCACAACACACCTGGACTAACACTGCCAGATCCACTGCAGTGCTAAATAATGCATGGCCAAGACAAAACTTCAGCAAACTAGCGCGGCCAAATATGCTGCAGCGCTAGTCCAAAATTTGGCGACTGTTCTGTCACGCCCCAAATCGAGGAACATGACCGGCGCCTGACCGGGTTGCCCCAGTCAAGCGGACCTGGGTGCCTTTCATTCCCACGCGTTACCCCTGTGTTGACCGTTTCTCATTAACCAAATATATTACTAATCATAATTGATTTCACATTAAACAAATAAAACGATACGAGTGATTCATTAACAAGATTTCAATTTTTACAACGCCCGACATAACACAATATATATATATACATAAGACTGGAGTCCCACAGTTTACATGTCTACAGAGCCTCTAGGATACAAAAGGGAAATACAATACTTGCCGGTAACAAGGCTCCGGCTATACCTTACAAAACCAAAATGAAATCTTAACAAAGGTGGCATGAACCACACAGGGCCCCAAGGAAGAGAAAGGGGCTCACCAAAATAGGCAGTGGAAGGAGAAGGATACTACCGCCGATGAGCTGAAGTGCCTGCTACTGATCCACCTACAATCATAACACGAATGTAGCGTCCCCGGCAAAAGGGACGTCAGTACACTTGAATTGTACTGGTATGTATGGACAAACTTTGTCCCAAGTAAACTCAAGCCATTTAATTACATCAACAATTAATTAAGCCAGCCAACCATGTTTCCACATTTTCCTCATTTCAAATAATTCTCACACAAAGAACTTTCTACGATCAACCAATTTAACAATAACCAATCAATCACGTAAAGCACAAGTAGTCAAACAAAGGGGCAATCAGTGCCCCACAGGTTGCAAACTCTCCTGCTGTCTCCTTTCACAATTTCACATTATTGATTTATGTATCAATTTTCAATAGCGATTTCGATCGCTTTCCATCCTTATTGCCCCCGACCACCCTTATTACCTCGGCCACCCTTATCACCCCAACCCACACCTTATTTCACCACGTTGCGGCGCGCAACACGACCCCGCCTTACAGCTGAAAACACAACAATTTCAAACAGCAGATAAGGTACTACACACAATTTCAACAAGTTCAAATAAGCAACTTACACATTGGTTCATGTTCTCAATTTATTCTCAATGCAATATCACAACCATGTTACAATATTTCCACAATTCAAGTGTTTCATCTCTTTCCACAATAAACCAATTCTCAAGTGTTTCGTTTGTTTTCCGCAAGGTGCCATATAGGCCATCATAGTCATTATTCACAATTATTTTGCCAAATTAAACTCTCATTTTACATCACTCATAGCTCAACAACAAACTTTGAATATTCAACAACAACATCAAGAGTTTCACAATTAGTCAATTTAACACGAAACAAACAAACTTCACACATATAGGCGATTTCACAAGAATCAAAATTAGCCATACATACGTGGTGATGATCTTTCTTCCTACTTTATGCTTACCCAAGATATCCTACTCTTGCCAACCTTGTTCTTGAAGACTCTTACTTCTACTCACTTCTTTTACTAGAAATCAAGTTCAATAATCATGCATGAGTGTAAAAATTCTATTTTCAAAAGCTATTATATGCAAACCTCTCTTTACCCAATTAAAACTGAAAATCAAAGAAAATAGTTAGGGTTTTTTTTTTACCTTGAAAATATTGGGGAAGTTGAATCCTTGCCCTAGAATCCCTTGGAATTAAGTAGTTGGAACAATCTTTGAAGATGAAGAACTTCTCTCTCTAAAAACCCTCTCTTCTCTCTCTAATTTTGGTGAGATGATATGATAAAATGAAGAAGAAAGGTGTTATATTAAAGAAGAGATCGGGTCAAAATGTTACAAAAATCGGGGCCGGGGTCAATTATGCGGTGCACTATGCGACCGCAGAATCAACATGCGGTCCGCATAGTGACCGCAGAATTGCCCCAAATTTTACACAGGTTCTGGTAAGGAATGCGGTCACTATGCGGACCGCATGTTGATTCTGCGGTCGCAAAGTGCACCGCAGATTTGACATGCGATCGCATATCGACCGCACTTTTGACAAGATTTTGGGCAACTCACTGGAACGTTTTGCGGCAAGAATGCGGTCCGCATGTCAGGTTTGCGATCGTATTCTTGACCGCAGATTGAACACTTTTCGGAAAAATTAATTCTCTACATTTTTGAAACTTAAATCACTACCAAGGGTCCGAACCGCGGCGAGCAAGCTCGCCGCGAAGAATTCTACGCATTCCTAACACACCATTCGGACCATGACACCACATCTACTAGGTTTTATGCACAAAAATTTTACGGGGCCTTACATCCTCCCCCCCTTAAGATCATTCGTCCTCGAATGAGGATTTTGAAATAAATGAGTTTTGGAAGACATGATATGCAAGCTATCAAAATTTTGACTAACTCTTATATTTTAGAAAAATTTCGCCAGAGTTTCCTTTGTATTATGGACATATCCACCTGACAGAGGGCCCCGAAACACATTACCAAACAACAATATACAACTACAACACTTTTCACAACTGGTATACACTTTCTTACCTCAACGAATGCACATATTCCATCACATTACTACAATTGCACATAAACTAGTCACGTCAATGAATTCTTACCTTACATAACCAATTTAACACACCATGTGCACTTAACAAACCATTACCAATCTATACTTATTATTAGTAGTTTATTAAACACGTAAATCTTTATAAGGCTTTCATTTATCAAGAAAGGCTCAAATGACCCAAATGTGACAACACATTAAATTCATTGCAAAATGAATGGACTTTACTAATACTAAGAGGGAAACAACTTAGGCAAGATGACGAGTTACTAGGAGTAGGAGGGTCACCTAATTTCTTCTAGGCTTGATCGAACAAATGGGGGTACTTTTCCTTCATCTCTTTTTCCGCTTCCCATGTGGCCTCCTCAACTTGTTGACTTCGCCACAATACTTTAACAGAGGCGACTTCCTTATTTCTCAACTTACGGACTTGCCTATCAAGAATGGCAACTGGAACCTCTTCATATGACATATCTTCATTAACCTCTATAGCTTCGACTGGCATGATGGTGGATGGATCTCCAATTACTTTCTTCAACATGGACACATGGAATACCGGATGCACTGATGACATCTCAGGAGGCAACTCTAGCCTATAAGCAACTTGACCAACCCTTTGAATGATCCGATATGGCCCGACATACCTAGGGCTCAATTTCCCTTTCTTTCCGAACCGCATGACTCCCTTCATAGGAGATACCCTCAAGAACACCCAATCGTCGACTTGAAACTCCAAATCCCTTCGACGAACGTCTGCATAGGACTTTTGACGACTCTGTGCTGTTTTCATTCTCTCCTGAATAACCTTAACTTTTTCCATAGCTTCGTACACCATATCCGGCCCTAGCAATTCCGCTTCACCTACCTCAAACCACCCGATTGGCGATCTACATCTTCTCCCGTACAATGCCTCAAACGGGGCCATTTGAATGCTAGCATGATAGCCGTTATTGTAAGCAAATTCTATCAGTGGCAAGTGTTCATCCCAATTACCTTTAAAATCTAAGATACAAGCCCGCAACATATCTTCAAGCGTCTGAATGGTCCGCTCGGCCTGTCCATCGGTCTGTGGATGGAAAGCTGTGCTGAGATCCACCTGAGTTCCCAAACCTTGCTGAAACTTCTTCCAAAAGTTAGCGGTGAACTGAGCCCCGCGATCCGAGATAATAGAAAGTGGAGTGCCATGAAGTCTTACTATCTCCTTGATGTACAATCTTGCATATTGCTCCGCAGTATCAGTGGACTTGACAGGCAGGAAGTGAGCTGATTTGGTGAGTCGATCTACTATCACCCATATTGAATCGAACTTACACTGAGTGCGAGGTAACCCCACCACGAAATCCATATTGATCATCTCCCATTTCCACCTTGGTATTTCTATAAGCTGAGTTAATCCACCAGGCCGTTGATGCTCGGCCTTCACTTGTTGACAGTTCGGACATTTAGCTACAAAGCCTGCCACATCCCTTTTCATACCGTTCCACCAATAAATCTCCTTGAGGTCATGATACATTTTCGTTGAACCAGGGTGCACAGAATACCTGGAAGTATGAGCCTCTGCCATCACTCTTTCCCGGAAGCTCGTCCACATCCGGAACACATAGCCTATCTTGACACCGCAATACACCATCTTCGCTGCCGAGTACAAATGTTGAGGTCTTGTCATTCATGACTGCTTCCTTCACCCGAACCAATGCTGGATCTATGAACTGTTTTTCCTTGATTTCCGCGACCAACGATGACTCTGCTCCATTATGCACCAAGATATCCCCCTCGGCTGGCGCCGAAATACGAACCCCCAAGCTGGCTAATTGGTAGACCTCTCGAGCCAGGGGTCTCTGATCCACACCCAAATGAGCCAAACTACCCATGGATTTCCGACTAAGAGCGTCGACTACCACATTTGCCTTCCCTGGATGGTACAATATGTCCATATCATAGTCCTTGAGTAATTCTAACCACCGCCGCTGTCTCAGATTCAGCTCTTTCTGCTTGAACAAATACTGGAGGCTCTTGTGGTCCGAAAACACCTCTACATGAACCCCATAAAGATAGTGTCGCCATATTTTCAAGGCAAACACAACAGCTGCAAGTTCCAAATCATGCGTCGGATAATTCTTCTCATGATTCTTGAGTTGCCTGGAAGCATAAGCTATAACCTTTCCGTGTTGCATCAATACACATCCCAAACCGACTCTGGAGGCATCACAATAGACTACAAATCCCTCTGTGCCTTCTGGCAAGGCCAATACTGGTGCCGAGGTCAATCTTGACTTCAGTTCTTGGAAACTTTTCTCACATGCTTCGGACCACTGGAACTTAACTGCTTTCTGCGTCAATTTAGTCAATGGGGAGGCGAGGGTTGAGAATCCCTCTACAAACCTCCGATAGTACCTTGCCAGACCCAAAAAGCTGCGAATCTCTGTCGGGGTCGTGGGTCTAGGCCAATCTTTCACTGCCGCAATCTTCCGAGGATCCACCATAATTCCCTCACTGGAAATAACATGCCCTAGAAAAGCTACGGACTCCAACCAAAACTCACATTTTGAGAACTTGGCATACAATTGATGCTGAAGAAGGGTCTGCAATGCTGCTCTGAGGTGAACGGCATGATCTTCCCCGCTCCGAGAGTAGATGAGAATATCGTCAATGAATACAATCACAAAGGAATCTAGGAATGGCTTGAAAACCCGATTCATAAGGTCCATGAAAGCTGCTGGGGCATTGGTTAGCCCAAAAGACATGACCAAAAACTCGAAGTGACCATAACGAGTTCTGAAGGCGGTCTTAGGAATATCCTGCTCCCTGATTTTTAACTGGTGGTACCCAGACCGTAAATCAATCTTTGAGAAGAACTTCGCTCCCCGCAATTGGTCAAACAGATCATCCACTCGAGGCAAAGGATATTTATTCTTGATGGTGACTTTGTTGAGCTGCCGATAATCAATACACATTCGAAGTGACCCATCCTTCTTTCGACAAAGAGAACCGGAGCACCCCACGGCGACACACTCGGTCGTATGAACCCTTTCTCTAATAAATCCCTCGACTGCTCCTTTAACTCCCTTAACTCTGCTGGCGCCATTCTGTAAGGTGGAATGGATATTGGCTGAGTATCTAGCAATACATCAATTCCGAAATCAATCTCCCTATCCGGCGGGATGCCTGGAAGCTCATCTGGAAACACTTCAGGAAATTCATTCACAATTGGCACGGACTCGAGGGTAGGCACCTCTGAGGTGGTGTCCGTTACCCGAACCAGGTGATAGATACACCCTTTCTTAATCATCTTCGAAGCCTTAAGGTAGGAAATAAACCTACCCCTTGGCACTACACCATTTCCTCTCCATTCAATAACCGGCTCGTTAGGGAACTCGAGCCTCATAACTCTCGTTCGACAGTCAAGTTTGGCAAAGCACGAATAGAGCCAATCCATCCCCATAATTACATCAAAATCTACCATCCCAAGCTCAATAAGATCGGCCGTGGTATCACGACCACCCACCGTAACAACACAATTCCTATAGACTCGTGAGGCCGTAATAGAATCACCGATTGTAGTCGACACAGAGAACGGCTCATGAAGTTGTTCGGGTACTATCCCAAAACTTGAAGCAATGAATGGAGTAACATAAGACAAGGAGGACCCTGGATCAATAAGGGCATAGCAATCAATAGTCTGAACAGACATGATACCTGTAACAACATCCGGAGAAGCCTCGGCATTTTGGCGGCCACTCAATGCATAGAATCGGCTAGGTCCACCCCTACCCCGAGCTCCACCCCTAGCTGCACCACGCCCTGCTGATGCTGGAGTACGCGCTGATGATGTAGCAGCCGAAGAACCGGATGACTGAGCAGACCCCCTACCTATACCCCGACGGGGTGCACGGCAGTCCCGCTGAATGTGACCTCTCACCCCGCACCCGAAGCACACTAGAAGGTCAATGTAGCAAGTTTCCGTATGAAATCTCCCACACTTGGGGCATGTAGGTCTCCCCGGCCGCTGGGATCTCACCCCGAGATGACCGGATCGACGAGACCTCCCGCTGTCCGAACCGGGTCTCGAGTAACCGCCCGCTGATGACCGTGCACGGATGGCGGTGCACTTGCGGAGGACCGAGCATATGACCGGGATGGCCCCGATGACCCCTTCCCCGAAGTGATCTCCCCGAACGACCCATTGACCGAGCCCCGTTGCTACTTTCTCTTTCGCACGAATCTTCAATTTCCCGGCCTCCGTGGCCCGAGCAAACCCCACAATCCTCCCATAGTTCATGTCCGAGTGCAAAGCTGCTCGTGGCGGCCTCATTCACCACCAAAGGGCTAAGGCCCCGAACAAACCGTCGAACCCGGCATCCATGGTCGACACTAAATGAGGAGCATACTTGGACAACCTTACGAACTCCATGCGATACTCCCAAACACTCATACTGCCCCTGTTTGAGAACCTCGAACTCGGTGGCACGGGCTGCCATTGCCTCCGCAGGTAAGAAGTGGTCCATAAATGCATCCACGAACTCATCCCATCCTGGCGGGAGGGCTCCCTTCCTCACGGGAATCCTCCCACATTTCGAACCATGAACGTGCCGCTCCCTTCAGCCTGTAAGAGGCCAACTCTCACTACTAGAAATTAGAGCTATGGCAACGCTTTTTTTTTGCTACGGATCCATAACCGTTGCGATAGGTCCTCTACTGTTACGGTTATAACCGTTACAAATAATTGTTGGAACTACTGGAACACTTAGCAATCAAACCGTTGCAATAGGATAAATAACCGTGCCTTTAGATTCATATATGGCAACGGTTCGGATAACCGTAGCCATATGTACATATATGGTAACGGTTACACATATATGTTACGGTGATATAAGTTCCCTCCTTTATTTTCACCCCAAATATTAACGCCCGCTAAAATACAGTGGGGCCCATATCTAATTATTATTATTATTTTAGCTTTATTAATCAAAAATATATATTGCAAAAACCCCTAAAAATTAAAAATCCCTAATTTTCATATCTTCCGCGCGATAAGGCCGGCCTAGCTCTGCAAATTATCAAGCTCTCCATCGAGTTCTCTGCAAATTATCGAGCTCCTCTTCCACGATCGAGTTTCTCTGCAAATTATCAAGCTCCTCTTCCATCGATCGAGTTTTCAGTTTCCCAGAAATCATTGGCAATTATCAGGCTCAGAAAATCGATAGTCTTCTCCTCTGTTCAAACGATCGAAATCACCTCCAGGCTCAACAACTCCTCTATAATCCTTCAGAGTTTCTCCAAATCTGAATCGGTAAATATATTCTTAGTAGTTTTCTTTTTTAATTTTAGCAGTTTTTTAATTTGTTTTTCTTTAAATTTCTGGGTTGGTTTTATGTTGAATCTGTTTGTTAGTTGTTATTTGTTGTTTTTTGTCGAGGGTTTCTCCATTATTTCCCCATCTGAGAGTATTTCCTTCTTTTAACATGAAAGACTACAGAAAGCTTTTGAGGCTGAGGTTGAACGAATTAGATTAGAAGCACAAAAACATGTCTCAGAGGCCGAAAGGAACTATGCTAAAGCCCTGAAGGTAGTTTGTCTTTCTTTGTTCTCATGATTTGCGAGTTTTTTACTGTAATTGCTAATTAGATTGGGAGTTGGTTTAAATCAAGAACCTCATATTGGTGGAGTGCACCACTTTACTGTCATAGTTTTGATTATATGTGTCTTGTTTTGTTACCAATTGCTTATGTTAAAAGAAGGAAATACTCTCTTTTGATGCATGTAAATCGTTCAGGGCTTTGCTGTTAGTTTTGCTCGGGTAAAAATATTTTGCTCTCTTTAATGAATTTCATTTAGTTTGTCTTTTGACTTTAGAAAGTTTATACCAATCGACTACCCCTCAATCCCAAACTAGTTGGGTTTAGCTATATCATCATTATTTAATTACTTTTATGTTGGTAGCTTGGCTACCGTAGCCCTCCTCCTTTATTTGGACTTGGGACCGGCTACGCTATGCAAAACTCACATAAGCTGTCTTTATAAAGTCGATTAGTTAAACTAATAAGACGAGAGACGACAAAGACAAATAAATGAAGATGAATTCATTGATCAACAAACTGAAGGATCTCATTTTCTTTTCCTGGTAGTTCAGAGGATGAAACTATTCGCAGAATAGCAGCTGGTGCAATTGCAAATCTTGCAATGAGTGGTGATTCTCAATCTATAGCTCTCATTTTCTTTTCCTCTTTATTTCTCCTGCAGAGGGTACTTTATGTCCTTGTCGAGGCCCTTTGTCTGGTAAAACTACTATGTTCTGAGGATTAGTTTCTGTCTTTTCAGAAGCAAACCAGGAACTTATACTACAGACAAGACTGAGGTCTGAAGGTGGTATCAAGGCACTATTAGGGATGGTGAGATGTGGACATCGAGATGTTTTATCGCAAGTTGCACGGGGAATTGCCAATTTTGCAAAGTGCGAATCCAGATCTTCGGCTCAAGGTAAGTGTTGTACATGTCAATCTTGTTTATCAAATTATTACCATGTTTCTTAAGGGTGGTCTGCTACAACAGGCCATAATGCTGGACGTTCTTCACTGTTAGAAGATGGTGCACTTCCATGGATTGTTCAAAATTCCAATAATGAAGCCTCAATGATCAGGCGACATGTTGAACTGGCTCTCTATCATTTGGCACAACATGGTAAGCATTCCTATCCTACTGAAGAGTTTGGGATACATGCATTGCATTTTTCATCACTACTATACTTAAACTTTACGTTTCACCTGTCTTTTCCTATCCTCAGAGGTCAACGCAGAAGACATGATCAGTGATAAAAGGCGTTCAGATAGTACATAGAGAAAGATCTCCAATATAGTACTTACCTGGAGCAGCATAACTTGCTGTTCCTTTAATCCCAACAGAGCTGAACTGATTTACTTCAGCATCTTGACCTGAGTCCGACGGGAATCTTGCTAGACCAAAATTGCTCACAAGAGCAGTCAGCTCACTGTCTAGAAGAACATTGCTTGGCTTAAGATCACAGTGAAATATAGGTGTATGACATTGACTGTGAAGATACTGCAATGCTGAAGCCACATCTATTGTGATTAGCTGCAAAATTTGAATTATAAGGTCAAATTTAATAAGGGCTCCATCTTTATCGGGGCTTGGCCGTTGAAGAATTTTGGTGTGTATGGGAAAGAAAGATGATATTACTCCTTTAGAAATTGGGGTTCGATTTGTTGAAGGTGTGAAGGAGAGTGTATGGGATGGAGAATTGGAGTATCTTGAGGTTGATGAAGGACAAGCCTTTCAGATATGTAAACCTGAAACAGAGGAAGCTAAACGTATGATGAAGTGTTATGCTGATTTTGTCCACCGCTAGTGATAAAAAAAATCTCTCTGTTTCAAATCTGTCCACCAAAAGCAAGTATACCTAAATTTGTCTGTTTCAAATGACCGATTTAGTATCTAAATTTTACTTGAACCTTGAACTGCCAGTTAAGACTTGATCCTGATATGCTAAAATCTGTTACACGACTTCAACGTCTCAACCCCGATTTAAGACTTGATCCTGTTATGCTAATATTCAGTGCTCGTGCACAACCAGATGCTATTCAATCAATCAATCGTCCATCCGCTGGCAGTAGCACTCGAGGTTAGTCATTAGCAAATGTTACACGTCTTCTCTTTCCTCTTCTTCTTTTCTTTACTCGAGTTTCTCTATCCATAATTGGTCTGTTAATCTATCAAGAAACTTCCTTAGTGACCTATGATTAAAATTAGGAACTATCATGCAATATTAACATACATGGATTCTAATTAGTCCACCCCCTTCCCCTTCTTCCTTGAAAGCATTTGTTCATGTTAGTCCTTCGTAGAAAGCATATGTCGATATTAATAGTTCCTCATAATTATCTCTGCGATGAGAAAAGCCAACCCTCGCCACCTACTCATATGTGCCATGTAGTTTATGTCTTTGTTAATGGGAAACTTTCAGGTAATGATGCTTATTCTGATGTTGCCAAAACAAGCTACTAGTACTGTTACAAAGTCTCTGCTTTTGCACTTGTAGAGTAATATCTTACTTGGTCTACCGCTTGCTTGGTCTGGTAAACACCAACAGTATTTCTGTTGGTGGCACCATATATATTGTGATCTCATAAGTTCCATTTTAAATATGGATAATATGCAAGAATTCATGGGTAATATTATCACGTGTTCTTTTATCATGTGTTCTTTGTAGCTCCTAGGATGAGGACCATGTCAAAATGAAAGCTGAGGGCTAGGGTAAGACAAGATTAAGATCATTACTTCACAGATTATAGCGCAACACCATTATATGTGTGTGTGTTCATGGTTTTCGCTCATGAGGAATATAAATAGTGCTAGTAAACAGTGACTAATTTCTCAAGACTGAAAATACAGAAGCATTGATTTGTAAACCACTAGAAATTATTAAAAAAGAATATTAGTCCCTAAACTAAGTATCTTATGGCTTGTAACAAAGATAAATGACGAGCAACAAAGTGAAGAGTAAGTGTTGAGATTCATGGCACCTACCCTTGTATATAAGTCATACTTGAATTATGCTTTAAATTTGTGTATAGTTATTAGTGACTCAAACTCCATATATGTGCAACATATAGCCACTAGGATAAAGGAAGATGGTTGCATTAATTAGGTTAACGACTAGAGTAAAAGTAGTTTATTTTCCTTTTTTAGTGTAACATTTTCTAATGGAAGAATTTTCCAATTGTACACATGTATGTCTGAATAGTGGAATAAACTTCTCTTTCATTATATCTAGAAGAGTGCACTCGAGTGGTGCTAAGAAGTTTGCTGAACTCTGTCCATGTCTTTGTAATGGTGTTGGTTGGGTAGTTATCTGGTTAGTATTGGCTTCAATGGAAACTTGAGTTTTTGATATTTGTCTTGTAGCTAGTAGAGCTAAAAATTGTATCTTTTTGGTGTTCTTGCTCTAATGGGGATTTGTCTGAGCTACCAAATCAAGACTGAGACCACATTTTATTTATACTCTTTTGTAGGTGGAGTAGATGAAGCAATGGAAGGCAGAAGTAGTGATGAAGATCTTGATCTTACTTAAGAGATTTTTGAATTGTTGATTGTTGTAGATGCATGTGGCGGTTTCTAAGAATATATGTTTGTTATCAAAACCATTTAAAATTTTGGACTTGAAAGATGAATTGTATGTACTTATTGGTTTCATCACTATCTATGGATTTATTATTAATTAGCTTGTTAGATAATTTGGATTATGAATAGTTTTATTTTGTTATTTATATAAATTTTAGTGTTTTATAGTTTATTGCAACAGGGAACATTATTTTCAATTCAATTAAATTGTTATAACTAACAGAACCGTTGCCATAGGTAGTTCAACCGTTGCAATAGCACCTGTAATTGTTCCAAATTATTATACAAACCGTTGCAATAGAACCTGTAAACCGTTCCAAAATATTCTAAAAACCGTTGCAATAGGTAATTCAACCATTGCAATTTCTTGAAGAAATCGTTGCCATTTCTGTCATATAGTAACGGTTATGGACCGTTGCAGTTGCTCTTATGGTAACGAAAAATAACCGTTACAATTGATGAGAATAATCGTTCCAATAGGAAGAGGAAAAACCGTTGCGATAGACTGTCCTATAGCAACGGTTTTCTGAACCGTTCCAAAAACCGTTCCATAAGCTCTATAGCCACGGCAGCTTGTGGAACGGGTGTTGAACCGTAGCAACAGAGCTATGGCAACGGTTTACTTACCTATTGGAACGGTCTTGCATCCGTAGCCATAGATGAATTTTTCAGTAGTGACATTTTAACGTAATAGTATCATTCATCACTCTGAGGGCCTTGTATATCTCATCAAGGAATTCCTGTGGGTCAGCCTCTGGATCGGTACCTGAAAATTCTGGAGGGGCCAATCGCAAGAACTGGTGGACTCTGGAGCCAAAGGAATCTCCCTCTCCGCTGGAGGATGCAGGGGCATCATGGGATCTCTGGGCCTGGGCAGCCACTAACTGTGTTAACATATGGATGGCTCCCCTAAGATCTTCATTAGAGATACCAGAGCCCGAAGGCGGGAACTGTATCTGAGTCAGGAACACTGGCAGGAGGAATGGTGGCATCCTCTGCCGCAGTTGGAATAGGGACACTTGGGTTTTGAACAGATGGGCCAGGCAAATTCGGGACTGGTGGGTCATTCTCTCCCACGGCATCGGGTACATGATTAACAACTGCACTTGGGCCGGCATTGGCCCTAAGGCCGAGTCTAGCCTTCTTCTTAGGTGCCATATTCTGAAAATTTGGGAACAAGGCACGAATTAGACACAGATATCTCCAAATTGCACTTTACCGCACGATATAGATTAACAAAGAAGTAGGTAAATTCCTAAATGCCCGTGTAGCCCCCTACTTATATGATGTGGTCGACAACACACCTATAAGAAGGGCACTACTAGACACGGCTCCGAGACATCCTAGGACACTTTAAAACCTTAAGCTCGGATACCAAGTTTGTCACGCCCCAAATCGAGGAACATGACCGGCGCCTGACCGGGTTGCCCCAGTCAAGCGGACCTGGGTGCCTTTCATTCCCACGCGTTACCCCTGTGATGACCGTTTCTCATTAACCAAATATATTACTAATCATAATTGATTTCACATTAAACAAATAAAACGATACGAGTGATTCATTAACAAGATTTCAATTTTTACAACGCCCGACATAACACAATATATATATACATAAGACTGGAGTCCCACAGTTTACATGTCTACAGAGCCTCTAGGATACAAAAGGGAAATACAATGCTTGCCGGTAACAAGGTTCCGGCTATACCTTACAAAACCAAAATGAAATCTTAACAAAGGTGGCATGAACCACACAGGGCCCCAAGGAAGAAAGGGGCTCACCAAAACGGGCAATGGAAGGAGAAGGATACTACTGCCGATGAGCTGGAGTGCCTGCTACTGATCCACCTACAATCATAACACGAATGTAGCGTCCCCGGCAAAAGGGACGTCAGTACACTTGAATTGTACTGGTATGTATGGACAAACTTTGTCCCAAGTAAACTCAAGCCATTAAATTACATCAACAATTAATTAAGCCACCCAACCATGTTTCCACATTTTCCTCATTTCAAATAATTCTCACACAAAGCACTTTCTACGATCAACCAATTTAACAATAACCAATCAATCACGTAAAGCACAAGTAGTCAAACAAAGGGGCAATCGGTGCCCCACAGGTTGCAAACTCTCCTGCTGTCTCCTTTCACAATTTCACATTATTGATTTATGTATCAATTTTCAATAGCGATTTCGATCGCTTTCCATCCTTATTGCCCCCGACCACCCTTATTACCTCGGCCACCCTTATCACCCCAACCCACACCTTATTTCACCACGTTGCGGCGCGCAACACGACCCCGCCTTACAGTTTGAAAACACAACAATTTCAAACAGCAGATAAGGTACTATACACAATTTCAACAAGTTCAAATAAGCAACTTACACATTGGTTCATGTTCTCAATTTATTCTCAATGCAATATCACAACCATGTTACAATATTTCCACAATTCAAGTGTTTCATCTCTTTCCACAATAAACCAATTCTCAAGTGTTTCGTTTGTTTTCCACAAGGTGCCATATAGGCCATCATAGTCATTATTCACAATTATTTTGCCAAATTAAACTCTCATTTTACATCACTCATAGCTCAACAACAAACTTTGAATATTCAACAACAACATCAAGAGTTTCACAATTAGTCAATTTAACACGAAACAAACAAACTTCACACATATAGGCGATTTCACAAGAATCAAAATTAGCCATACATACGTGGTGATGATCTTTCTTCCTACTTTATGCTTACCCAAGATATCCTACTCTTGCCAACCTTGTTCTTGAAGACTCTTACTTCTACTCACTTCTTTTTACTAGAAATCAAGTTCAATAATCATGCATGAGTGTAAAAATTCTATTTTCAAAAGCTATTATATGCAAACCTCTCTTTACCCAATTAAAACTGAAAATCAAAGAAAATAGTTAGGGTTTTTTTTTTACCTTGAAAATATTGGGGAAGTTGAATCCTTGCCCTAGAATCCCTTGGAATTAAGTAGTTGGAACAATCTTTGAAGATGAAGAACTTTCTCTCTAAAAACCCTCTCTTCTCTCTCTAATTTTGGTGAGATGATATGATAAAATGAAGAAGAGAGGTGTTATATTAAAAAAGAGATCGGGTCAAAATGTTACAAAAATCTGGGCCGGGGTCAAATATGCGGTCACTATGCGACCGCAGAACCCACATGCGGTCAGCAAAGTGACCGCAAAATGGCCTCAAAGTTTATGCAGGTTCTGTTAAGGAATGCGGTCACTATGCGGACCGCATGTTGATTCTGCGGTCGCAAAAGTGCACCGCAGATTTGACATGCGATCGCATATCGACCGCACTTTTGACAAGATTTTGGGCAACTCACTGGAACGTTTTGCGGCAAGAATGCGGTCCGCATGTCAGGTTTGCGATCGCATTCTTGACCGCAAATTGAACACTTTTCGGAAAAATTTATTCTCTACATTTTTGAAACTTAAATCACTACCAAGGGTCCGAACCGCGGCGAGCAAGCTCGCCGCGAAGAATTCTACGCATTCCTAACACACTATTCGGACCATGACACCACATCTACTAGGTTTTATGCACAAAAATTTTACGGGGCCTTACATGTTCACTGGGGGCAAAAGTGGAAATCCGGAGAAAAAACTTCACTTAACGTATATAAGGTCTACCTCTCCCAAAGGAGTTTTTATCAAGGTTTTTACAGGCTAGAGCAAGACATTGAGAGGCAATGAGGGATTTGGATTATCAAGTTTCTTTTCTTCTATCTGTTTTTGCTAATTGTGATGAAATTGAATGTAATTGTGATGAACAATAATATGAGTGACTAAAACTCATTGTTCTAGGGTCATGGGTAAAACATGAACGTTGTTGTTTAAAGTTTAATTTGATAAAGTTGGTTTATCATCTTCGGTTGTTTATTTAATTCTGTTATTAATTATTTTGTTGCGTAGCTAACAGTGAAACACTATCTACAAATCTAGAGTTGAACTCAAAAGTGGGAATTCTAGGTTACATATAGAATTAATTAGATTACGTTCTTGAACCCGGGTCTCGGGGAACGGATTTTCAATTGGGATAGACATATACCTATTTGCCTTGATTGGTTAAAATACAGGAATTGTAAGTGCGTTCTTGTTAATCTTAATTCTCATAGAAATATACGCATTGAGTTAATTTGAGCAGGCGAGTAAGAAGTCGACAAACTCTTACGAGCAATATAAACCTTGTCAATCAATAACCTAGATAAATCGATCAATCATCTTATGCTAAAGACGTAACAAGATTGTTAACTAGCCCGTGACCCTGGAATATCCTCTCCTACTATGTGTTATTTGGAACTGCTACGAGTTTGGTTAATTGGTTTAGATAGATTTGTCACACCTCTTTTTTCTCTTATACCGAAAATGTCCTAAAAATAGTAGCGGGGAAGGAGTTTTTCCAGTTAAAGGGCAATCAGAACGAGATTTATATATTAAATTTCAGAGTCGCCACTTGGGAGAATAAAGGTGTCCCAAGTCACTGGTTTAATTCCGAACCGAGGAAATTATGACTCTGTTTAACAGTCTGTGAAACTAAAAATTTGGATATGGAATTCTGTTAACCCGGGAGAAGGTGTTAGGCACTCCCTGATTCCGTGGTTCTAGCACGGTCGCTCAACTGCCGTATTTGTTATATTTGATTTCCTTATATGCCTTAATTTGAAATGTTATTTATGTTCCGCTTTTTGTTAATTTTAGGATTTTGCAACGTTGCGAAAACACATTTCAAGTCACACCGCAACCAGTACGCCCGCGACTTTAATGCATTTCAGCTTCGCCGAGATTTGGATTTGGGTCACATAAATGTGCACCCATATTAGGAATGTATATTTATTATAAATTGTGCCCTAAGGTGTCTACGTCTTGTTAATTTGGGGTAAGACCGTGGAATTCGCTAAACGATCTTTCCGATTTCTAACATTTTATAGGAAATTATGGAGGGCCCCGCAATTATGCCTTTATGATTTGGCGAGGCTCATCTCCGTTTTTTATTAAGGTTCTTCCTAAAGCATACTACATTCTCTATTTCTGTTTTTTTTCACATCCTAATATATACTTTTTTCGTATTAATTCTATATTGTTGTGTATTAGCGTCCATGCCATATTTTATTAGTAGGCCTGGACTACGAACTAGTTCAACAATCTGCAGAGAGATACTGGGCTTCTGCAGCCCAGTACTTATTCCTTTTTCCATTTATAGGCATAAGTGCCGTCTTATTCTGATCGAGGTTTGATTCCATATTCAGGCCCAGATCCTTCCTATTTGAGGTACGATAATAGCTGATTAATAATTTCACAATATACACTAATGAACAGGTACAATTATTATTGTTAACTAAGTATTTTGCAACCACCAGTTTTCATGTAATCACCTCTAATTAACTAACAGTTCTAACACAAGGATCTACACCAATGCTATTATTCTATTAATCGAATTTGATATCAATTCACTACTAGAATGCTAATTGCTAAATCATTTTTTATCATTTTTCATTTAACTGAAGAAAAACGGTGTTCTAGTTTTAATTAAACATGTTCGAATTACTATTATCAAGTTGCAGAATCTTAAAACGAATTCATAGCTAAATCAACTAAGATATTAGTAACACAGTCTGAGGTCCGAAACTACTTATACTTTTACAACTTAACTAATTCAGATTCGAAACATAAAATGCTCAAATATGATACTTCATGTATGGTTTATGCTCGTTTCAAATCAGAACTATTTAACTTAACTTATACCTGTTTTAGTTTTGGACTTAAGTGATTCTTCTCTTAACTACATTATTTATCCTATCATTTATATCACTACTACTATTACCGAGTTGAAAGCATACGTACAGTCCACTAATTATTACAATCAAGTCCTAAATGAATTACAAGGATCTGAGTACTTTTAAACTACATAATGAAGTAACAAATACACGAAGATTTAGCTAAACATGATATTCATTCTTATTTCTCCAATCAACAGCTCATTTACAACTTCAAGTCATAGTAGTGTACCTGATTCAAGAACAAATTGATGAGTCTAGAGTTGGAGAAGAAGAATGGTCAGCAACAAGCAACAACAATACAGCAACAGCAGCAAAATGATTCAATCACACCAAACAGCTACCAAAACTCCAAATATGGAACCCAGCAAATCAACCCAAGTAAAATTGGAGAACCTAGCAAAGTCAAGATGAATCGGTGAAGAGACAACCCACAGAGATTCCCAGAATAGCACTCAAGTTAATCACCTTTTCTAAATGTGTGGAACCCTTAATTGCCAATCAATGTCTAACACCTTTTTCATGCTTACTAGAAGCCTATTTATAGAGGTATTTTGGAGGGAATTTCAAATAAAATAATTGCATTTCCCTCCCCTTCTCTTTTAAATTAATTATAGAATGGTCTGTTAAAAGTGTGTCGAACTGTCCTAAGACCGCTACAAGAAGGTTCTGGGCAGTTCTATTAGGTTCTATTAGGCAGGATTTACCTAATTGCCCTCACTTGCTAAGGTTTATTTTATTAATGCCTTTTAGCTCTACCCATTCTACCCTTTATTGTCTAAGTAATTTCAGAAATACCAAGCTTTAAAGTTACTTTTATCCCTATATGCTCTATTTAATCTACATAAATGCCTTTTTTATTCTTCCCTCTTTACCCCTTTTATTTATGTATATTTACCCGATCTGCCTTAGGTCTGGCAGGAGTAGGTTAGTAACTATTTAACAAATAACCACTAAGCCTTGCCTTTAAGACTTAATCAACTTCAGATTATACCTTTTTCATTATTAGCCACTTTTACAAATAGCCACCAATCAGAACTGTAATGACCCGGCCGGTTGTTTTAGAAAATTACGCTCCAATCCCCAATTTAACTGTTCTCCTAAGTTCATTTTTGCTATTGTGGTTTGCCGGGAGAGTCGGTTCTGAAATTTGGAGCATTTCGGGACACTTAGTCCCTAAATGAGAGCTTTAAAGTTAGAAAATGGTCCGTAGCCGGAACAGTGATAAGACGACCTCGGAATGGCAATTCGATGGTTCCATTAGCTCCGTTAGGTGATTTTGGGGTTGGGAGCGCGTTCGGAATGTATTTTGGAGGTCCGTAGCTTAATTAGCCATGAAATGCCGAAGTTTGAAATTTTGGCAAATCCGAATGATAGGTGAGATTTTGATCCGGGGTTCGGAATGGAATTTCGACAATTTCTGTAGCTTCGTTATGTGATTTTGGATGTGTTCGCAAATTTTCAGGTCATTCGGACGTCGTTTGGTCGGATTTTAGATCGAATGTGCAATTCAGAAGTTTTAAGAAATTTAGGCTTGAATTCGATGTGAATTATGGGTTTTGATGTCGTTAGACGTGTTTTTATGGTTGGAATAAGTTCGTATCATGTCTGGGAGTATGTTGGTGGTTCTCGTTTGGGTCCCGGGAGCCTCGGGATGAATTCGGGGGTCCAAACGGACCAAATTGTGCCAAAAGGCACTGTTGTTTCTGCTGCAATAATTGAGAGCAATTTTGCTCTCCGCGATCGCGGATATGGCCATGCGATCGCGTAAGGGAAAAACCCTAAGCTCTGCGATCGCGAAGAGAGGTGTGCGATCGCGTAAGTCTGGGAGTTTAAGCATCGCGATCGCGTGAGGTAGTATGCGATCGCGTAGGGTAGTTTGGGGAGCCGGTCGAGTTTGTTCTTCGCGATCACGTTCATGTCATTGCGATCGCGTAGGGTCGCTAAGTTATTCACTGCGATCGTGTCTAGGACCACGCGATCGCGTAGAGGAAAAATAGGCCGCCCAGGATTTCGTGCATCACGATCGCAAGCCTAGTGCTGCGATCGCGTAGAGTTAATTGGCCTGGCAGTGACTTTAAGTCCAGAACATTTCAGCCACGGCCTAACACACAAAAACCGCCATTATTGAGCTCCAAGAGAGGAAATTGAAGGGGAAACGCTGGGATATCATCGGGAAATCATCGGGGGTAAGTTTATTGACCTTAATTCGTTAGTTTATCATGAAATTCGTGATTATTTCACTGAAAATGGAAGATTAAAGGTGGGTTTGAGCCCTAGGCCTAAATTTTAGAAAACCTTTGATTTGAATGGGCAAACGGAGTTCGATTTTGATAAATTTTATATGCACGGACTCGTATTGAGATAAGGAACCTGAATATATAAATTTTGTGATTTTTTGGTAAGTGTACCGAAAGTCGGGTTTTGGCAACTTGGGGGTTTTGGTTTATTTTGAGTTGTTTTGATTGGGTAATGCCCAATTGGCCTATTTTGATATGATTCTATTGATTTTTATCAGATACTACACCTATGGAGGCCGACATTCGGGGCAAGATAGTTGTTTCTTAGCGGTTTTGTACTGGAGTTGAGGTAAGTGGCTTGTCTAACCTCGTGTGGGGGAGCTTTCACCCCTAGGATATTATGTGATAGTTGAAATGCCTTGTACGCGAGGTGACGGCCGTGTACATGCGCTGGTTGTTGTAATGCACACTTTACTTAAATTGTCCGATTTTGTGATATTCCTGCTCTTAGCTGATAAAAGCGTTACTTTTACCCGGTATTAGTTAGAAAAGCATGATTTACTAGGATTCAACATGTTTAATTGTTTAGTTGACTTACTTGAACTTCTTGATAAATTGTCGGCACTAGCTTCGGTGAAGTTGTAATTAAACATATTATACTCTCCTTGTGTGTTTTCTTTAATTGATGTATTGGTAGGGACTGCGGGTTCGATTATCGGAGATCCTGAGTTATTGGTAGGGACTGCGGGTTCGATTCCCGGAGATCCTGAGTTATTGGTAGGGACTGCGGGTTCGATTCCCGGAGATCCCTGAGTTATTGGTAGGGACTGCGGGTTCGATTCCCGGAGATCCTGAGTTATTGGTAGGGACTGCGGGTTCGATTCCCGGAGATCCTGAGTTATTGATTGAGTTTGTTACTTGTTGTTATTTAATTGTAGACGGTTGCGGTAATCACTTTATTGTTGTTATTTCAAAGTTATTATCATTTAAACTGGTTAATATTGTTTATATCATTATGTTTTACTGTTTCTCTCAGTAGGGCCCTGACCTTCCTCATCACTACTCCATCGAGGTTAGGCTTGGCACTTACTGAGTACCGTCGTGGTGTACTCATGCTACTCTTCTGCACGCTTTTGTTGTGCAGATCCAGGTACATCAGGACAGGCTCATATCAGGTGATTCAGCAGCGCCTTGGGAGACCTCGAGGTATGATCTGCTACGTCCGCGGATCCGGAGGCCTTCCTTCTATTCTATTAGTGCTAGTAGATGTTTTTTTTCTTTCATTCCGTTGTTAGATACTCTTTACACATAGAGCTACAGTTGTATGTTCTCTTCTAGTCTGTGTTACCCGTGGGATTCCGGGTCTTGGTGGTGTTTTATGTAGTGTATTTGACGGGTGTATGTGCTAAGCGGCACGAATTACATTCCTTTTATCTTATTTTCCGCTAATTCTTATTAAATGTTCATAAACTGGTATATTCCGCAACGTGTTAGGCTTACCTAGTCATGGGGACTGCGTGCCATCACGACATGTTCACGATTGGTGAAATAGGGTCGTGACAAGTTGGTATTAGAGCTCTAGGTTCATAGGAGTCACGGGACACAGAGCGGTTACTTAGAGTCTCGCTGATCGATACGGAGACGTCTGTATTTATCTACGAGGGGCTATGTAACTGTTTAGGAAACTCTTCATTTCTTTTGGATTCCTTGTCGTGCGACATTTTTGGCACCAATCTAAACTATTGCTTTCTATTCTCTCACAGATGGTGAGGACACATGCTACTCGCGACGATCAGGTACCCGCGCCCCCTATTGCCGCCGTCAGAGGCCGGGGCCGAGGTAGAGGATGAGGACGCGCTCGAGGTGCAGCCATAGCACCCGCGCGCGCCGCTGCTGAGGTGCCATAGGTAGACCAGGTTAGAGCGCAGGCACCTGATACACCAACTACAGCTGCCACTACTCCAGCACTCCAGGAGACCCTGGCCCAGTTCATGAGTGTGTATACCACTTTAGCTCAGGCAGGACTGCTTCCTCTCGTTGCAGCTACATCCCAGGCCGGGGGAGGGGCCCAGACTCCCGCAGCCGTTACACCTGAGCAGCGTGTGACAGTGGGACAGGTTCTAGAGGTTTTGGTTATGCCTCCTGCTGCCTCAGCACAGCCCGGAGGTGGACCAACCGCCTCTGAGGACGAGCAGCGTAGATTGGAGAGGTTCAAGAAATATGACCCCTAGTGTTCAGTGGTTTGGCTTCAGATGATGCATTGGGTTTTCTCGAGGAGTGTCATCGTATTCTTCGTACTATGGGGATTGTGGAGACCGGCGGGGTTTCCTTCACTGCTTTTCAGTTTCGCGGGGCCGCTTATGATTGGTGGCGCACGTATGAGTTAGATAGTCCGGGGGAGTCTGTTTCATTGACCTGGACGCAGTTTTCAGATCTGTTTTTAAGAGAGTTTGTTCCCCGAGCCTTAGGGATTCTTGGCGCTTAGAGTTTGAGCGGTTGCGACAGGGCTCCATGTCAGTATCGGAGTATGCTATCAGTTTCACCCGTCTCGCCAAGCATGCACCAGCTTTGGTGGCCACGGTCCGGGAGAGGGTGCGGAGATTTATTGAGGGCCTCATTCCGCCGATCCGATCCAGCATGGCCAGAGAGTTGGAGACAGATATATCTTATCAGCAGGCCATGAGCATTGCCAGGAGGATTGAGAGTATGCTCCCTAGAGAGCGGGGAGAGAGAGAGGCCAAGAGATCTCATGAGTCGGGCCATTTCTCTGGTGCCCGCACTTCAACAGCCGGTCGTTTTGGCAGGGGTTATTTCGGTCGGCCAGTTCACTCAGCATTGCCAGCATCCGGTAGTACTCCAGCTCTCCCAGCACCTCAGGAGCCTTATTATGCTCCCCCAGTTTCCAGTGCACCTCCTACGCGGGGTACCTCCGGGGGTCAGACTAGTGGGGGTGAGGCCGGTCAGTCACAACCACCGTGTCCTCCCAGAGCTTGTTTTGGGTGCGGGGATACTCGCCATCTGGGTAGGGAGTGCCCCAAGCGTAGGAGGGGAGCACCTCCTCAGTCTTTGCAGTATCAGCGTGGTTCTCACGGCCAGCAGGCCATCATTCCAGCTCCAGCTGCCACTCCACCTGCCTAGCCAGCCAGGGGCGGAGGTCAGGGTTCCAAAGTCGCCCTCGAGAGCGGGGACAGGCCAGATTCTATGATATTCCTGATCGCGCTTGTGAGCACGTGATTTTTGCCATACATGAGAATTACTCCCAAAAATTCAAAATAAAATAGTTTTGTGCTGAGCGTGATTTTCGTGATTTTTTTTGTGTGTTATTTTTTCTTATTATTTGTATCTTTGCGTGCGCATTTATATTCAAATTAATATAAAATACAAAAATATTTGCGTTTTTGCATATAAATTAATGTTTGTAATTTATAGTAATTAAGTTCGTTTTACGAAAATGAAAAATAACAAAAAATATGTATTTTTTGCAATTGTGTGATTTTATCTTATTTTTGGTATTTAAATGTGTGTGTTTAATTGATATTAGAGGTTAATCAATATGGATAAGTTAATTTTGTCCTATAAGGTAACTTTGGATTTTAAAATCTTGTTAAAATTAATTTAGGAGCAAAAAAAAAATTAGAAAGAGAAGAAAAGAATAAAAGAAAAGGAAATCTAGAACTGGGCCAAAAGAATCGAGCCCAAGTCTCCTAGCCCATACCCACGCCCAAAATACCCGGACCGACCCAGTCTATTAATAAGACCTAACGACGCCGTTCCATTTAAAACAAAATGATCCAAGCCATCGATCAACATTGATCCAATGGACCATATTAATCACCCCACCGTTTAATCCTGGCCGTTGGATTCTCATCATCCAACGGCCGAAATTAGTTAATCCAAAATCCGGGTACCCCAAACCCTTATCCCAAGCTCATTTCTCCTTTCTTTGCCAAGCCGTTCATCTCTTACAGAGACGAAATCAGACGCCTCCGATACCACCGCGCTCCGCCTACCGGAAATCGCCTCACGGCGGTTCCGATAGGCCAAACCCTCCCATTTTAACACCAATTAATCTCCTAACCTTCCTCTACACAAATCCCTCATCTGTTTATTTCGAATCGTTCCCCAGCTTCTCGAATCTTTAATCGAAGATTTGAGCCAAAACCAAAGCTACCCCAAACAATCCCAAATTCATACCAAACACTCCCTTGGCCTCAATCACCCTCAAACCACCCTTAGTTTCACTCGAATCTAACCGGAAATACTAGAACCCCAAATCCGAGGCCAAGAACCCTAATATTCGAAATTAGGGAAGTTCGTCGATGAAAGTCTAATAGACTTTAATTGGGACGTTTTCATTTGAAAACGTTCCAATTAGAGTCCTTTCGACTCTAAAAAATGCAAACTCAAGCCCATTGGGGACGGGACTCGTTCGTTTGGATTTCTCTTTGAGGTAATTTTCTTGTTTTCTGTTTATTTCAACTTGTTTTGTATTTGTTTAGTTTTAGTTGATTGAATTCTTTTGATTGATTGTTAGCCGTCTTTGTTTCATTCTTTCTTTCTCAAAGACCATTTGGTGGTCAATTCTAATTTTTTGATCGTTTGTTTGATTACGTATGTTGTCGAATACGTGTTCGCGTCGATTAGCGTCGTCGAACGATTAGTTTTGTATTCCCCGGCACTTGGCCGAGAATTCTTGATTCACTATTGTGTTGCAATGATGTGAATATCAAATGTACATATCGTAATAGTTGGATCGAATGTTTGTCGATTAGTTCGTAGGTCTGTTGTTATCACTTTTAAACAGACATTGATCCTCATTTGTGTCCATAACTCTTGTTGGATAGAATTAGGATTGTTTGTGATGTTTGTTGGTTGCTTAATCTGTTTAAGTGCTTAAGAAATAAGCATTAGGGTGCATTGCACATGGATTGGGTTGCTGGAACTGCTGGACAGCAGTATATTCCAGTAGTTTCTGCCCTTAGTAAGTTGTTTAAGTGTTAAAATTCATACTTAGACAGATTTATGTGGGATCAGGGAATAACAGGTAGATGCTTTTGTTTATAATAAGTTTTAAATGTTAAAATAGGAAAAACAGATCTGGAAAACAGATAGGGAATGATTAAAGGGTAGAGGGATACATGTGCAAGGGAGAAAAGCATGAAAAGGAAAGGTTAAGGGGTTGTCCTGTTCTCAGGTATATAAAGGGATCTCTCTGGAAGAGAAAAGGAGACAGAAACACTAGATATACAGGAGACACATTCACAGCATAGACACTCACAGACATTCACACATTGAGAGATTAACACTCGGACAAAAACATTGAGAGAACAGAGAAAACAGGAGAAGGATAGACACTGGAGAGTATTCTAAAACAAACACACTGGAGAGATATACAGGATATAGTTTTTCTTACTGCTGCTGGTTGTTTTGTTCTGCTGTTGTTGTATATTGTTGCTGCTTGTTGTTGTGAATTGTTGCTGCTGTTGTATATTGTTGCTGCTTGTTGTTGTGAATTGCTGCTGCTGTTGTACACTGCTGCTGCTGTTTGTTGTACACTGCTGCTGCTGTTTGTTGTACACTGCTGCTGCTATTTGTTGTATACTGCTGCTGCTTGTTGTTGTTTGCTGCTGCTTGTTATGATTGCTGCTGCTGGTTGTTTTGTGACTGCTACTGTTGTTGTTCTATTGCTGCATTGCTGAGTTAACTGCCTGGTGCTGATCTTCCTCTTTCATTCTTCTTGTGTTGTTCACATTCAGGTACACATTTCTCAGATATACCTAATGAACAATTTGGCTTGAAGTTGAAACAGAAATTTGGAGTCATGGAGTCTGGTGTCAATATGTCTTTCAATTGCTCATAGTTTTATTTTCATTTCTGTTTTAATCACATTATTTCGAATTAGATGATGTACTACATTTCACTTGATGTCTTGTATTACTCTTCTGAAGATTATACATAGTTTAAACTTGGTAGGAATTCATTTGTTTACCAAGTATCTTATAGTTAGATGCAGGTTTGAGATGGTGTAATTATATTTGGATTTCTATTGTCACAAACCTCATAGATCTTACTAGATAGAATCATTAGTTAGCTTCTTGAGTCATTCATATTAGTTAGAGTAGTAGTTGTTCATAGTTTAGCTTACTTGCTAATTCCGTTTCATGTTATTTGTGTTGTTGGCTCCTTCAAGGATTGGATCCAGTTCTGGATCAGTAAAACATATGTTAAATATGAATTTCCCAAATCGATGTAGTATACCTGGATCTAGTATGCATAATAGATATGTATTTGTTCGAAATGGGACTTGGTTTATTGATTTCAGGGATGTTCTAATTTAGTGATGGCCATGTTCATACATAAATTTTATTTTTAAACATGTTCAAAAGGGATGTAGGTGTAACTGTATGTTTAAAATTAAACTTGAAAGCATGTTAACTGTACTAGTTTATTCCCATTTAATGTTGCCTTTATCCAATATATTTTACTATTAAAGTTTAAAGGTATTTGAATTCAATCTAATTCATAAACAATGAATCACAGTTAGTAACTGAGTTGCGAAAGACAACAATTTTGAGCCAACTTTGTCATGAGAATGTGTTGATCCTTTGGATCTTGTTTAAGTTAGGCGAAAATAATTTAGGTTGCAAGAACAAAGTAGCCATGGAAATTTGTTGTGAATTAGATAATTTTTTACCAAGTATGATTAATTTGCTAAGCCCTGTTAACGTTATATAGTTGCACTCTTTTATTACTCCGTAAATAATTCTATAAGACTATAGAAAATCATATTAGCTTTAGGATTGACCTTAAAATAATAATGAGATAAGCCTTTCCAAACAAAAAATACACAATTACGGGGCACTCAAATAATTGTTGTAAAACATATAGATTTGGTAGGACCGTCTAGTAAATTTCACGGTCTTTCCCAGAGTTAATAAAGACGGAGAATCTTTAGGCACGACTTTAATAAAATACTTTGTTAAACACGGGTGTGCATTTATGTGACCCAAATCTTATTCTCGGCGAAACTACAATACATTAAAGTCACAGGCGCACTGGTTGCGGTGTGACTCGAAATGTGTTTTCGTGACGTTGCCATTATTCTTCTATAATGAAAAGGAGGAACATTAAAAGCACATAATAAAAATATATAAAGAAATCAGATGAAAACAAAAAATAGCAGTTGAGCGACCGTTCTAAAACCACGGAATCCGGGAGTGCCTAACACCTTCTCTTGGGTTAACAGAATTCCTTATCCGGGTTTCGAGTTTCGCAGACTGTAATACAGAGTCATAAATTTCCTCGGTTCGGGATTAAAATCGGTGACTTGGGACACCATTGTTCTCCCAAGTGGCGAATCTGAATTAAATAAATAAATCCCGTTTCGATTGTCCTTTAATTGGAAAAACTCCCTCGCGCTCTCGCGGGTTTGCGGAAAAAGGAGGTGTGACAGCTCTGGCGACTCTGCTGGGGACAATCATCCAGAATTTCGGTTCAGGGTTTAAGAATTCGAGCTCAGTTAAATTGCTGTTTTTTTCTATATATGATTTTATTATATGTTTAGTTAATGTGCTATATGTTTACTGCTTTGATACTATCCGGACTGTATATACAAACTGCTATATGTTTACCGCTTTGATATTACGTGAACTGTGTATATAAACTGTGCCGAAAACCATTCACTTCTCACCCCGGGGATGTGCTCACTGGTTGAGACTCCTTATTCTGTTAGTGTCATACCCCGAAATAATAAAGAGGCTCGGAAAGTTTCTAAGCCGACTGGCCTTTTGGTTCCCGGAAAGGAGCTCCTTCCTCAGCCCGAGTTGTCCGCTTGGGTACACAGTCTAGATCATGTACCGAGGTTTTGAATTTAGAATAACATAACTGCATACCGGATCCCTAGTAGGAAACGCTTATTTGCATCACGTTGCATTTGACTTAGGGGACTCAACACGGGGGTTGGGTCCGTCTAGGACAGGCAACCTGAAATGAAAAGACCATCCTGCTATACCATGTTTGTTTTAAGCATTTATTCGAACTTGCATGCTGACCGGCTTTTTAAATACTGAAGAAAAACGAAAAACAAAAGGAAACAGTATGGGGAAATAGATATTTTTCAGAAAATACAAAAATGTGTTTTACCAACAAATCAATAATTTAGTTTGCTAATAAAAGACGACGGAAGGTTGACTTTGCCAACAAAATAGTTTTCTTAACAAAATGGGTTTTCTTTGTCGGTCGATAAAAGAAAAAAAATAGTTTGTTTTGACGGACCGAACTACGCGGGTTTGATTCTCACCGGATGTGGGATACGTAGGCAACCCCCGTCGGGTCCAACTTGCCCTTTTTTCAAAAAATACCAAAATTTAAAATTTTGAAAAATAGTCCAATCATTGCCCGCCAAAATGATCGTCTTCTTTAAATAAATGTGCAGGATGAGCACGATTCGAAATGAACCCTTTTCACTCATGACTAAAATCCCGGTACAAATACGACTATGGTGGGATGATCTAGACGAAGAAGGTCAGGACGAAGTTAAGAAATATTTGAAAGGTCTCACAGGTCTGCTTGAAATAAAGCCTCGAGGGGACATCATAAGAGCATTAGTCACATATTGGGATTCCGCGCACAATGTCTTTCACTTCTCAAACTTCGAGCTCACCCCAACTGTGGAGGAGATGACCGGATACATTGGAAACACTGATATACCATTGGGGCATCAATATCTGATCGCTCCTAGGGTTGTCGCCATACACCGATTTTTAGACTCACTGAAGACAGCCAGAACGGTACGTAACCCAGATCTAGCATAAGGGTTTTGTACTTTAAGCTTCATCTATCAAAGGTACGGTCATGTGGAAGGTTTTGACAAGCCAGAGAACAAATTATGCAGCAAGGGTAATCGCCAGAAATGGGAGGAGCACAGACGAATTGCCTTCATGATAGCCTTCTTAGGACTCGTGGTATTCCCGAGAAAAGACGGGAATATTGATATAAAGGTAGTCGGAGTCATCAGTACTTTGCTTGACCAAAGCGAAAGTACTCTTGCTCCCATGATACTATCAGACATATATCGAGCTCTCACAGCATGCAAAGCCGGAGGAGATTTTTTTGAAGGCTGTAATTTACTGCTACAGATGTGGATGATCGAGCACCTGTGTCGTCGCACCCAATTCTTGAGATATGGGTTGGTTGAGAAAACTTGCATAAGCGAATTCTATACAAGGATTGACAGGACCGTGTTGCCTGAAGGAACCTTGGCATGGAGGGCATACTTTCAGGATTTCAGTGCAAGTCAAATACAATGGACGTTGGGTTGGTTACAGATAGACAGAATCGTGTACATGCCAGCGGCTAGGTCCCACTTTCTCTTAATGGGACTTAAGAGCATTCAACCTTATGCGCCCCATCGGGTTTTGAGACAGCTTGGGAGGTGCCAGATAGTACCCAAAGACGAAGACCTGAGTACCCGGGTTATTGAAATTGGTCCCGACGGTCAATTCCCAGAAGCAAGGGTCCGCCAGATCTGGAGCAAATGCCAATATCTGGAGGCAAACACTTGTGTGCAGGATCGAGCCAGAGGAGAGGTTGTACCCGGATATCTTACTTGGTACAAAGGAGAAACATCGGGTGAAAGACCAGCCAAAAGACCTCACCTCGGGGAATTTGCTGAAGCGTCACAAGAACAATGGGACTGGTTAGCTAAGGAAGAGGTTTACAGAACAAGGATTGGCAAGATAGAGCAACGGGTCCAAGATCTCCAATTTGAAAAGGATATGCAAGCTGCCGCCGACGAAGGAGATAAAAAGAAGTTGGCACAAGAAAATGACTTTTTGAGAGCTCAAATCCAGCAAATGAAAAGGGATGCTGACAGACAGTTGAGGAGTCGAGCAGACGAAAAATTGATAAAGGGTTTGAAAAACCAAGTTGCCGATGTCCAAAGAGAATTGGAAGAGTCGAAGACCCAAACAATGAGGATCCGTGCTAGCTGGAGAAAGGAGGCACATCAACAGGCACTCTACCTACAACGGGTGGAAGAAGATTACACCGAGATCATCACTAGTCTAAGGGAAGCAAACGTTATCCTCAGGGAGCGGGTTTTCAAGCAAGCCCGAGATGCCAGAGCAGACCTCGACCGTTGTCACGATTTGATGGCCCGACTGCAAGAACAAGTGGATAGGCTCTTAGACCAAGTCACCAACAATGCTCAAAGATTGGGGGCGAAAAACCAACAGATAGAACGGCTACTCGGAGAAAGGGACATGATCAAGGACAGAATTGGAGAAATCGGGCATTATGTCACCATGAAGTGCTTAGCTTGTGAACAAATGCCCCGCACCGCCCTTTTTGCTTAATTTATGGGCTATGTTCATCAGATCATGAGAGAGTTTAGGGGACTACACAAGGACCTCACACCAAGGCCCACATCAAGGCCGAATGATGCCTCGCGGGCCCCTAGGAATTTAAGAGCATTAGACTTTTGATTAAAAATGTATTTTCGAAATTTTGAGTCAAATCCGCTGGCATTTTATTCTCGAGTCAAGCATTTCTCTTATTCTGTTGATTATTGTAAGACATGTTTTGTAACCGTAAGAGTTTTGATATAAGAATTCCAGAATTTCGCCACAATTTTGTTACCAGAACTACGCTCGGTCTGATTCACGCGGGGACGTGATACGTAGGCAATCCACATAAGATTCGACCACCACTAGAAAGAAAGGAAAAGAACATGAAGGTTAATAACAATAAGGCTTTCAAGGATAATTGAAAAAGGGAAAAAGAAAAAAACAAAAAGAGAAGAAAAGAAGCTGGAATGACGCATGTGATGAGTACATATAGAAAGGGTTATTTAGTTAGGTGCATTGCATCCAACGTGCTATAACATATGTGTTAAACTCAGTAAGCTAACAAGTTTGTTGCATTTCAGAAAAGTTTAGCGGTTGGTTTGACATAATATCCTGGCCAGCCACCATTACCGTACTAGATCTAAAGGGCCAATTCCAGCAAGCATGTCTTGTTCCGGTAAAAGCCTCGAGGAAGAGAAATCAGAGATACAGATCATGAAAGAAGAGGTAGATCGGTTGAAACAGCAGATAACAGAGATGCACCTAGCCTGGGCTAGGGGACAGTCGTCCCCAAACCTCCCTACTCTCGCATCAGCTCCAGAACATCCACCCCTTGATCCTTCGACAAGTGCCCCACTCTATCCATACTATCAAGGGGAAAACCCTTATGCCACCCAAGTTCCACCAGCCAAACAAAATCCTCCTCCGGTCACCTCTGTTTTTGTGGAACCCCCACCTGCTACTCTACAAAAGTCGTCCGGTGAGCCGCATGTTCAAATCCATGACAATTCTTACTATCCTCCCGAGCCTACCTTTAGGGCTCCCGAACCGCATCCACACACCCCTCACTGGGATAACCCGGCAGAACCGGAAAAGCACTTCCAAAGTTCGGAACATGAGGAAGTTATTAGAAAAGTTAAAAGCCTGGAGCAGTCCTTCAGGAATATGCACGGTTTGGGCAACCAGGTCAGTGTCGCTTACAAGGATCTGTGTCCATTCCCAGATGTCCGGTTGCCAGCCGGGTTCAAAATGCCCAAGTTTGACCTATACGAGGGGCATGGTGATCCAGTAGCCCATCTTCGAGGGTTTTGTAGTAAAATGCGAGGAGCCGGAGGACGAGACGAGATTCTGATAGCTTACTTCGGTCAGAGCTTGGGGGGATCTGCACTAGAGTGGTACACTAGGCAGGATCCCAGCAGATGGTTTACATGGGACGATTTGGCTCAAGCATTCATCGGCCAGTTCCAGTACAATCTTGAAATAGTCCCAGACCGCTTATCATTGCTAAAGTTAGAGAAGAAACCCGCCGAAAGTTTCAGAGAATTTGGTTTTCGCTGGAGGGAACAGGCAACAAGGGTAGATCCGCCTATGAGAGAGAATGAGATGGTGGATTACTTCCTGCACACACTGGAGCCAACCTATTTCGGACATCTGGTGACGTCCGTGGGAAAGTCATTCACCGAGGTGATAAAGATAGGGGCTATGATCGAGGAAGGCTTGAAAGCCAACAAGATTATGAGTTATTCAGCGTTGAAGGCCACCACCCAAGCTATTTAAAGTGGTACCGGAGGAGTGCTTGGGAAAAAGAGGAAAGAAGAAGTCACGGCAGATGAGTCCGGAACATGGTTCAGAAACAGAGGCCCCGCACCCCAGTATAACCCGCCACAGCCTCACCACCAAAATTACCTCCACAATCCATATAACCACCCGCAACACTACTATCCAGCACCTGATCCCCATTTTACTGTCCATCACGCTCAGTCATATGCCGCACCTCCCGTCCATGCACCATGGCGTGCACCAAACCCGCAAAATAATTATCCACCCCCAAGAGCGTATAGAAGTCCCACGGGCGCGGGTTTTCGTCCGAACCAAGCATTCAAGAGCGACAGGGCGCCAAGGCCAAAGACTTTTACTCCCTTGGGAGAGTCTTACACCAGTTTGTTCCACCGTTTGAAGCAAGTAGGGTTGCTAAATCCGGTCGAGGCTAAGCTACCAAACCCTCTTCCAAAGAATCTGGATCATTCAATAAATTGTGCATACTGCTCAGGATGTCCGGGGCACGACACAGAAAAGTGTTGGCGGTTGAAAACAGCCATCCTTATCGACACTCGCCGAATTAAGGTCCAGACTCCAGCAGAGCCCAACATCAACCAAAATCCACTTCCAACTCATCATGAGACCAACATGATCGAGTTGGTACGGGTAGAAGAGGGAAAGGAGAAAACCTCTCAGACTGTAATGATGATCAAGTCTAGTGGGGTAGGAATGAAAAAGGGGCCAAGCCTTGATGAGTCACTCATTTGCAGGAAGGACGTACAAGAGGGGTTGGAAGCAGAAAGGGGAAATGCAAGCGAAGTACCGGTGAGGCCGAGGGAAGTAAAAATCACTGTACCAGGGGTAGCAACCAAACCCGTCTTGACGGTAGCAGGTGTTCGAGTGGATCCTTTCATCATCAAGCCAGCAATACAGTTGCCAATAGTTGATAGCAAAGCTATCCCATGGAATTATGATCGGGTCACGACGACCTACAAAGGAAAAGAAGTTAAAGAGGAAGTCTGCGAAGCGCAAGGGTTGACCCGCTCAGGGAGATGTTTTGCCCCTGCGGAATTGAGGAAGACCACTCCGGCAACATTGAAAAAGCCGGTAACTGACGAAGAGGCAGAAGAATTCCTGAAAAAGATGAAGCTACATGATTATTCCGTCTTAGAACAGCTGAAGAAAACCCCTGCGCAAATCTCATTGCTGTCCCTGCTGATACATTCTGAAGAACATCGGCAAGCTTTGATGAAAGTTCTGAATGAGGCCCACGTACCTGACAAAATCTCGGTGAGTTATTTGGAGAAGATCACCAATAGGATCTTCGAAGCGAATCGGATCACCTTCACCGATGACGAGTTGCCCGAGGAAGGCACCGAGCACAACAGGGCTTTATATCTTACGGTGAAGTGTGAGGAGTCGGTGGTCAGCAAGTCCTAGTCGACAATGGGTCCAATGCGAACATTTGCCCTCTCTCTACACTAAACAAGTTGAAAGTGGATATCAGCAGGATACGCAAAAACAGCATATGTGTCCGAGGGTTTGATGGAGGAGGCAAGGCATCGGTCGGGGACATAATGTTAATCTTGACAATCGGACCAGTGGAGTTCACCATGGAATTCCAGGTGCTGGACATGGTAGTGTCATATAACCTTCTGATAGGGCGACCGTGGATCCATGCCGCAAAAGCGGTTCCATCCAGCCTACACCAACTAGTCAAGTTTGAGTGGGACCAACGGGAGATCGTAGTCCATGGAGAGACTGATCTACAACCAGGCACCATCGTCCCCTTTGTTGAGACAGAAGAGGATGTTGGGCCATGGGTATACCGGATCTGCGATGTGGTATCCGCCAACCGAGTTCCAGAAGGGGAATGCATTCCCAATGACAGAATAATCACTGCAGACGTCATGGTGGCTCATGAAATGTTGAGACACGGTTTCATACCCGGCAAAGGTCTAGGTGCATCTCTACAAGGAATCATACAACCGGTATCTGTGGTCGAAAATGTGGGAACCTTCGGCCTGGGATTCAAGCCAACATCAGAGGACATCCAGCGAGCCAAGAGGAATAAGCAGAAGACATGGGTGCTCCCGAAGCCCGTTCCGCGCCTTTCCCGATCTTTTGTCAGGTCCGGAGTAAGAGGACATCCGTCGACAAAGGTTCCCAGTCCTATGGTTAGGCCAGACGAAGAGTTCTTAAGAAAGTTCAAGGATCTATTCACAGACGTATGCATGGTAGAGGATGGCGAAGGATCCAGCCATGCCGATATACGGTTTGTGGGATCGAAAGCAAAGTTGAATAATTGGAAGGCTACTCCTCTCCCTGTCCGGAAGGAGTCTTGGTAGTTTGTTTTGGATTGTTTTCTTTCGAAATTTTGTGTTGGGATTGTCCCCGAAGTAAAATCCATTTGTTTCAGTTCGTTTTGATTTGAGTTCGCAAGTTTGTTTTTCCTTGTACTGTTCCCATTAATGAAATTTTGTTCCTTTCGTTTCTAATTATTGTTTATTTTCCTTCTTTTTACTTTTCTGAGCAGCTTTCTTTCAACTGATCTTAATGATATGGCATGCTTAAAGATTAATCAACCCAGTCTAGAAAGTCAATCGGGTTTGGAAATAATAACGCATAGAATAAGAGGTGACGAGAGTGAATCGGAATATGGCGACGATGAAGCCGTAGAAGAAATCGGTGAAGAATTAAGTCACTTCGAGGAAAAACCCAAACCAAATTTAAATGATACTGAGGCTGTTAATCTGGGGGACACAGATGACGTCAAAGAAACCAGAATAAGCGTCCATATCGAACCCAACCTGAGAGAAGAGTTGATCAAAACACTCATGGAGTTTAAAGACATTTTTGCATGGTCGTACGAAGACATGCCAGGACTCAGCACTGACCTAGTGGTCCACAAATTACCTACTGACCCGGCATGCCCGCCCGTCAAACAAAAACTGCGGAAATTTAAGACGGAGATGAGTGTAAAGATCAAGGAGGAAGTGACCAAGCAGTTGCAGGCGAAAGTCATTCGTGTCACTCGATACCCTGAATGGTTGGCTAACGTAGTACCGGTGCCAAAGAAAGACGGAAAGATCAGAGTATGCGTGGACTACCGCAATCTCAACAAGGTGAGTCCTAAGGATAATTTCCCGCTTCCCAATATCCATATCCTGATTGATAATTGCACCGGACGTGAAATCGGATCCTTTGTGGATTGCTACGCGGGATATCATCAGATCTTGATGGATGAAGAGGACGCAGAAAAGACGGCTTTTATCACACCGTGGGGGACTTATTGCTACCGGGTGATGCCGTTCGGTTTGAAGAACGCATGGGCAACATACGTGAGGGCGATGACTACGGTATTCCATGACATGATATACAAGGAAATTGAAGTGTACGTGGATGATGTGATCATAAAATCTAGACGTCAAGAGGACCACATTGCCGATCTCAGGAAGTTTTTCCAAAGACTGCGAAGATATGATATCAAGCTTAATCCAGCCAAATGTGCATTCGGAGTTCCGTCAGGAAAGTTGCTAGGATTCATCGTCAGCCGGCGGGTCATTGAGTTGGACCCATCCAAAATCAAGTCCATCCAGGAGTTACCCCCGCCAAGGAATAAAACAGAGGTAATGAGTTTGTTGGGAAGGTTAAATTACATCGGTAGGTTTATTGCTCAGCTTACAGCAACCTGTGAGCCCATATTCCGTCTGTTGAAGAAAGACGCTGCGATAGAATGGATGACAGAATGTCAGGAAGCGTTTGACCAAATCAAAGGGTATCTGTCAAACCCACCCGTACTGGTTCCGCCTGAACCGGGTAGACCCCTGATTCTTTATCTGACGGTTTTGGAGAATTCGTTCGGCTGCGTACTGGGGCAGCATGATCTTACTGGCAGGAAGGAACGGGCCATTTACTATCTCAGTAAGAAATTCACGGTCCACGAGGTTAAGTACACTCATTTGGAAAAGACCTGCTGTGCTTTGACTTGGGTAGCCCAAAAGCTGAAACATTATTTGTGTTCTTACACCACTTACCTCATTTCGCGTTTGGATCCGTTGAAGTATATTTTCCAGAAACCTATGCCTACAGGGAGGTTAGCAAAATGGCAAATATTACTTACAGAGTTCGACATCATATATGTGACAAGGACGGCTATGAAAGCTCAAGCCCTAGCCGATCACTTAGCTGAGAATCCTGTTGATGACGGATACGAACCTTTGAGGACGTATTTTCCAGACGAAGAAGTACTGCAAATTGATGGGTTGGAGTTAACCGAGGATCTAGGGTGGAAGCTTTTCTTCAACGGAGCGGCAAACGCAAAAGGAGTCGGAATAGGGGCTGTGCTTATCTCTGAAATGGGACATCATTATCCTGTTACTGCTCAACTGCGTTTTCATTGTACCAACAATATGGCTGAGTACGAGGCATGCATCTTAGGGTTACGATTAGCGGTAGACATGGATGTATAGGACGTCTTGGTCTTGGAAGACTCGGACCTTCTAGTACATCAGATTCAGGGAGAATGGGAAACCGGAGATTTGAAGCTTATCCCGTATCGTCAATGTTTGCATGATCTGACCAAGCGTTTCCGATCAGTAGAATTCAGGCATATCCCAAGGATGCATAATGAGGTTGCCGATGCACTGGCTACTTTGGCGTCAATGCTACATCACCCGGATAAGGTTCGTGTTGATCCATTACATATTCAGATCCGGAATCAGCATGCTTATTGCAATATGATAGAAGAAGAGATGGATGGTGAACCATGGTTTCATGATGTCAAGGAATACCTCAGGTTAGGAATATACCCAGAGCAAGCAACTGGAGATCAAAAGAGAGCTATTTGGCGATTGGCAAACGGATTTTTCCTTAGTGGAGGGGTGCTGTACAAAAGAACCCCAGATTTGGGATTGTTGAGATGTATAGATGCGAGTCAAGCCACAACAGTGATGACAGATATACACTCCGGAGTTTGTGGACCACACATGAGCGGATATGTATTGGCAAAGAAGATTCTTCGAGCAGGATATTACTGGCTCACTATGGAGCGTGATTGTATAAGTTTCGTGCGAAGATGCCATCAGTGTCAGATACACGGGGATTTGATTCGTTCCCCGCCGACTGAATTGCATACAATGTTAGCACCATGGCCGTTTGTTGCATGGGGTATGGATGTTATTGGACCTATAGAACCTGCGGCTTCCAATGGTCATAGGTTCATTCTGGTAACGATCGATTATTTTACCAAGTGGGTGGAGGCCAAAACCTTCAAATCAGTGACCAAGAAGGCGGTGGTAGACTTCGTACATTCCCACATCATCTGCAGGTTTGGAATTCCAAAGATAATTATCACAGATAACGGTGCCAATCTTAACAGCGGATTGATGAAAGAGGTATGTCAACAGTTCAAGATTACACACCGAAATTCCACACCATATCGTCCCAAAGCAAATGGTGCGGTTGAAGTAGCAAACAAAAATATAAAGAACATATTGAGGAAGATGGTAGAAGGGTCTAGGCAATGGCATGAAAAGTTACCATTTGCACTGTTAGGTTATCGCACTACCGTCCGGACTTCGGTAGGTGCAACTCCTTACTTGTTGGTGTACGGGACTGAAGCGGTAATACCAGCAGAAGTTGAAATTCCATCCCTCCGAATTGTCGCTGAAGCTGAGATTGACGACGATGAGTGGGTTAAAACCCGATTAGAGCAATTGAGCTTGATCGATGAAAAGAGATTGACAGCAGTATGTCACGGCCAATTGTATCAAAAGAGAATGGCGAGAGCATACAACAAGAAGGTACGTCCCGGGAAATTTGAAGTGGGACAGCATGTGCTTAAGAAAGATCTACCACATCAACACGAAGCAAAAGGCAAGTTCGCTCCAAATTGGCAGGGACCATTTGTTGTGACTAGGGTATTATCCAACGGCGCACTATGCCTAACTAATATTGAGGGAAGATGCACTGATATGGCTATCAATTTTTATGCAGTCAAGAGATATTATGTGTAATTCTTTAATGCATTTGTCAACGTTGGGTCTCGTTTGTTTGTAGTTGGCGTTTTTCAGAGAATGAAATGACAGAGGCAATTTTTTTTATACTCCCCAAACACTTTAACCCTTGTTTCCCCCATTGAGCCTTAATTATTCTTTCATATACCCTATTTCGGAATTATCAAGGAAAATGTGTAACAAAATAGAAAAAGAAACAAAGATAAGACACAAGAAAAAGTGAACTACGTTCGACCTGATTCCTCAAGAAGGATACGTAGGCGCCACACGGCTCGGTCATAATAAAATAAAAATCAAAGATTCCCCAAGCAACAAAACTGGGGCAGAAGTCATGTTTCGTTTGAAGATAGTGTGGATTCCGAAAGTTGTAATGAGCTACCCGTTGAGGTTAAATCCTTTTTCTCTAGCCTCGTACACTAAAACCGCATTAATGACCAAAAAGACCTCTCGATTAGTATTTGAGAAATGCCAAGCCACGCAAATGAAAGCCAAGAAGGACACTCCGATCCTCGACTGAGTCCAGGATTCTCAAGCTAAAAAACATGGATAGCCATTTAGAGGGAGTTTCGTGGATAATACCCCAGCCTGGAAAGAAAGCAAAATGAAAGAGTCTTAACGGTGAAAACCCTCGCGGGCACCTTAAGGCGAATAAAGTTAAGAGAAACAAAATGAGAGAGTCTTACGGTGAAAACCTTTACAGGCACCCCAAGGCGACGGGAGGTCGAGAGAATCTCATTAGTAAAAACCCTTTAAAGGGCACTAAGAGGTGACAAGGAGAGATGGTTACAAGGCATCTGCATGAGACAAGGTTGGGACATTCGTTTGCTTCTAGCAAAACGCGGCTATCAGAAAGTGATTGACATAAATAGACTGGGTAGATTAATCTCAAAGGCACGACATAACCATTAGATCAGTTATACATTTAGATAAGTTTTTCCCAATTTTGAGTTCAGAAAAGTTTTCCCTTTCTTTTATCATTCGCGGTCAGCATTCTTTTTCTATCATTTTTCCTTTTCTTTTGTTTTCAAAAAATTGACTTTTCAAAACTTACTACCAAGTTTCCCAAAGCGGTACAATGAAGATGAATAGGCGTGGAACGAGGCAATAAGGCAAAAGTCGTTCCGATATTAAGATTGGAACGACAGGTTGATTGGAAGGTTCACAGGAATTATGAAGTACGATGGACACATATTACACATCCGGAAGATGATTTCTCACAACAGATCATCGACTAAAAGGGTCGGATCAAACCGAAGGTTGGAATAAAAGGGAGAGATGAGAGACCATCTGTGGAAAGAGCACCATCCCCAGCAAGTGTCAACGTCGTCCCCAAAAGTTCGAGGGAGGCCAAGCAGCTGAAAGAGAAAAGGAAAATTGCCCCAGCAAGAGCGGCATGACCACTCACGATGTTTTGAAACTAACAATTTTTCTTTGATTTAAAGCAGGAAAAGAGGGTTCGTCGGCAGAAAAGCATGCCACGTAGAAGGTTATCAAACTGGGGCAGAAAATTTTCTCCCATGGCGAAAATTTTCTTGAAAGCAAATACCTAGTGGATAAGGATAGAAAGCAACGCAAGATTTTGGAAAATACCAGTTTCAAGCAGAATAGTTTTGAAAGAGGCCAGACAAGACGAGGAAGTGATCTTTAAGCCTAATATTATCCCCAGCAGTTCTTGGAGAAATGAAACACTGATTTTCGAGATTTTCCCAGCAACATTATATAACATAAGTTTTCAAGGAAGCAAAGAGCAAGTCCCGAAGGAGGTTGGAAAGAGGAAAAAGGAAAAAGGGAGTCCCTGCCAGGGTAATCCTCAGTCAATGAAAATTCAACCCCCAGCGAACTCGGGATAGAATAAAGGTTAAAGGAAGTAGAAAAAGAGGAAGTAAAGAATACTTCCCTAGTAGCATTATCTCCAGCAGGTAAGTAAACGATCCCAAGGATATCCCCAGCAGTCAAAGGAAAATAACATGATCCAAGAAGAAAGCAATTCCAAAACAAGATAATTCAGAAGAAAAGGTGGCCCAAGAGACAATGCAGGAAGAAGAAAATGGTACATGAAGCAAAGGAAGGCGATATGAATGGAGTTAGTGAGTTGTAATTAAAGTCAGGGAGCCCGCCTGAAGAATGGAGTGGCGATTTAATTTTGAAGTTGTAGTTGAAGTCAGGGAGCCCGCCTGAAGAATAGAGTGGCAATTTAATTTTTAAGTTGTAGTTGAAGTCAGGGAGCCCGCCTGAAGAATGGAGTGGCTATTTAATTTTGAAGTTGTAGTTAAAGTCAGGGAGCCCGCCTGAAGAATGGAGTGGCAATTTATTTTGAAGTTGTAGTTGAAGTCAGGGAGCCCGCCTGAAGAATGGAGTGGCGATTTATTTTGAAGTTGTAGTTGAAGTCGGGGAGCCCGCCTGAAGAATGGAGTGGCGATTTAATTTTGAAGTTGTAGTTGAAGTCACGGAGCCCGCCTGAAAAAGGGAGTGGCGATTTATTTTGAAGCAGTTGAGTGTAACGGAAATCCCCAGCATGAATTCGAGTTTATTTTGAAGTTGTAGTTGAAGTCAGGGAGCCCGCCTGAAGAATGGAGTGGCGATTTAATTTTGACGTTGTAGTTGAAGTCAGGGAGCCCGTCTGAAGAATGGAGTGGCGATTTAGTTTCGAAGTGTATGAGTTGAAGTCAGGGAGCTCGCCTGAAGAATGGAGTGGAGATTTATGATTAGAGTGTGCCGATAAAGTCAAAAGCCCAACAGAAAAGCAAAACGACGTCTCATTTTCTAAGATTGATAAGGAAAGTGAACCATCGGAAAGTGGCAGAATGTAACGGAAATTCCCAGCATGAATCCAAGTTCATAATCAGAAGGAAAGCAACAAGGATCAGAAAGATAGATTCAGACTTCGAAGCAGAACAGTTCGAAGATCACAAGGAAGGGACCAATGATCGGAGTTCGGCAATCAAGATAGGCCGAAATAACAATTATCAGAAGAGAAAAAGCATGCGAAGAAACATCAGAGCCAGCAGGATGGCAAGGAACATGACAAGATCAAGTTGAAAGGATAGATAAGAATTTGCAATACTGTAACGTAGTCTAGATTCTTATTTTTGTTTAGCACGGTGTCGTAAGGAGATCGGTTAAGCAGTGGCAACAGCAGCAACAACAACAACAGCAGTAACAACAAGATCACAGCAGTCATGGTAGTCCCAGCTACAAAAATTTCCCGAACTACATTGACCTGATTCCCTTTTAGCCAGGGATATGTAGGAGACCTTCTGAAGCAAAGGTTCGGTCAAACTTTTCCAAAAAATGCTTCAAACGGAGTACTCAAACGGGCAAAAATCGTTCGTATCCGCTCACTTATCTTTGCACGAAAACTCTTCATGTTTCCGCGCAAAGAGGGGCAGCTGTGAGCACGTGATTTTTGCCCTACATGAGAATTACTCCCAAAAATTCAAAATAAAATAGTTTTGTGCTGAGCGTGATTTTCGTGATTTTTTGTGTTATTTTTTCTTATTATTTGTATCTTTGCGTGCGCATTTATATTCAAATTAATATAAAATACAAAAATATTTGCATTTTTGCATATAAATTCATGTTTGTAATTTATAGTAATTAAGTTCGTTTTACGAAAATGAAAAATAACAAAAAATATGTCTTTTTTGCAATTGTGTGATTTTATCTTATTTTTGGTATTTAAATGTGTGTGTTTAATTGATATTAAAGGTTAATCAATATGGATAAGTTAATTTTGTCCTATAAGGTAACTTAGGATTTTAAAATCTTGTTAAAATTAATTTAGGAGCAAAATAAAAAATAGAAAGAGAAGAAAAGAATAAAAGAAAAGGAAATCTAGAACTGGGCCAAAAGAATCGAGCCCAAGTCTCCTAGCCCATACCCACGCCCAAAATACCCGGACCAACCCAGTCTGTTAATAAGACCAAACGACGCCGTTCCATTTAAAACAAAATGATCCAAGCCATCGATCAACATTAATCCAATGGACCACATTAATCACCCCACCGTTTAATCCTGGCCGTTGGATTCTCATCATCCAACGGCCGAAATTAGTTAATCCAAAATCCGGGTACCCCAAACCCTTATCCCAAGCTCATTTCTCCTTTCCTTGCCAAGCCGTTCGTCTCTTACAGAGACGAAATCAGACGCCTCCGATACCACCGCGCTCCGCCTACCGGAAATCGCCTCACGGCGGTTCCGGTAAGCCAAACCCTCCCATTTTAACACCAATTAATCTCCTAACCTTCCTCTACACGAATCCCTCATCTGTTTATTTCGAATCGTTCCCCAGCTTCTCGAATCTTCAATCGAAGATTTGAGCCAAAACCAAAGCTACCCCAAACAATCCCAAATTCATACCAAACACTCCCTTGGCCTCCATCACCCTCAAACCACCCTTAGTTTCACTCGAATCTAACCGGAAATACTAGAACCCCAAATCCGAGCCCAAGAACCCTAATATTCAAAATTAGGGAATTTCGTCGATGGAAGTCTAATAGACTTTAATTGGGACGTTTTCATTTGAAAACTTTCCAATTAGAGTCCTTTCGACTCCAAAAAATGCAAACTCAAGCCCATTGGGGACGGGACTCGTTCGTTTGGATTTCTCTTTGAGGTAATTTTCTTGTTTTCTGTTTATTTCAACTTGTTTTGTATTTGTTTAGTTTTAGTTGATTGAATTATTTTGATTGATTGTTAGCCATCTTTGTTTCATCCTTTCTTTCTCAAAGACCATTTGGTGGTCAATTCTAATTTTTTGATCGTTTGTTTGATTACGTATGTTGTCGAATACGTGTTCGCGTCGATTAGCGTCGTCGAACGATTAGTTTTGTATTCCCCGGCACTTGGTCGAGAATTCTTGATTCACTGTTGTGTTGCAATGATGTGAATATCAAATGTACATATCGTAATAGTTGGATCGAATGTTTGTCGATTAGTTCGTAGGTCTGTTGTTATCACTTTTAAACAGAAATTGATCCTCATTTGTGTCCATAACTCTTGTTGGATAGAATTAGGATTGTTTGTGATGTTTGCCGGTTGCTTAATCTGTTTAAGTGCTTAAGAAATAAGCATTAAAGTGCATTGCACATGGATTGGGTTGCTGGAACTGCTGGACAGCAGTATATTCCAGTAGTTTCTGCCCTTAGTTAGTTGTTTAAGTGTTAAAATTCATACTTAGACAGATTTAAGTGGGATCAGGGAATAACAGGTAGATGCTTTTGTTTATAATAAGTTTTAAATGTTAAAATAGGCAAAACAGATTTGGAAAATAGATAGGGAATGATTAAAGGGTAGAGGGATACATGTGCAAGGGAGAAAAGCATGAAATGGAAAGGTTAAGGGGTTGTCCTGTTCTCAGGTATATAAAGGGATCTCTCTGGAAGAGAAAAGGAGACAGAAACACTAGATATACAGGAGACACATTCACAGCATAGACACTCACAGACATTCACACATTGAGAGATTAACACTCGGACAAAAACATTGAGAGAACAGAGAAAACAGGAGAAGGATAGACACTGGAGAGTATTCTAAAACAAACACACTGGAGAGATATACAGGATATAGTTTTTCTTACTGCTGCTGGTTGTTTTGTTCTGCTGTTGTTGTATATTGTTGCTGCTTGTTGTTGTGAATTGTTGCTGCTGTTGTATATTGTTGCTGCTTGTTGTTGTGAATTGCTGCTGCTGTTGTTGTACACTGCTGCTGCTGTTTGTTGTACACTGCTGCTGTTTGTTGTACACTGCTGCTGCTGTTTGTTGTACACTGCTGCTGCTGTTTGTTGTATACTACTGCTGCTTGTTGTTGTTTGCTGCTGGTTGTTATGATTGCTGCTGCTGTTGTTGTTCTATTGCTGCATTGCTGAGTTAATTGCCTGGTGCTGATCTTCCTCTTTCATTCTTCTTGTGTTGTTCACATTCAGGTACACATTTCTCAGATATACCTAATGAACAATTTGGCTTGAAGTTGAAACAGAAATTTGGAGTCATGGAGTCTGGTGTCAATATGTCTTTCAATTGCTCATAGTTTTATTTTCATTTCTGTTTTAATAACATTATTTCGAATTAGATGATGTACTACATTTCACTTGATGTCTTGTATTACTCTTCTGAAGATTATACATAGTTTAAACTAGGTAGGAATTCATTTGTTTACCAAGTATCTTATAGTTAGATGCAGGTTTGAGATGGTGTAATTATATTTGGATTTCTATTGTCACAAACCTCATAGATCTGTCTAGATAGAATCATTAGTTAGCTTCTTGAGTCATTCATATTAGTTAGAGTAGTAGTTGTTCATAGTTTAGCTTACTTGCTAATTCCGTTTCATGTTATTTGTGTTGTTGGCTCCTTCAAGGATTAGATCCAGTTCTGGATCAGTAAAACATACGTTAAATAGAAATTTCCCAATTTGATGTAGTATACCTAGATCTAGTATGCATAATAGATATGTATTTGTTCGAAATGGGACTTGGTTTATTGATTTCAGGGATGTTCTAATTTAGTGATGGCCATGTTCATACATAAATTTTATTTTTTAAACATGTTCAAAAGGGATGTAGGTGTAACTGTATGCATGTTAACTGTACTAGTTTATTCCCATTTAATGTTGCCTTTATCCAATATATTTTGCTATTAAAGTTTAAAGGTATTTGAATTCAATCTAATTCATAAACAATGAATCACAGTTAGTAACTGAGTTGCGAAAGACAACAATTTTGAGCCAACTTTGTCATGAGAAATGTGTTGATCCTTTGGATCTTGTTTAAGTTAGGCGAAAATAATTTAGGTTGCAAGAACAAAGTAGCCATGGAAATTTGTTGTGAATTAGATAATTTTTTACCAAGTATGATTAATTTGCTAAGCTTGTTAACGTTATATAGTTGCACTCTTTTATTACTCCGTAAATAATTCTATAAGACTATAGAAAATCATAATAGCTTTAGGATTGACCTTTAAATAATAATGAGATAAGCCTTTCCAAACAAAAAATACACAATTACGGGGCCCTCAAATAATTGTTGTAAAACATATAGATTTGGTAGGACCGTCTAGTAAATTTCACGGTCTTTCCCAGAGTTAATAAAGACGGAGAATCTTTAGGCACGACTTTAATAAAATACTTTCTTAAACACGGGTGTGCATTTATGTGACCCAAATCTTATTCTCGGCGAAACTAAAATACATTAAAGTCACAGGCGCACTGGTTGCGGTGTGACTCGAAATGTGTTTTACGTTGCCATTATTCTTCTATAATGAAAAGGCGGAACATTAAAAGCACGTAATAAAAATATATAAAGAAATCAGATGAAAACAAAAAATAGCAGTTGAGCGACCGTGCTAAAACCACGGAATCCGGGAGTGCCTAACACCTTCTCCCGGGTTAACAGAATTCCTTATCCAGGTTTCTAGTTTCGCAGACTGTAATACAGAGTCATAAATTTCCTCGGTTCGGGATTAAAATCGGTGACTTGGGACACCATTATTCTCCCAAGTGGCGACTCTAAATTAAATAAATAAATCCCGTTTCGATTGTCCTTTAATTGGAAAAACTCCCTCGCGCTCTCGCGGGTTTGCGGAAAAAGGAGGTGTGACAGCGCTGCGGCTGTTGCATCTGATTCTGTTATCACATTTATTATTCTGGTTAGTCACAGGGAGGCATCGGTTCTATTCGACCCTGGTTCCACTTTTTTGTATGTGTCTTCTTACTTTGCTCCTCATCTGGGTGTGCCTCGGGATTTTTTGAGTTCCCCCATTTATGTTTCCACTCCGGTGGGTGATTCTTTGGTTGTGGACCGTGTATATCGGTCGTGTTTGGTTACCATTTGTGATTTTGAAACCAGAGCGGATCTATTGTTGCTCGGGATGGTCGATTTTGATATTATTCTGGGCATGGACTGGTTGTCGCCCTATTATGCTATTCTTAATTGTCACGCCAAGAATGTGACGCTGGCTATGCCAGGCATTCCACGTATTGAGTGGAGTGGTACTCTAGATCACACCCCTAGCCGTGTCATTTCCTTCCTCAGAGCTCAGCGTATGGTTGAGAAGGGGTGTGCTATTTATTTAGCTTATGTGCGGGACGTCAGTATTAACACTCCCTCTATTGATTCCGTTCCTGTGGTACGTGGTTTGCTCATGTATTACCAGCTGATCTCCCGGGCATGTCGCCCGACAGAGATATTGATTTTGCTATTGATTTGTTGCCGGGCACTCAGCCCATTTCTATTCTACCGTACCGTATGGCTCCTCCTAAGTTGAAGGATCAATTACAGGAGTTATTGAGTAAGGGTTTCATTCGACCCAGTGTTTTGCCTTGGGGTGCTCCTGTGTTGTTTGTGAAGCAAAAGGACGGTTCTATGCGTATGTGTATTGACTATCGTCAGCTGAACAAGGTTACAGTGAAGAACCGATATCCTTTGCCTCGGATTGATGATTTATTTGACCAGCTACAGGGCGCACAGGTATTTTCTAAGATTGATTTGCGCTCTGGGTATCATCAGTTGAAGATTCGGGAGCCAGATATCCCGAAGACTGCCTTCAGGACTCGGTATGGCCATTATGAGCTCCTCGTGATGTCTTTTGGGCTGACTAATGCTCCAGCAGCCTTTATGCATTTGATACACAGTGTGTTCAGGCCTTATCTGGACTCGTTCGTGATTCTCTTCATTGATGATATTCTAGTATATTCCCAGAGTCGGGAAGAGCACGAGCAACATTTGAAGATAGTGCTTCAGATTCTGAGGGAGAAGCAGCTTTATGCCAAGTTCTCTAAATGTGAATTCTGGTTGAGTTCGGTGGCATTTTTGGGCCACGTGGTGTCGAGTGATGGTATTCGAGTAGATCCGAGGAAGGTGGAGGCCGTGCAGAGTTTGCCCACACCCTCCTCCGCTACTGAGATTCACAGTTTCCTTGGTCTGGCGGGCTATTATCGTCGTTTTGTAGATGGGTTCTTTGCGATTGCAGCGCCTATGACCAGATTGACCCAAAAGGGTGCCCCTTTTTAGTGGACAGACGAGTGTGAGGCGAGCTTTCAGAAGCTCAAGACAGCTTTGACTTCGGCCCCTATATTGATGTTGCCTACAGGTACGGGGTCCTATACCGTATATTGTGATGCCTCACGAGTTAGACTCGGCGCGGTATTGATGCAGGACGGTAGGGTGATTGCCTACGCGTCGAGACAGCTGAAGGTGCATGAGAAGAATTACCTTGTTCATGATTTGGAGCTAGCTGCCATTGTTCACGCCTTGAAGATTTGGCGTCATTATTTATATGGGGTTCCTTGTGAGATCTACACTGATCACCGGAGCTTGCAGCACTTGCTTAAGCAGAAGGACCTGAATATGCGTCAGAGGAGATGGTTGGAGCTACTGAAGGACTATGATATTACTATTCTCTATCATCCGGGCAAGGCTAATGTGGTTGCCGATGCCTTGAGTCATCGGACAGAGAGTTTGGGGAGTTTGGCGTATCTACCAGCTTTGGAGAGGCCTATGGCGATGGATGTTCAGGCTTTAGCCAGACAGTTTGTTAGATTGGATCTTTCGGAGCCTAGCAGGGTTCCGGCTTGTGTGGTTTCTCGGTCTTCTCTATTTGACCGCATCAGGGAGCGTCAGTTCGACGACCCTCATTTGCTTGTCCTTCGGGATAGAGTTCGGCGTGGTGATGCTCGAGATGTTACCATCGGGGATGATGGAGTTATGAGGATGCAGGGGCGTATCTGTGTGCCCAATGTAGATGATCTTCGAGAGCTGATTCTAGCAGAGGCCCATAGCTCGCGGTATTCCATCCATCCGGGTGCCGCGAAGATGTATCAGGACTTGAGACACCATTACTGGTGGAGGCGGATAAAGAGGGATATAGTTTATTATGTTTCCAGATGCCTCAACTGCCAGCAGGTGAAGTATGAACATCAGCGTCTGGGTGGATTGATGCAGCAAATTGAGATTCCAGAGTGGAAATGGGAGCGCATCACCATGGACTTTGTATCCTGGGCTTCCACGGACTATTAGGAAGTTTGATTCCATTTGGGTTATTATAGATCGGCTGACCAAGTCCGCCCATTTTATACCGGTGAGCACTACTTATCCATTGGAGCGACTGGTGGAGATCTATATCAGGGAGATAGTTCGGCTACATGGTATTCCAGTTTCCATCATTTCAGACAGAGGCACTCAGTTTACTTCACGGTTCTGGAGAGCCGTGCAGTAGGAGTTAGGTACTCGGGTGGAGCCGAGCACGGCATTTCACCCCCAGATGAATGGACAATCTAACCGCACTATTCAGATTTTGGAGGATATGCTCCGTGCGTGCGTGATTGAGTTTGGAGGTTCGTGGGATCACTTCTTGCCACTGGCGGAGTTTGCTTATAACAACAACTACCAGTCTATTATTCAGATGGCACCGTATGAGGCCCTATATGGTAGGAGGTGCAGATCTCCCGTGGGTTGGTTCGAGCTAGGCGAGGCCAGGCTGCTAGGTACTGATATGGTTCAGGATGCAATGGACAAGGTCAAGGTGATCCAGGACAGACTTCGTGCAGCCCAGTTTAGACAGAAGAAGTATGCGGACAAGAAGGTTCACGATGTGGCTTTTATTGTTGGTGAGCGTGTTCTGCTTCGAGTCTCGTCCATAAAGGGCGTTATGAGGTTTGGGAAGAAAGGAAAGCTGAGTCCTAGGTTTATTAGCCCTTTTGATATTTTGAGGCGTGTTGGGGAGGTTGCTTATGAGTTGGCCTTACCTCCCAGTCTTAGCCGGAGTTCACCCCGTATTTCATGTCTCCATGCTCCGGAGATACCATGGTGACCCGTCGCATGTGTTGGATTTCACTTCTGTTCAGCTAGACAAGGATCTGTCTTATGTTGAGGAACTAGTAGCCATTCTAGACAGGCAGGTCAGGAAGCTAAGGTCAAAGAACATCGCTTCGGTAAAGGTTCAGTGGCGGGGCCAGCCGGTCGAGGAGGCGACTTGGGAGACCGAGTAGGATATGTGCAGCCAATACCCTCATCTTTTCACTACTCCAGGTATGTTTTCTATGCTCGTTCGAGGACGAATGAATCTTTTAAGTGTGGGAAGATGTAACGACCCGGTCAGTCGTTTTAGAAAATTACGCCCCAATCCCTAATTTAACTGTTCCCCTAAGTTCATTTCTGCTATTGTGGTTTGCCGGAGAGTCGGTTCTGAAATTTGGAGCATTTCGGGACACTAAGTCCCTAAATGAGAGCTTTTAAGTTAGAAAATGGTCCGTAGTCGAAACAGTGTTAAGACACCTCAGAAGGGAAATCCGATGGTTCCATTAGCTCCATTAGGTGAGTTTGGGGTTGGGAGCGCGTTCGGAATGTATTTTGGAGGTCCGTAGCTCAATTAAGCATGAAATGCCGAAGTTTGAAATTTGGACGAATCCGAACGATAGGTGAGATTTTGATCCGGGGATCGGAATGGAATTCCGACAATTTCTGTAGCTTCGTTATGTGATTTGGATATGTTCGCAAATTTTCAGGTCATTCGGACGTCGTTTGGTCGGGTTTTAGATCGAATGTGCAATTCGGAAGTTTTAAGAAATTTAGTCTTGAATTCGATGTGAATTATGGGTTTTGATGTCGTTAGACGTATTTTTATGATTGGAATAAGTTTGTATCATGTCTGGGAGTAGGTTGGTGGTTTTCGTTGGGGTCCCGGGAGCCTCGGGATGAATTCGGGGGTCTAAACGGACCAAATTGTGCCAAAAGGCACTGCTGTTTCTGCTGCAATAATTGCAGAGTAATTTTGCTCTCCGCGATGGCGGAGATGGCCATGCGATCGCGTAATGGAAAATCCCTGAGCTCTGCGATCGCGAAGAGAGGCGTGCAATCGCGTAAGTCTGGGAGTTTAAGCATTGCGATCGCGTGAGGTAGTATGCGATCGCGTAGGGTAGTTTGGGGAGCCAGCCGAGTTTGTTCTTCGCGATCGCGTTCATGTCATTGCGATCACGTAGGGTCGCTAAGTTGTTCACTGCGATCGCGTCCAGGACCACGCGATCGTGTAGAGGAAAAATAGGTCGCCTAGGATTTCGTGCATCGCGATCGCAAGCCCAGTGCTGGGATCGCGTAGAGTTAATTGGCATGGCAGAGTCTTTAAGTCCAGAACATTTCAGTCGCGGCCTAACACACAAAAATCGCCATTGTTGAGCTCCAAGAGAGGAAATTGAAAGGGAAACGCTGGGATATCATCGGGAAATCATCGGGGGTAAGTTTCTTGACCTTAATTCGTTAGTTTATCATGAAATCCGTGATTATTTCACTGAAAATGGAAGATTAAAGGTGGGTTTGAGCCCTAGGCCTACATTTTAGAAATCCTTTGATTCGAATGGGCAAACGAAGTCCGATTTAGATAAAATTTATATGCACGGACTCGTATTGAGATAAGGAACCCGAATATATAAATTTCGTGATTTTTTGATAAGCGTACCAAAATTCGGGTTTTGGCAACTTGGGGGTTTTGGTGTATTTTGAGTTGTTTTGATTGGTTAATGCCCAATTGGCCTATTTTGATGTGATTCTATTGATTTTTATCAGATACTACACCTGTGGAGGCCGACATTCATGGCAAGAGAGTTGTTTCTTAGCGGTTTTGTACCGGAATTGAGGTAAGTGGCTTGTCTAACCTCGTGTGGGGGAGCTTTCACCCATAGGATATTATGTGATAGTTGAAATGCCTTGTAAGCGAGGTGACGGGCGTGTACATGCGCTGGTTGTTGTAATGCACACTTTACTTAAATTGTCCGATTTTGTGATATTCCTGCTCTTAGCTGATAAAAGCATTACTTTTACCCGGTATTAGTTAGAAAAGCATGATTTACTAGGATTCAACATGTTTAATTGTTTAGTTGACTTACTTGAACTTCTTGATAAATTGTCGGCACTAGCTTCGGTGAAGTTGTAATTAAACATATTATACTCTCCTTGTGTGTTTTCTTTAATTGATGTATTGGTAGGGACTGCGGGTTCGATTATCGGAGATCCTGAGTTATTGGTAGGGACTGCGGGTTCGATTCCCGGAGATCCTGAGTTATTGGTAGGGACTGCGGGTTCGATTCTCGGAGATCCTGAGTTATTGGTAGGGACTGCGGGTTCGATTCCCGGAGATCCTGAGTTATTGGTAGGGACTGCGGGTTCGATTCCCGGAGATCCTGAGTTATTGATTGAGTTTGTTACTTGTTGTTATTTAATTGTAGACGGTTGCGGTAATCACTTTATTGTTGTTATTTCAAAGTTATTATCATTTAAACTGGTTAATATTGTTAATATCATTATGTTGCTGTTTCTCTCAGTAGGGCCCTGACATTCCTCGTCACTACTCCATCAAGGTTAGGCTTGGCACTTACTAAGTACCTTCGTGGTGTACTCATGCTACTCTTCTGCACACTTTTGTTGTGCAGATCCAGGTACATCAGGACAGACTCATATCAGGTGATTCAGCAGCACCTTGGGAGACCTCGAGGTATGATATGCTACGTCCGCGGATCCGGAGGCCTTCCTTCTATTCTATTAGTGCTAGTAGATGTTTTTTTTCTTTCATTCCGTTGTTAGATACTCTTTACACATAGAGCTACAGTTGTATGTTCTCTTCTAGTCTGTGTTACCCGTGGGATTCCGAGTCTTGGTGGTGTTTTATACAGTGTATTTGACGGGTGTATGTGCTAAGCGGCACGAATTACATTCCTTTTATCTTATTTTCCGCTAATTCTTATTAAATTTTCATAAACTGGTATATTCCGCAACATGTTAGGCTTACCTAGTCATGGGGACTGGGTGCCATCACGACATGTTCACGATTGGTGAACTAGGGTCGTGACAAAAACAAAGCCACTAATCAGAACATATCCACCTAATCAAAACCCAGACTTAACTCACAAACGTAGCCACAAAACATTTATACTCATGACCTAAGTATACATAAGCACTCAAAGGTTTAGAATGAACTCACATACAAATTAAATTACAAATATAGCCAGATTCATATTGTTTTGCACATATAATCACGAATTAACTTCCAATTAATCAGAACTCAGAGGAAAAATTTGATAATGGTTGAATTCCAACTAACTAAAACCCAATCGAGACAGAATATAATGAACAATCACATAAAACTGACTAATTAGCACATGATTCATAATTAGTTAATATCAAAATCCTAAGAACACTTAGATAATTTTTAGACATGTATAAGATTCAGGGCTCGCATGAACAAGTATGAATGAAAAGCAGAGATAGATTCATATTTTTTAGGCATGCATAGGAACAGGTTTAGACAAACATAGTAGAAATGTAAAGAAGCAATTTTTCAGAACACATAACAACAAAGGTGGTGATACTTAGCCTTTTTCAGGCCTTTTATTTTCCTTTTTCTTCTTTTTTTTCTTCTTTCTTTCTTCTTCGTTCTTTTCATTTTTTCTTCATTTTTAGAGCTTCGAAGACGGTTAGTCTTCTGAGTATTAGATTTTCTGAATGGGGCTTTGGGGACTTAATTTGAGTGTATATGAGGGGATCAAGAGACCTGGGGTAATGTTTTGGGAGTGGGGTTTGTTTTTGGTACTCGCCGGAGTAGAGTTCTGGCAAGTGTTTTTCTAATATTCGACGAGTTTGGTGCTGATTCGAAGGAAACCACCTAGGTGTGGTGGTAGATCATCTAAAGACGGTCAAGAGGTGTTATTTTGGGGGTCTGGTTCATACTTTGGGATGGTCGTCGGCTAGGGTTCCGGCAATCGGGATTTCAAGAACAAGGGACTGTTGGTTTTTAGTCGGGGTTTATGGTGGTTTGGAGGTGAGGAAGGTGTTTGGGGAGGTTGGCTTTGGCTGGAGACGGAGGCTGAGGTGGTCTCCGGTGATCTCCATGAGAGACAGCGGGAGAGGACGAAGGTGGAGACTCAGGCGGCTAGGGTTTGTATGAATTGTATGTGTCTGTGTAATGAACGTCTGAAGGGAGAAAGGAGATTTATATCAATCGTGTATTGTTGATTCATGGCCATTGGATTAGTTGAGATCAACAACCAGGATCTTGTAGCCTCGAGACAGTGTCGTGTGATTTATTGTGGGATCTCATTAGGTCTGTTAGATTAGGATATTGAACGGTCAAGATTAATTATCTTAAACTGTGTCATTTTATTTAAATTGCTCATTAGCCTCATCCATCTGATTAATTGTATTGGACGGCTAGGATTAGTCTCAAATGCGACGTCGTTTAATTAAAAGATGCACCGCCTTACCATGTCCGTTGATTTAAATCATCAATGGCTTGGATTTAAAAACCTATACGGTGTTGTTTGGTCTATAGACTGGTCAGACCAGGCCTGCTTCGTTTGTGCCTGGTTAATGTGTTATGTTTTGGGCTGGCTGTATTATGTGTTTAACCCAAATTGTATATTGTATATTATATCTTTGTATTTATTATTTTTTGACTTGTATTTTATTTATTTTTCTTGAATTCTTTTTTTGTATTTTGTACATTTTCCTTTGTACTTGTTTTATATTTCTTTTACTTCTCTTTTTTGCATTTTTCCCTTATTTTTCCGATATTGTTGCATTTTTACTTTATTTTTCGGTATTTTTGCATTTTTACTTGATTTTCTAATTTTAAACATTTTTGTGATATTTTCCTAATTGATTTCTTTTGTAGTTTCTTTTCAATTTTAGTTTCAAGGAAAAAACAGTGGTATTTCAACTAAATCACACAATTGCAAACAAAAATCATTTTTGTATTATTTTATATATATATTGGAATTTAATTGCATAGGGCGAAAATCACGTGCTCACAGCTGCCCCTCTTTTCTCGGGAACTCAAAGAGTTTCCGTGCAAAGATACGTGAGCAGTAATGAGAGATTTTTGCCCACTTGCATATTCCGTACGAAGCATTTGAAAAACTTTTGACCGCATAACTGCTTCAGAGGTTGCCTACATATCCCGGGCTAAACAGGAATCAGGTCGGTGTAGTTCGGGAATGTCACGACCCGGATTTCCCCCACCATCGGGATCGTGATGGCGCCTACTCATGGTAGCTAGGCAAGCCAATTCACTAACCATTTTTCCTGTTCGTACCATCATTTTTGTTCTCATATTTAATAGCAAGAATAATACTCAAATTTTAAATGCGGAAGTCTTTCGAATAAAAGATGAATAATAGTGTAAGTAACTGACATAAATCCTCTACCCAAGATGTGGAGTCACAAACTCACGAACTACTAAGGAATAACTACACATAATGGTCTGAAAGAAAATAAATAATAATCGTCTGTCTCGGAACAATGAGACCACAATAATAACAAAAGTAAATAGAGGAGACGACGGGCCTGCGGACGCCTGCAAGCTACCTCGATCTCGGAAGTACGGTAATCTCGCTAGTGTACTACTGCTGCTGCTCCTGCTCCTGCTCAAAACCTGGACCTGTGCAAAAACGCACAGAAGTGTAGTATCAGCACAATCCGACCCCATGTGCTGGTAAGTGCCTGGCCTATCCCGGTGAAGTAGTGACAAGCCTATGACCAGACACTCACATAAACCTGTGTAGTTCTATATATGTATATACCACAAAATAACATAAATATCGAATAACTCTATTAACAAAGGAGTTAACATGCTGGGGGAACACAATCAACAACATATAGTAAATCAGTAAGGAGAATCAAAGTGTAGTAAAAACAACTATCACAAAACAAGAAATTTAGATGGTTGCACAGCATCACCCTTCGTGCTTTTACTCTCATCCTCACCAAATAATAAAATAAAATTGCACGGCATCACCCTTCGTTCTTTTACTCTCATCCTCACCAAATAAGCAAGTAAAAGTGCACGGCATCACCCTTCATGCTTTTACTCTCATCCTCACATCCATGGCACGACATGATCCTTCGTGCATGGTTAAAATAACAACGGCATGGAATGTCCCTTCGTGCATTAATTAAGTAACAACGGCACGGCATGTTCCTTCGTGCATAAATAGTAAAACAAGGCACGTAATGATCCTTCGTGCAAACATAAGTAAAAATGGCACGACATCACCCTTCGTGCATTATCACTCTTCCTCACCCAAATAACAATCACAGTCAAGGGCAAAAGAATGAAACAAATAATATGAACCGTCCCTGCAAGGGAAACAATAATCAACTTCACAACCCGGCATGGGCTCAAGAACATGACTTAAAAACATCCCACATTAACTCATAACATATGCCAACAAACGACTCACGGTCATGCTAAACACCAGTGTATAGATGCTCGTCACCACAGCCTATACACCGCACTCGATCACATAGCAATTAGCACATTCAATACTATTCCCTCAAGCTAGGATAGATCAAACACTTACCTCAAAGCCTTGAAGTCCAATTAACCCTCAGCTATCGTTTTACCTCGAAATTCAACCTTCAACTCGCTCGAATCTAATCACAATTGGTTTAATTACTTTAATAAATACTATATAAATTGGTTTGGATGCATAAAAATGGTTTTCTCAAAGTTTTACCCAAAATTTCCTGAAATGCCCCCGGTCCCACGTGGTCGGAACTCGGGGTTTGGACAACAATCCGGTTACCCATTCCCTCACGAGTTCCATTATATGATTTGTTTCGAAATCGGACCTCAAATCGAGGTCCAATTCCCCAGTTTATGAAAAATCTAGGTTCTACCCAAAAACAACAATTTCAACTATAAAAACCTTTGATTTCTCATGGAAAACACGTTTAATGATGTTAGGAATTGAAAGAGTTGAGTAAATATTGACTTACAAGTGATTTGGAGTGATATTGCTCTTGGAAAATCGTGTGTGGTGTTTTGGGTTTTGAAAGAATGGTGAAAAAGGGTTTAAAATAGTTTGAGTATCAGATTACACAGCTGCGGATATGGGAATTGCGAACATTTGTTTGCAATTGAGAACATAGCAGGTCCTGACTGCGGAACTCGCATTTGCGAGAACATGTTCGCATTTGCGAACATGTGCCTTACCTGGCAGCATCGCATTTGCGATATTCCTTTCGCATTTGCGAACTTAATGTGTTTGTGCGCTGCTTCGCATTTCTGAAGCCTCATTCGCATTTACGAGTCAGGCCTAATCCTGGGCCACTTCGCTTTTGTGACCTTTTGTTCGCATTTGCGAACCTCAGCTGGTTTTGGGATCTTTCGCAATTGCGAGTAATTCTTCGCAATTGCGAAGATATCAGTTGGGGAAAAATGCCAGCTGTGTTATTTTTCAAAAATCTGCTCTAACGGCCTATCAAATCTTTACCCAAGCCCTCGGGCTGCAAACCAAACATGCACACAACCTCAAAAACATACTACAAACTTGCTCGCGCGATCAAATCGCCAATATAACATCGTTTTCATAGAATCAAGACTCAAATTTATGATTTCTTCTTTTAAACTTCATAAACTTTCAAATTTGGAACTCATGGTTCAAAACACATCAAACGACGTTCAAATGCCGTCAAACTTTGCAGGAAGTACTTAAATAATATTTAAGACTTGTACCGGGCGTCGGAACCAAAATACGAGCCCGATACCATGGTCTTTTAATCAATTTTCATTTAATAATTTCAGCAAAAACATTTTAATAGAAAAATTCATATATTGGGCTCTAGGACTCAGAATTCGACTCCGGACGCATGCCCGTGTCCCATATTTTCCAACCGACCTTCCGGGACCGTCCGATCTTGGGTCCGGGTCCGTTTACCAAAAATGTTGACCGTAGTCAACTATATCAATATTAATATCAAATTTCTTCAAATTTTCCATAGAATTCACATATTCTAACATAGAAATTTTTCGACTTTGTGCCCGGACAACGCATGTAAATCGATGCAATATATAATGAGGTTTTTGCGGCCTCGGAGGCACGGAACAGATGAGGAAAACAGGTGATGACCCTTTGGGTCATCACATCCTCCACCTCTTAGACAACTGTTTGTCAAGAGAAGGAAGTACCTGAGTCGGGGAACAAATATGGGTAATGACGCCGCATATCAAACTCAGACACCTAGGTCGATGCCTCAGGAGGCTGACCTCTCCACTGAACTCGCATAGAAGGAAAACTCTTCGACCTGAACTGTCGAACTTGCCGGTCTAGAATGGCCACCGGCTCCTCCTAGTAAGATAGATCCTTGTCCAATTGGACAGTACTGAAGTCTAACACATGTGTAGGATCGTTGTGGTACCTCCGAACCATAAATACATGAAAAAACTGGATGTACGATTGATAAGCTAGGTGGTAGTGATAGTTTGAAAGCCATCTCTCCCACTCGGTCCAAAACCTCAAATGGACCAATATACCTAAGATTGAGCTTGCCCTTCTTTCCGAACCTCATCACGCCCTTCATAGGCAATACCGGAGCAATACCCGCTCACGAACCATGAAATCCACATATCGGACCTTACGATCCGCATGAGTCTTCTGTCTAGACTGAGCTGAACGCAACCTCTCCTGGGTGGTATTGACCTTGTCTAAGGCCTCCTGAACTAAGTCTGTACCCAACAACCGAGCCTCTCCCGGCTCAAACCATCCGACTAAAGATCGACATCGTGTACCATACAACGCCTCGTACGGGGCCATCTGAATGCTAGATTGGTAGCTGTTGTTGTAGGTGAACTCCGCTAATGGCAGAACTTGGTCCCACGAGCCTCCAAAATTAATGACACAGGCTTGAAGCATGTCCTCTAGAATCTGAATAGTCCTCTCGGACTGACCTTCCATATAAGGATGAAAAGCTGTACTCAACTGAACGTGGGTGCCTAACTTGTGCTAAACTGCTCTCCAGAAACGCGAGGTAAACTGCGTGCCATGATCTGAGATAATAGACACCGACACCCCATGAAGGAGAACAATCTCCCTGATGTAAATCTTTGCTAGCTTCTCCGATGAGTAAGAGACAGATACAGGGATGAAGTGTGCTGACTTGGTGAGCCTATCAACAATGACCCAAATAGCATCAAATCTCCTCCGAGTCAAAGGAAGTCCAGTAACAAAGTCTATTGTAATCCGCTCCCATTTCCACTCGGGAATTTCAATTCTCTGGAATACACCACCAGGCCTCTGGTGCTCATATTTAACTTGCTGACAGTTCAGACACCGAGCGACATACGCAACAATGTCCTTTTTCATCCTATGCCACAAATAGTTCTACAGTAAGTACTGATACATCTTCGCGGTGCCCGGTTAATAGAATACCGCGAACTGTGGGCCTCCACTAAGATCAACTCTTGAATCCCCTCAACATTGGGCACACAAACTCGCCCCTACAATCTCAATACTCAGTCATCATCTAGAGTTACCTTCGTGGCACCTCCCCGCTGTATAGTGTCCCTTAGGTCACGCAAATGAGGATCATCAAACTGCCTCTCACGGATACGCTCTAATATAGAAGAACGAGCGACCGTACAGGCTAACACCCTGCTATGCTCCAAAATGTCTAGTCTCACGAACCGATTGGCTAAGGCCTGGACATCTAGAGCAAGTGGTCTCTGGCTGACCGGAATATAAGTGAGACTACCCATGCTGGCAGACTTTCTACTGAACGCATTGGCCACCACATTGGACTTACCTGGGTGATATAAGATAGTAACATCATAGTCCTTCAGCAACTCTAACCATCTCCTCTGTCGCACATTCAACTCTTTTTGCTTGAATAAATACTGAAGACTTTTGTGCTCCGTCTATACCCCACACGCCACACCATATAGATAATGCCTCAAGATTTTTAAGGCATGGACCACTGCTGCCAGCTCAAGATCATGAACTGGATAATTCTTCTCATGGATTTTCAACTGTCTCAATGAATAAGCAATAACCTTGCCATCCTGCATCAATACCGCTCCAAGCCTAGTAGGAGATGCATCACAGTAAACTATATAAGGCCTTGAACCCATGGGTAATATCAACACTGGTGCCGTAGTCAAAGTTGTCTTGAGCTTCTGAAAGCTTGCCTCACACTCGTCTGACCACTTGAACTGGGCACCCTTCTGGGTCAACCTAGTCATCGGAGCTGCAATAGAAGAGAACCCCTCTAATAATCGACGGTAGTAGCCTGTAAATCCCAAGAAACTCCAGATCTCGGTCACTGAAGCTGGTCGAGGCCAATTCTTGACTACCTCAATCATCTTTGGGTCCACCTGAATACCCTCTACTGACACGATGTGACCCAGGAATGCAACCGAACTCAACCAGAACTCGCATTTTGAAAACTTGGCATATAGCTGATTATCCTTCAGAGTCTGAAGAAACACTCTGAGGTGCTGCTCGTGCTCTTCTTGGCTGCGGGAGTATACCAGGGTATCTTCTATAAAGAATATCACGAACAGATCTAGATAAGGCCTGAACACCCAATTCATCAACTCCATAAATGCCGATAGAGCATTGGTCAACCCGAAAGATATGACCAAGAATTCATAGTGCCCGTACCTAGTGCAAAAGGCTGTCTTAGGAATGTCAGATGCCCTGATCTTCAGCTGATGGTAGCTCGTCGAGAACACCCTTCGAGAACACCCTCACTCCCTGGAGCTGGTCAAACAAATCATCAATCATCGGCAGTGGATATTGTTCTTTATCATTAATTTGTTTAATTGCCGATAATCAATACACATCCGCATCGAGCCATCCTTATTTTTCACAAATAATACCGGTGCACCCCAGGGAGAAATGCTGGGCCTGATAAAGCCCTTTTCTAGATGGTCTTGCAACTGATCTTTTAACTCTTTTAACTCTGGCGGGGCCATGCGATACGGTGCAATAGAGATGGGCTGAGTGCCTGATGCCAAATCAATACAGAAATCAATATCCTTGTCGGGAGGCATACCCGGCAGGTCGGAAGGGAAGACCTCGGGAAAATTCCGTACAATAGGAACTGAATCAATAGAAGGAATTTCCGCGCTGGAATTATGAACATATGCCAAATAAGCTAGACACCCCTTCTTGACCATGCGTCGAGCCTTAACATATGAAATAACATTGCAAACGGAGTGGCCTGGGGTCTCTTTCCACTCTAGTTGGGGTGATTTTGGCAAAACCAAGGTTACTGTCTTGGCATGACAATCTAAGATAGCATGATACGGGGACAACCAATCCATCCCCAATATGACATCGAAATCCACCATGTCTAATAGCAATAAATCAACATGGGTCTCAAGACCCCGGAATATAACCACGCACAAATGATGCACCCGGTCGACTACTATAGAGTCACCCACTAGTGTAGACACATAAACTGGAATGTCCAGGGCATAGCTAGGCATGGCCAGGTAGGGTGCAAAGTAGGAAGACACATATGAATATGTAGACCCAGGGTCAAATAATACTGAAGCACCTCTATCACAAACAAGAATGGTACTTGTAATCACAGCATCTGATGCCTCTGCCTCTAGCCTGGCTGGTAAAGCATAAAATTGGGGATCGACACCTCCCCTTTGAGCTACGTCTCTGGGACGGTCATCCACTGGCTGACCTCTACCTATGGCGGGACGGTCTCCACCTCTACCTCTATGATCACTACCCCCGCCCCTGGCTGGCTGGGCAGGCTGTGGGTCAGCTGGGGCCTGAATCATTAGGTGAGATCCCCGCTGCTCAGTGTTGCCCGCTGCTCAAGGGCAAAACCTAACAAGATGACCTGGGTTACCACAACCGTAAGAAAATTTTGGATGCTGGGACTGCTGTCCCTGACGACCTGAATGGCCTCCACGAACACTATGAAGAGGTTGAGCACTGATGGGAGGCTGATCTGAATAATGCCACCCTGCGAAGCCTGGAGAGCTGACTGAAAAGGCCTGGAAGACTAGCCCCTATCATAAGAATCCCTGCCTCTAGATGAAGTACCACTAAATCTGCCGGAATGAAGAGGCCTCTTATCTGAAGGATAACCACCTCCCCGAGAAAGAGCCATCTCAACCCTACAAGCTGCATTAGCCGCCTCCTGAAAAGATATGTTACTCCCAACTCCCAAAGCCATTTGAAGTCGAATCAGCTGATTTAGCCCATCTATAAACCTGCGCACCCTCTCCCGATCTGTAGGGAGTATCACAACCGCATGACTTGCTATTTCAACAAACCTCGTCTCACTCTAGGTAACAGTCATAGAACCCTGCTGGAGGCACTCAAACTGCCTCCGAAGTGCCCCCCACTGGGTAACAGGGAGAAACTTCTCCAAAAATAACTCAGCGAACTGGTCCCATATTAAAGTCGGGGACCCTGCTGGTCGAGTGAAACAGAAATCTCTCCACCATGTCTTGGCGGATCCTGAAATCCTGAATGTGCAAAAATCAACCCCATTAGATTCCACTATTCCCATAGTCTTGAGAATCTCATGGCAACTGAATAAGAAGTCCCGGGGATCCTCTGAGGTGGCAACGCTGAAAGTAGTGGTAAAAAGACCTCCCAAGGGACCTGAGTTGGGCCCACTGGAGTTGCTGGTGCTGGAATCTCCTCACCAATCCCAACATGAGGCTCCACCTCTGGAACCACTGCCTGGGACTGATCTCCGCCCCTACCACGGCCTCCGACACGGCCTCGGCCCCTACCTCTTGCGGGAGCTGCCTGGGACTCACACTACTGATCAACAGATGAAAAAGCGCATGTCCTCACCATCAGCGAAAGGACAGAGTAAAAATACAATTAGTATTTGAGGAACAAATCGTACGACAAGAAGGAACAAATGAGAGACTTTTTCCTAACTCAATAGACTCTGGAGGACAAGTACAGATGTCTCAGTACCTACCCCTCAAACTCTACTAAGCTTGTTCGTGAGTTGTGAGACCTATGGAACCTGGCTCTGATACCAACTTGTCATGAACCAGACTTCCCCCACCATCGGGATCGTGATGGCGCCTACTCGTTGTAGCTAGGCAAGCCAATTCACTCACCATTTATACTGTTCGTACCATCATTTTTGTTCTCATATTTAATAGCAAGAATAATACTCAAATTTTTAAATGAGGAAGTCTTACGAATTAAAGATGAATAATAGTGTAAGTAACTGACATAAATCCTCTACCCAAGATGTGGAGTCACAAACTCACGAACTACTAAGAAATAACTACACATAATGCTCTGAAAGAAAATAAATAATAACCGTCTATCTCGGAACAATGATACCACAACAATAACAAAAGTAAATAGAGGAGACGCCGGCCCTGCAGACGCCTGCAAGCTACCTCGATCTCGGAAGTATGGTAATCCTGCTACTATACTAGTGCTGCTGCTCCTGCTCAAAACCTGGACCAGTGGAATAATGCACAGAAGTGTAGTATCAGCACAATCTGACCCCATGTGCTGGTAAATGCATGGCCTATCCCGACGAAGTAGTGACAAGCCTATGACCAGACACTCACATAAACCTGTGCAGTTCTATATATGTATATACCAAAAAATAACAGAAATATTGAATAACGCTACTAACAAAAAAGTTAACATGCCGGGGGAACACATTATAAATCAGTAAGGAGAATCAGAGTTTAGTAAAAACAACTATTACAAAACAAGAAATTTAAATGGTTTCACGACATCACCCTTCGTTCTTTTACTCTCATCCTCACCAAATAATCAAATAAAAGTGCACGGCATCACCCTTCGTGCTTTTACTCTCAGCCTAACCAAATAATAAAGTAAAAGAGCACGGCATCACCCTTCGTGCTTTTACTCTCATCCTCACATCCATGGCACAGCATGATCCTTCGTGCATGGTTGAAATAACAACGGCATGGAATGTCCCTTCGTGCATAAATTAAGTAACAATGGCACGGCATGTTCCTTTGTGTATAAACAGTAAAACAAGGCACAGAATGATCCTTCATGCGAACATAAGTAAAAATGGCACGGAATCACCCTTCGTGCATTATCACTATTCCTCATCCAAATAACAATCATAGTCAAGGGCAAAAGAATGAAACAAATAATATGAACCGTCTCGGCAAGGGAAACAATAATCAACTTCACAACCCGGCAAGGGCTCAAGAATATGACTTAAAAACATCCCACATTAACTCACAACATATGTCAATAAACGACTCACGGTCATGCTAGACGCCAGTGTATAGATGCTCGTCACTACAGCCTATACACCGCACTCGATCACATAGCAATTAACACATTCAATCCTATTCCCTCAAGCTAGGATAGATCAAACACTTACCTCAACGCCTTGAAGTCCAATTAACCTTCAAATATCGCTTTACCTCGAAATTCAACCTTTAACTCGCTCAAATCTAATCACAATTGGTTCAATTACTTTAATAAATACTATATAAAATGGTTTGGATACATAAAAATGGTTTTCTCAAATTTTTACCCAAAATTTCCCAAAAGGCCCCCAGTTCCACGTGGTCGAAACTCGGGGTTCGGACCAAAATTTGGTTACCCATTCCCTTACGAGTTCCATTAAATGATTTGTTTCGAAATCGGACCTCAAATCGGGGTCCAATTCCCAAATTTATGAAAAACCTAGGTTCTACCCAAAAATAACAATTTCACCCATAAAACCCTTTGATTTCTCATGGAAAACATGTTTAATGATGTTAGGAATTGAAAGAGTTGAGTAAAAATCGACTTACAAGTGATTTGGAGTGATATTATTGCGAACATTTGTTCGCAATTGTGAACATAGCAGATCCTGACTACGGAACTCGCATTTGCGAGAACAAGTTCGCATTTGCGAACCTGTGCCTTACCTGGCAGCATCACATTTGCGATATTCCTTTTGTATTTGCGAACTTAATGTGTTTGTGAGCTGCTCGCATTTGCGAAGCCTCATTCGCATTTGTGAGTCAGGCCTAATCCTGGGCCACTTTGCTTTTGTAACCTTTTGTTCGCATTTGCGAACCTCACCTGTTTTGGGATCTTTCGCAATTGCGAGTAATTCTTCGTAATTGTGAAGATATCAGCTGGAGAAAAATACCAGGTGTGTTATTTTTCAAAATCTGCTCTAACGGCCTATCAAATCTTTACCCGAGCCCTCGGGCTCCAAACCAAACATGCACACAACCTCAAAAACATACTACAAACTTGCTCGCGCGATCAAATCGCCAATATAACATCGTTTTCATAGAATCAAGCCTCAAATTTATGATTTCTTCTTTTAAACTTCATAAACTTTCAAATTTGGAACTTATGGTTCAAAACACATCAAACGACATTCAAATACCGTCAAACTTTGTAGGAAGTACTTAAATAATATATAAGACTTGTACCGGGCGTCAGAACCAAAATATGAGCCCAATACCATAGTCTTTTAATCAATTTTCATTTAATAATTTCAGCAAAAACAATTTAACAGAAAAATTCATATCTTGGGCTCTAGGCCTCAGAATTCGACTTCGGACACATGCCCGAGTCCCATATTTTCCTACGAACTTTTCCGGGACTGTCCGATCTTAGGTCCGGGTCCGTTTACCAAAAATATTGACCGAAGTCAACTATATCAATATTAATATCAAATTTCTTCAAATTCTCCATAGAATTCACATATTCTAACACAGAAATTTTCCGGCTACGAGCCTGGACAATGCACGTAAATCAAGGCAATATAAAATAAGGTTTTCAAGGCCTTAGAAGCGCGAAAGAGTTGAGGAAAAAAGGTGATGACCCTTTGGGTCGTCACAGGGAAGGTCTGGTGGTTTGAAAATACCAGGGGATTTGCTGTTGTTGTTGTTGTTGTTGTTGTTGTTGTTGTTGTTGTTATTACTGACTGACTCCTTATTACACCGGGATAAAAATAAAATAAAGAAGCTATTCTAAACTATGATCTATGAATTACAAGAAAATCCTATCTATGTCTTGTCTTCTTGTATTTTCTTGCTCTTCCATATTGCATGTTGCTCTTTATTTGCATCTTCCAATTTTGTGAATCTTCGCTTTTGACTTGCTTCCAACATACTACTTTCCTCCATTGGTATGACTTCGAAATGTGCTTCTTACTTTCCAGGCTGATACCTTCTTATTGCAAAATCAAAGAAAACTTTTCCTCTGCCCCAGTATGGGGCTTTCAATGTATTATGGTGTTACCTTGTTAGAAAAACTTTTAAAAATACAGAAAGTATTTACTTGTTATACAGGTGGGCGCCTGAACTGAAATTAAAATGCAGAAAAGTATTCCCTCATTATCTAGGTTGGCACCTGATGCAGAAATGAAAATACAGAAAATATTCCCTCGTTATCCAGGTGTGTGCCTGATGCAGAAATGAAAAATGCAGAAAAATATTCCCTCGTTATCCAGGTGGGCGCCTGATGCAGAAATGAAAAATGCAGAAAATATTTCCTCATTATCCAGGTGGGCGCCTGATGTAGAAATAAAAATGCAGAAAAATATTCCCTCGTTATCTAGGTGGACGCCTGATGCAGAAATGAAAAATTCAGAAAGTATTCCCTCGTTATACTGCTGGGCGCCTGAATAGAAATTAAAATGCTGAAAATATTCCCTCATTATCCAAGTGGGCGGCTGAACAGAAATTAAAGTGCTGAAAATATTCCCTCATTATCCAGGTGGGCACCTGATGCAGAAATGAAAATGCAGAAAAATATTCCCTCGTTATCGAGGTGGGCGCCTGATGCAGACATGAAAATGCAGAAAAATATTCCCTCGTTATCCAGGTGGGCGCCTGATGCAGAAATGAAAAATGCTCAATAATACTCCCTCGTTATCTAGGTGGGCGCCTAATGCAGAAATGAAAATGCAGAAAAATATTCCCTCATTATCCAGGTGGGCGCCTGAACAGAAATTAAAATGCTGAAAATATTCCCAAATTATCCAGGTGGGCCCTTGATGCAAGAATGAAAATGCAGAAAAATATTCCCTCGTTATCCAGGTGGGCGCCTAATGTAGAAATGAAAATGCAGAAAATATTCCCTCATTATCCAGGTGGGCGTCTGATGCAGAAATGAAAAATGCTGAAAATATTCCCTCATTATCCAGGTGGGTTCCTAATGCAGAAATGAAAAATGCTGAAAATATTCTCTCGTTATCCAGGTGGTCACCTGATGCAGAAATGAAAAATGTAGAAAAATATTCCCTCAGTTTGATGACTAGGGTGTAAATTTTGTAAAAGATAATACCTCCCTTGTTGTTCGGGTAGGTTCCTGATTACTGAGTCCTCCATTGTGGATTCTCTCCTTTATTGTTGTTATATTTTTGAATTTTTCTCCCACATTGGTCATATTCACTTTAAATTGATTAGTGAGAATTTGAATCTTTTGTCCCTGTGTGAATCAGTGAACAATTTATTAGTTATAAAATGATGGTTAGCAACTGGCATTCTTGTTGGCCTTGCTTCCATCGTCTGCCTCATCTTGCTTCATTCTGCTTTGCAATTTATTCCTGATTGTCTTCTCAATTTTTCTCTTGTAATCCCCTTTTCTTTTCTCTTTTTATTTCTTTTTCTTTATTCCCTTTGGCTGTATGATCGCCATGTGTTTTTTCTTTCTCTTTTCCTTTGAAGGACCCAGTGTTATTACGCCATCTAACATGAGAAGCTGGTAGCTAACTTTCAACTGGCAACTGGTTTTGGATAAATAGAATGAAATGCAATGACCTGCATTTCAGGGCTGAAGGTATTTTGAAGTAAAGACAGAACTTATCTGGGTATGAACGCTGATTCCTTTGACCATGCCATGTATTTGAATATCTGACCCAGTCTGTCCAATCGAATCGCTGCTGACTTAATTCCATCTTTCCGTCAACCCAAACCTTTCGTATTTTGCTGTTTCCCTTTCATCTGAACATTCCTCACTTTCGCCTTATGGTGCCTGTGAAGGTTTTCACCAATAAGACTCTCAGTTTATTTTCTCTCAACTCACATTCGCCTTATGGTGCCCGTTAGGGTTTTCACCATTAAGACTCTCTCATTTATTTATTTATTTATTTTTTTTTTTTTCACCTCACATTCGCCTTATGGTGCCCGTTAGGGTTTTCACCAATAAGACTCTTTCATTTATTTATTTTTTCACCTCACATTCGCCTTATGGTGCCCGTTAGGGTTTTCACCAATAAGACTCTCCCATTTACTTCTTCTTTATTTTTATGTTTCCAAACTTCCGGATATTTGTCCATGACATGTTTCTTTTTATTCCTGTTATATCGTCATTTTCTTGAAATCAATCAGAAGGTCTTTCTTTGGACCGTAATGTGGCTTTTGGATGGGTTTAGAAAGAAAGGTATAAAGGCTCAAAATTTAAACGCATGTTCAAAATAATTACAACTCTCGAAATCATAAACATAACTTGTGCCCCAGTTTCAATATTTGGGGAATCTTGGATTTTATTTCTGTCGTGATTGAACCTCATTAAGGCTGCCTACGTACCATTTCGGGATCAAATCAAAACGTAGTTCGGATCATAAGATATCTTCGTCATTTGACGTTTTCCCGATTTTTCTTTTGTATATATTTTTTCTATATCTTTTTTTTTCATCATCATCATATTTTTTCATTTTTCTTCATTTTAATTTTTCTTCATTCTCTTTTTTTTAAATCTTTTGTTTCATTGTTCATAATTGATTCCGATAGAGTGGTATGAAAGAATAATGCAATAAGGCTTAAAAGGGGTAACAATGAGTGAAGTGTTTGGATAGAGAAATAAAAGGCTTTCATCATTTCAATTTAAAAATCATGAAAAATACAAATGTACATATGAAAAGGAATCATACATAATATCTCTTGACTGCATCGGAGTTGATAGCAGTCTCTACACATTTCCCTTCTACATCTGTTAGATATAAAGCTCCGTTGGACAATACTCGGGATACCATGAATGGCCCTTGCCAATTAGGTGCAAACTTTCCTTTTTCTTCGGCCCAGTGTGGTAAAATACGTCTTAACACCAATTGTCCAACTTCGAATTTCCGTGGACGTACTTTCTTGTTGTATGCTCTGGCCATCCTCCGTTGATACAATTGTCCGTGACAAACTGCTACTAACATTTTTTCATCAATCAAGCTCAATTGCTCTAGACGGGATTTTACCCATTTATCATCGACAATTTCAGCCTCATCTATGATCCGGAGGGAAGGTATTTCAATCTCTACATGTATTACTGCCTCCGTTCCGTACACCAATGAGTAAGGGGTTGCACCAATTGAAGTACGTACAGTAGTACGATAACCCATGAAAGCAAATGTTAATTTTTCATGCCACTGTCTTGACTCTTCCACCATTTTTCTAAGAATTCTTAATGTTCTTATTCGCAGCCTCAACTGCTCCATTTTCTTTAGGCCGATAAGGTGTAAAGTTACGGTGCAGGATTTTGAACTTTTGACATGTCTCTGCCATGAGGTAACTGTTAAGATTTGCTCCATTGTCCGTGATAATCACCTTAGGAATTCCAAAGCGACAAATGATATTTGTATGTATGAAATCCACTACCGCTTTCTTTGTTACTGCTTTAAATGTCTTCGCCTCCACCCATTTAGTGAAATAATCAATTGCTACCAAGATAAACCTATGCCCATTAGATGCTGTGGGTTTTACTGGGCCGATGACATCCATGCCCTAGGCGATGAATGTCTGCGGTGCTGACATTGTATACAACTCATAGGGTGGGGAGTGAATCAAATCTCCATGTATCTGGCATTGGTGGCATTGCCGCACATATCTAATACAATCATGCTCCATGGTGAGCCAATAGTATCCAGCTCTTAGTATTTCTTAGCCAAAACATATCCACTCATGTGAGGTCCGCAAGCTCCTGCATGTATTTCAACCATGATTGTAGCGGCCTGCTATGCATCTATACATCTCAGTAGACCTAAATCTGGGGTTCTCTTGCACTAAAGAAAAATCAATTCGCCTTATAGCCCTTTTTTGATCTCCCGTGGCTTGTGCTGGGTACACTCCTGTCCTAAAATATTCTTTAATATCATGGTACCATGGCTCAGCGTCAAGTTCTTCTTCTATGGCGAAACAATAAGCATTTTGATCACAAACTTGTATCTGTAGTGGATCTATATAGGCTTTGTCCGAATGGTGGAACATGGACGATAATCTGGCTAGGGAATCTGCTACTTTGTTGTGCATTCTTGGGATATGCTTGAACTCTATGGATTGAAACCTCCGAGATAGTTCATGTAGACATTGTCGATAGGGTATAAGTTTCAAATCCTTTGTCTCCCATTCTCCTTGAATCTGATGTATTAAGAGATCCGAGTCACCCATGACCAAAATCTCTTGAACACCCATGTCTATTGCCATTCTCAATCCCAATATATATGCTTCATACTCGGCCATATTATTAGTACAGAAAAACTGGAGCTGAGCAGTAACAGGATAATGCTGACCCATTTCAAAAATGAGCACAGCTCTGATTCCGACCACTTTGCTGTTGACGGCCCCATCAAATTACATTCTCCAGCCTGGTTTGTTATCTTGTTCCAACTCTTCAATATTCATTGTCTCTTTATCAGGAAAATATGTCTTTAATGGTTCATACTCATCGACCGGATTTTCTACCAAATGGTCAGCGACTGCTTGTGCTTTCATTGCGGTGCGTCTTACATAAATAATATCAAACTCTGTAAGTGGAATTTGCCATTTAGAGAGCCTTCCTATAGGCATAGGGTTCTGGAAGATGTACTTCAGTGGGTCCTACTGAGATATCCGATAAGTGGTGTAAGCCGACAAGTAATGTTTTAACTTCTGCGCAAACCCATGTTAAAGCATAACATGTCCTTTCCAGCTGAGTGTATTTTACCTTGTAAGATATAAATTTCTTACTAAGATAATATATCGCTTGCTCTTTATTCCATGTTTCATTGTGCTATCCCAGTACACAACCAAAAGAATTATCCAATACAGTCAGATAAAGGATCAAGGGCCTTCCAGGTTCTGGAGGAACCAACACAGGAGGATTGGCCAGATATTCCTTAATTTTGTCAAATGCATCTTGACATTCATAAGTCCAATTCACCGCATCATCTTTCTTCAATAATTTAAAGATGGGCTCACAGGTTGATGTCAACTAAGCAATAAATCTGCTAATATAATTCAACCTTCCCAACAAACTCATCACCTCTTTCTTGTTCTTTAGCGGAGGCAGGTTCTAGATTGCTTTTATCTTTGACGGGTCTAATTCAATACCACGCTGACTTACTATGAATCTCAATAGCTTTCCTGATGGCACTCCAAATGCATTTTGCTAGATTGAGCTTGAGATTATATCTTCGGAACCTCTGGAAAAACTTTCTTAGATCTTTGACATGATCACATTGCTTTTTGGACTTGATAATAACATCATTCACATACACTTCAGTCGCTCGATGTATCATGTCATGAAACATATTGGGCATCGCCCACATATATGTAGCTCCGGCGTTCTTCAACCCAAACAACATTACTCTATAGCAATATGTCCCCCAAGGTGTGATAAAGGTTGTCTTTTCTGCATCTTCTTCGTCCATCCGGATCTGATGATAACCCGCATAACAATACACAAAAGAACCAATCTCATGTTTGGCACAATTGTCAATCAATATATGGATATTTGGTAATGGAAAATCATCCTCTGGACTAGCTTTATTGAGGTCTTAATAATCAACACACACCCTGGTTTTTACGTCTTTCTTCGGAACATGCACAACATTGGCTAACCAGGTGGGATATTTGGTGACCCGTATAACATTTGCCTTAAATTGCTTATTGACCTCTTCTTTTATTTTCACACTGATATCCATTTTAAACTTTCTTAACTTTTGCTTAACTGGCCTGTATTCTGGATAAATGCGCAAGTTATGTACCACCAGGTCAGTACTGAGTCCGGGAATGTCAGCATAAGACCAAGCGAATATGTCCTTGTACTCATGTAACGACCTGATCAAATCTTCTCTGAGCGAAGTCTCTAAGTGTACACTAATCTTTGTTTCTCGAACATTCTCCTCATTTCCCAAATTAATAGACTTTGTCTCATTTAAGTTCGGTTTGGGTTTTTCTTCATAATGGCTCAGATCTTTACTAATTTCCTCCAATACTTCCTCATTCTCATATTCCACTTCATATTCGTTTTCAATTTCCTGTATAACTATTCGATTATCAAGACTGAAACGGGAATCCTTCATGCATGACATATCATTGGAATCAGCAAATATTGAACTGTACAAAAGAAGAAGAAAAATAAAATAAGGCAAAAATAGAGGAAGAACAAAATTGCATTTCATTGAATTTTTGAAAGGTAACAAGGTTTGGATACATTTGACTTGACGGGATATAGGATTACAATTTTAAAACAAGACAGTTTTGGGAATGAAATATTAAAAGCTAACTACCACAACTCTCTCCTGATTGGAAGAGGAGTAGCTTCCCAGTTATTTAGCATAGTGTGAGGTCCAACAAATTGAACGTCCATTTTACTTGTTCCTTCGGCTGTCTCTATCACATTCACATCTTCAAATAACCTTTCAAATCTTGCTAAAAGCTCTTCATCCGATTTTAGCTCTGCACGGTTCGGCATGACAGTCGCCAGACGTCTCTGTGCCAGGCTTGACAAAAGAGTTGGACAATTTTGGGATAGGTTTGGGGAGGGTCCACCCTTTATTTTTAAATTTCTTAGCTCTCTGTATATCAGCAATGGTTGGCTTGAAACCCAGTCCGAAAGTATCAATGCTACGTGGAAGATGAATTGGTTGCGTTATAACCTGCAAGGTAACTCCTTAACCCTTTCTCGGAGAGAACCCATTCTTTATCATCTCTTTAGCAACCATGACCTCTGTAGGGGCCACTTTGGGTACTGGCATATTTTCTCCTTTAGATATTTTGTTCAAAGTCACGGTGTCCATTAGTTGGTACACCCATGGACCTTTGTCTCCTTTAGATTCTTCAAATGGCGTAATAGCATTACAAACATTGTCTTCCCTGTGCACTATTATTTCTTGTTGCTCCCACTCAAATTTTATCATTTGATGTAAAGAAGATGGTACTGCTTTTGAATCATGGATCCATGGACGTCCTAACAAAAGGTTGTAGGATGCAGCGACATCCAGCACTTGAAACTCCATGGTGAAATCCACTCGTCCGATAGTAAGTTTTAGTATGATATCTCCCACGGTGTTCTTTCCGCCTCCATCAAAACCCCTCACACATACACTGTTTTGGTGAATCCTTTTATGATTAACTTTTAGCTTCCCTAGAGTTGACAAAGGATAAATATTGGCGCTTGATCCGTTATCCACCAAAACACGAGTTACTATGTATTCTTCACATTTTACCGTGAGGTATATCGCTTTATTATGTTTCGTCCCTTCTAGTGGCAACTCACTGTCCGAAGATGTTATCTTATTTGTCTCAAAGATCTTGTTTGTGACTTTCTCCAGATGACATACCGATATTTTCTCTCGTACTTGGGCTTACTTTAAGATCTTCATAAATGCCTTTCTATGTTCATCAAAATGAATTAGCAGGAATAACAACGATATTTGAGCGGGCGTCTTCCTCAATTGCTCAACTATGGAGTAATTTTGAGCTTTCATTTAAAATTAGAAATTCCTCAGCTTCTTCCTCGGTGACTGCTTTCTTCACATAAGCTGGATTTTCTTTCACCACTTTTGTCTTTCTCAAATCATCAAGGGCAAAACATCGCCCACACCGGGTCAAATCATGAGTTTTACATATTTCTCCCTTGAGTTCTTTCCCTTTATACATTACAGTTACCTTGTCATAATTCCAAGGTACAGCTTTGGTACCCACAATTGGCATCTGAACAACTGGTTTGATAACCACTGGCTCTACATAAGCCTATTTCACGGTCAGTATGGGCTTCACCCCAGGTACTATCACTTTTACTGGCTCAGGCTCAATCATCACCGATGGCTATTTTGCTGGTAGCTCAATTAACACTTTCTCACTTTCAACTTTCTCCTCAACCTTGTTGTTTGCTTTAATTGTCATCACCGTCTGAGAAGGTATTTTTGCAGCTTTCTCCCTATACTAGCTCTATCATATGTGTTTCATGATGCACCGATAAAGGATTTTGTGTTATGTAGGGAGTCTCGGGTGCTTATACCTCAATTCTTCTGGAGTCAATGGGTTCTTGTAGCGCAGACATTAAGTGCCAACATTTCTCCGTGTCATGTCCCGGTGCCCCAGAGCAGTATTCACAACGAACGGATTGGTCTACGTTTCTTGGTGGAGGGTTGGAATTTTAGGCTCAATCGGATTCATCATTCCTAATTCTCTCAATCTTTGAAAGAGACTGGTGTATGATTCTCCTAGAGGAGTGAATGTTCTTTTTCTCTGAGCCCTGTCACCTTTCACTTCTGGATCAGGACGAAAGTTGGTTCGGTTTGGATTTCTGTAAGTTTTTGGCGGCGGGTAGGCATTTTGGGCATGATAGACATTCTGAGGAGCTGGTGTTCGCCATGATGGTGGAGGTGGAGGGGAAGATTGAGCATGTTGGACAGTTTTGGGGACCGGTAGGAGGATAATATTGTGGAGGTGGGTTATATGGTGCTGGTGGATATGGTTGGTATGGGCGAGGTTGGTGATGATATGTATTGGGGCCCCGAAACCAAGATCTTCCTTCAATTACTGCCATTTCTTCCTTCTTCTTCTTTCCAATCGACCCTCTTATTCCCTTCTGAATTACTTGATTTATAGCCTTGATGGCTGAGTAGCTCATAATCTTGTTCGTCTTCAGACCTTCTTAAACAAAACTCCCCATCATTACTACCTCATTAAGGGTTTTTCCGATTGCAGACACCAAATGGCCATAGTATGTTGGCTCCAATGCTTGTAGGAAACAATCTACCATTTCTCTTTATTTCATTGGTGGATCCACACGGGCCACCTGTTCCTCCACCTGAAACCATACTCTCAAAAGCTTTCTCCGGGCTTCTTGTCCATCTTGGTCAATGACAATCTATTAGGAATGGTTCTCAGATTATATTGAAAATGGTTTGCAAATGATTAAGCTAAATCATCCCAAATGAACCATCGGGTATGATCTTGACGAGTGTACCATTCCAATGCCGAGTCACTGAGGCTTTGACTGAAGTAGGCCATAAGTAGCTCATCCTTTCCTCCAGCTCCATGCATTTTACTGTAGTATCCTCTCAGATGGGCCACTGGATCACCATGGCCATCATACATGAAAAATTTTGGCAATTTAAACCCGGCAGGTAGCTGTACCTCAAGGAACAAACATAAGTCCTTGTATGCCACACTAACTTGGCCTCCCAGACCCTACATATTGCGAAATGACTGCTCAAGGCTCTTCATTTTCCTAGCCATCTCCTCTTGTTCAAGGTTTCTAGCAGGTTTCTCCTCCTCCGTTTTGTCGATGAGTGGGGTGTAAGAATCGTGTTGTCTGAAAGTGGGTTCTGGAGGGCAGTAATGATTATCCTGGACATGAAATAGAGGCTCGCTAGAGGATTTATATAAAGTGACTGCTGGAGGTGCCACATACACGGGAGCGGCCTGGGGTGGTGGTGGTAGAGCTTGTTTAGACATGGGTGGTGGCACTTGTGATGTAGTGGCGTAATAGTGCGGGGTAAGCGGGATATGTAAAATATGAGTTCATGGTGGCTGGTTCTTAGTTTGGGTTTGAGGGTGGAATATATGTGCGGTTAGCTGGGTAAGAGGGTAAGGGTTTCCCCCTTGACCAAGCCTGATACATTTCTGACATCTGTTGTTTTAACTTATACATTTCTTCCTTCATGCTAGTCACATCTATTACTTCCTCCTCTTGCACGGGATCCATGATTGTTGTCTCAATTTCTTGGGTTACTGCTTTTGTCATGCTTTTACTACTTTCCACCCATCATTGCTTTCATTGTTTCTTTTTATTCTTTTTTTTCTTCTCTTTTTTTGTTTTTTTTTGTTTTTCGATTCTATATGTTTGCCTATCGCTCAAGCAATTTGCATATGTAAGAGAAAATAATGACAATTTCTTTGGATTTTGATATTCAAACATTGATTACAAAAGATAATGTTGTACTAAAATCTTCTAAATGCGGAAAAATACAAATACAAAATGCATGCCCTATGAATACATCAAAGCTCCTAGTGCCCGCGAGACATCGTTCGATCTTACGGCAAGCCTATATGCTAATCTCTTTTAGAGTTTGTCCAGGTCATTTATTACTTTTTTCACAAAGATCATTGTTGTTGCAGTAAACATTGACTGAGTCATATCCTCGCACAGTTGGCATTTCCGCGTAATGTATTGAGCAATGTTGACAATTCTTTCCCCGATGACCCCTTTCTCTTGAAGCAACCTACCAATCTGTTCGGCACGAGCATCTAAGGTTTGCTAGTTCTTCTTTTGAAGTTGTTGTAGCTCCAATTCTAACCTAGCCATGGCCTTGTAGAAATGTTCTCTCTCTACATCAAATTCTTTGGTTTGTTTACTACTTTTGACCTCGGCCGTAATGATCTTCTTCCTCAATCGGGCTATTTCAAGATTATGTTCATCTTTTAACTGTCGAACCATCCAAGCTCTTTCTTCGGCGTTCTTGGCCAATTGTTTCCGAACCCCAACTAGTTCTTTCTTAGCCTTATCTAGGTCAAAGCTATAATCATTCACCTTGCGCCACATATTTTCAATTAGCTTCTCATCCCGGGCAAATTGAACTGGGGTTTCGGTTGTTGTTCCCATTTTCACAATCTGAGCCTTCAAAGTTTCATTTTCTATTCTCAACTGTTTCTTTTCACCCTCATCGGCTGCTGCTTGTAGGCTGATTTCAAATTTGAGGTCCTGGAATTGTTTTTCTAACATGCTGATTCTCGCTCGATATTCATTTTCCTTGGCCATCCAATCTTTTTGTTCCTTAGACTGCTCGGAAAACTCTTGGATATGAGGCCTCTTTGCCGGTCTCTCATGCTCAATATCTCTACGGTACCATGTGGAATATCCTGGTGATACTTCTCCTCTAGCCCGATCTCTCACACAAGTGTCTATTCTCATACATTGGCATTCATTCCATATTTGTCGAATTTTTGCTTCCGAGAATTGCCCATCGGTACTGATTTCTATTGCTTGAAGGTTGAGGTCCCCATCTTTTGGCACAACCTGATATCTTTTTAGTTGCCTTAATATCTGGTATGGCGTATAAAGTTGGATGCTCTTGAGACCCATTAACAGAAAATACGACCCTTCCGCTGGCATATATATAACTTTGTTGAGGGGCAACCATCCATATGCCCATTCTATCTGGCTAGCAGTCAATGATCGTAAATATGTGATCCAACCCTTCGACACTTCTGGCAACTTGGCCTCTTTTCTTCTCACGTAGAATTCTTCGATACATGTCTTTTCAGACGATCCATTGCTTGAATACTAAGGATGGTGGCATAAATGCTCTATCATCCACATTTAAAGAAGTAAATTACACCCCTCGAAGAAATCTTGTCCCGCTTTGCAAGCCGTGAGAGCATGGAAGATATCGGCCACTTTCATTGGTGCCAACGTACTATTGTCCTGTACAAGGAGAGTACTGGCAATTCCGGCAACTCTAATGTCAATATTCCCATCTTTCCTCGGACATATGATCAACCCCAAAAAGGCTACCATAAAGGAGAAACTCCTGTGTTTCTCCCACTTAACCTGGTTCGCTTTGCTGCAGAGTTTGTTTGTTGGATTATTGAATCCTCCAATGTGGCCATATCTTCGGTATATAATGTTCATAGTGCAGAACCCGTGGACCAAGTCTTCATTGTGAACATTTCTGGCAATCTTTAAGGAGTCGAGGAATCTATGCACAGTAATAGCCCTTGGAGCAACTGATTGTCTTTTAAGGTAACTTCACCCTTCCCGATGTAGTTAGCGATTTCCTCCAATGTCAAAGTGAGCTCAAAATCCGAGAAGTGGAGCACATTGTGTGCGGGATCCCAGCAAGTAACTAGAGCTCTGATAATATCACCCCGAGGTACTAAGTTTAGCAGCCCAGTAAGATCTTTTAAATATTTGTTGACCCAATCCTGTCCATCTTGGCCTAAATCATTCCACCATAATGACAACTCCAAATGGATCTTGTTCGTTAGTGCAAAGGGTTCATTCTGTATTGTGCTCATCCTGCACATTTATTAAAGGTGATTTATTCAAAAAGAAAACAAAATCTTTTCAAGGACAGTATTCATTATTTCAAAAGAGTCAACCTTTTCCATATTTCATTTGCAAATTTCAAGGCTATTATTTTAAAGGAAATGACCTCAAAAGCGGCCATTTTTGCACAAACAGCCTTCCGGCGTCCTTTCTGTACATTCGGCTATTTTCAAAAATGGCATCACTTTGATTTTATTGACAAAACTAAAATTAAACATATTTTTTTATTATATATATTTCTTTTGAAAATGGGTGGTTGGACCCGTCACGGTTGCCTACGTATCTCGCCTAGTGGTGAGAATGAAACATGCGTAGTTCGCTCAAATTGTTTTACGATCAATTATTTCGAAAAAATTGTTTCGACTATTTTCAAACTTTTCCTTTTCAAAACATTTGACAGCGTTTCGTCAATATTTCTGTATTTCCTATTCTAAAACTTTCTTTCTTTATTTCAGGTATTTAGCTGGTGAGCAAAATAATATAGGATAAATAAATGCAACATATAATCATGATTGGTCTTTGATATCCGGGTCACCTGTCCTAGACGGACCCAACCCCTGTGTTGAGTCCCCTAAGTCAGATATGATGCAAATAAACGTCCTAAATCTAGGCTCAATATCCTAATTTTGTTATGGTACTAGACTGTGTACCCGAGTGGACAACTCGGATCGAAGAGGGGGCTACGTATCGGGGACTCGCGGGATCGTCCGACTTTGTAAATTATCCGGCCTCTATTTTCTTATTGGGTATTGACTTAACAGAAATGGGAGTCTCAACCAGTAAGCACATCCCCGGAGGTAAGAAGAGAAAGGTTTTCTGCATAATTTTATATATACAGTTCACGTAATATCAAAGCGATAAACATATAGCACATTGATAAAAGCATATAATGAAATCAGATATAATAAAAAAATAGCAATTTAATCAAGCTCGAATTCTTAAACCCTGAACCGAAGTTCTGGGTTCCTTATCCCCAGCAGAGTCGTCAGAGCTGTCACACCTCCCTTTTCTCTTATACCAAAAATGTCCAACTATCTACTATTACACCCCGAAAAGGGACATAACAATAGTAGTGAGGAATGAGTTTTTCCACTTTAAGGACATTCGGATAGGGATTTATTTATTAAATTTCAGAGTTTCCATTTGGGAGAATAATGGTGTCTCAAGTCACCGATTCAATCCCGAACCGAGGAAATTATGACTCTGTTTAATAGTCTGCAAAACTAAAAATCCGGATAAGGAATTCTGTTAACCCGGAAGAATGTGTTAGGCACTCTCGAATTCCGTGATTCTAGTACGGTCGCTTAATTGCCTTATTTGTTATATTTATTTTCCTTATATTCCTTGATTTAAAATGTAATTGATGTTCCGCTTTTTGTTATTTTTATGATTTTGCGATGTTGCGAAAATGCATTTCAAGTCACACCGCAACCAGTACATCTACGACTTTAATGCATTTCAGCTTCGCCAGGATTTGGATTTGGGTCACATAAATATGCACCCATATTAGGAATGTATATATATTATAAACCATTGTGACGACCCGGCCCGTCGTCACGGGAATTACCACCCCGTTATGTTGAAATTGTATGTTTTATGCTTTTATATAAGTGTTAAAGTCTATCGGGTGAATTAGGAGTGAATTGGATTGAAAATGAGGCATATAGCCTTTTTGAAGGAGACTTGAATAAGGAAAGTCAACCCGGAGTTGACTATTTGGTTAGAGGGCTCGGAATCGGATTCTGATGATTCGGTTAGTTCCGGGAGGTGATTTGTGACTTAGGGGAGCGATCGGAATTGAATTTGGAGGCCCGATGTAGAAATAGGCTTGAATTGGCTAAGGTTGAATTTTGGCGAAATTCGAATGGTAGGTGAGATTTTGATCCGGGAGTCGGAATGGAGTTCCGACAGTTGCAGTAGCTCCGTTAGGTGATTTTGGATGTGCCTGCAAAATTTCAGGTCATTCGGACGTCGTTTGGTTGGGTTTTTCATCGAATGTGTAATTCGGAAAGTTTTATGAAATTTAGGCTTGAATCCGTGTGTAATTGGTGATTTTGATGTTTAGGATGGTGTTTTTATGATTGGAACAAGTTCGTATCGTGTTTTGGGGTATGTTGGTGGTTTTCGTTGGGGGCCGGGGGCCTCGGGGTGAATCCGGACCATCATCCGGCATTTGGAAGCATGAAATGGTCTGCTGTAAATTGCAGATCACTGGGCATAAAATAAGCCTTCGCGTTCGCGAAGGAAGGTTCCGCGTTCGCGAAGGCCAGGTTCAGTAAGGCATCGCGTTCGCGAGGGCAATGCCGCGTTCGCGAAGGTTGGGGCCAGTTGGCCATCGCGTTCGCGATGGGTGGGTCGCGTTCGCGTAAGAGGAAAAGGTAAGGCATCGCGGACGCGTGACTTCACGTCGCGTTCGCGTAGAGTAAAAGTCAGGAGGCTGCGGAGTTGATCTTCGCGGACGCGTGAGAGAGTGCCGCGTTCACGATGAAGAAGAGGAAAAAGGCATCGCGTTCGCGTGAGAGGCGTCGCGAACGCGATGAACAAAAGAGGTTGGCAGTGAAGATAAGTTCAGAACAGAACCAGTCGCGGGTTTAATACCCAAAAACGCCATTTTTGAGTTCTAGAGAGAGAAACTCACGGGAATTGTTGGTAATTCATTGGGGATTCGTTGGAGGTAAGTTTTGTGGCTTAATTACATCATTTTAACATGAAATCATGGGTTAAATTTCCTGTAAATGGAAGATTAAAGGTGGGTTTGAGCCCTAGGCCTAAATTGAAGAAAAACACCGATTTGAGTGGGCAAATGGAGTCCGATTTTGGTAAATTTTATATGCCTAGACTCGTATCGAGATGAGGATTCCGAATATGTAACTTTTGTAATTTTTCGACAAGCGTACCGAAAGTCGGGTTTTGACAACTTTGGGAATTTTGATGTAAATCGAGTTGTATTGATTGGGTGTCGTCCCATTGGCCTAATTTGTTGTATTTCTACTGTATTTGATCGGATTCTACGCGTGCGGAGCTTGATTCTCGTGGCAAGGGCATTGCGGAGTAGTCGTCGCGCCGTATTGAGGTGAGTAATAGATGTGGGTGATGACCGGCGGGTTCGAAACCCCGGTATACCACTTTGTGACGCTGTATAGCGGCGAGACACGCACACTCTTGAGAGTGCGGGGTCGATCATGAACTGGAGACTATATATTAGTCCGACCTGTGGATACTGTATTATTGGCTATTCTCGAGCCGTTGAATCCCCTTCTTGGGCGGTTGAGTATACTTGTGGGCCGTGAGCCAGTTATTGGATCCCGCGAGGATCGTTATGATTGTCTTATCATATAGACATGCTAGTTTACTACTAGTCCGCAACTATTTCTGTTATTATGCTAATTCCAATCTCTGGAACTTGATATTACTATTTTCCAACTGAAAAATGATAAAAAGAGTTTTCAAAAACTACTTTTGAGCTTGCGAGGCTGTATCTGCATATTAGCTGACTAGTAGTGGATCGGGCTGCACGTCGTAGCGAGATATATGTTGGATCGGACTACACGCCGCAGGAATATCTCTATGAGATGTGCTTGGGCTGTAGGAGCCCCTCCGGAGTCTTAACCCCAACAGTGAGCACGGGTACCCAAAATTGGAGTCGGGCTACGCGCCGTAGCGGTCATATCATGCATTGCATTGCATTTAGCTACATCTGCTAGCTGTTATGCTATTTATTGGTATTTGTTGGTACAGGTACAGTGAAGATTGATTCTATGACAGGGTAGCTGATTATAGCTTTTGAAGATTGATTCTATGACAGGGTAGCTGATTATAACTTTACATAGTGCTTTATTGCGGATTTCTTATCTGCGCTGTCTTACCCTTGTTTATTACCACTGAGTCTGGCAGTACTCATTTTACTCCCTGCACCTTGTGTGCAGATCCAGGTACCTCTCAGCAGTGATCCAGTGGCTGTGCGAGGCGACATCTGTGGGATATACGAGGTAGCTGCAGAGTCCGCAGGACCCGATATTCCTTCCTACTGTCTTTTGATTTTGTATTGACATTTCTTTCCGCACTTGGTATCTTGTAAACCTTTATACACTCATGTTCAATAGAGGCTCATGACTCTTGACCCTTGGTCTATGGGAGTTGATGTATTATGGGACTTGGTTCCCCGTTTTCGTTACATACATCGCTGTTGTTTCATATATTAATATGCTTAAATGGGCTAAAGAGAGCTTCTAGCTCCGTGGTCGATTGTGATTGGTCAGGCTGGCTTAGCAATGTGTTGGGCGCCATCACGACCGGATTTGGGGCCGTGACAAGTTGGTATCAGAGCCTAGGTTTACTAGGCCTCATGAGTCTTGAGCCGGTTAGTAGAGTCTTGTGGATCGGTACGGGGACGCCTGTATTTATCCTCGGGAGGCTGCGAACCTTTAGGAAAAACTTCACTTTTCTTGAACTCTGTCGTGCGATCTTGTTGTTCTGAGAACCGAACTTCTATATTCTATTCTCTCGCAGATGGCGAGAACGCGAGCATCAGGACGAGGTGGACGACCTCCGTTGCCACCTGTTAGAGGCCGTGGGCGCGGTCGTGCTAGAGGTAGAGGTAGGGCGGCTGAGGTAGTGCCAGCTGACCCGCCTGTTGTACCAGTTCAGGAGCTGCCCCCAGTGGTTGATGCTCCAGCAGTCCCAGTTCAGGGCCAGACTGTATCTATTGCTATTCCTGGTCTTCAGGAGACTCTTGCTCAGATATTATCAGTGTGTTCCGGTTTGGCTCAGGTAGTCTCAGCTACTACTACTGTAGCGACATCTCAGTCAGGGGGTGGTCAGCAGACCCCCGCAGCTCGCACACCTGACCCGGTTGTTCAGGGACTTCAGACACCAGAGGCGGTCCCCGCTCAGGTAGTTGCACCGGTTATTCCTCCAGCTGCACCAGCTCCAGCTCCAGAGCATATGGTTCAGGTTATGCCCGATGACGAGCAGCGTCGTCTTGAGAGATTTGGTAGACTTCAGCCACCCCATTTCAGTGGCGTTGAGGGCGAGGATGCCCGGGGTTTCTTGGATAAGTGTCAGAAGATGCTGCGTACGGCTGGTATTCTTGAGTCCAGCGGAGTTTCATTTACTACATTTCAGTTCACCGGTCCCGCATTTGATTGGTGGGAGGAGTTTGAGAGGCGTAGGCCTGCAAGAGCAGCACCTCTCACATGGCAGCAGTTCTCTACTCTCTTTCTAGAGAAATATGTACCTCGGTCTCGTCGCGAGGAGCTACGTCGCCGGTTCGAGTGGTTGATTCAGGGCGACATGTCTGTGACCCAGTATGAGCTTAGATTCACTCGGTTGGCTAGGCATGCCACATGGATGATCCCCACTGATAGGGAGAGGATCAGGAGGTTCATTGATGGCCTCAACTACTCTATCCGTATTCTTATGACCAGCGAGCGAGTTCTGTCATCATCGTTTGAGCAGGTAGCTGATATGGCACGCTCCATTGAGGCGGACCGTCGCCGAGAGAGAGAGGAGCGGGAGGCCAAGAGGCCTCGTAGTTCGGGTAGTTTCAGTGGTGCTCCATCTAGAGGGCATTCCCAGCAGAGCAGAGGTCGCTCATCTAGACCTTCTCATTCAGGCCCTCCCAGCCCAGAGTGCAGCACCTACTTCTTCAGCCCAGGGTTCTTCTGCGGCGAGGGGTTCCCTTCAGTACCCTTCTCCGGCACCGGGTGCATGTTATGAGTGTGGTGAGTTTGGTCACATGAGGAGACAGTGCCCTCGACTCCATAGGGACAGGACTCAGCAGAGGGATCAGCCCTCCTCTTCAGCACCATCTCGGTCTAGTAGAGGTGGAGGTCAGTCTTCTCGTGGTCGCCCCAGGGGCGAGGAGAGATCTGGTGGAGGCCAGGCACGGTTCTATGCACTTCCTGACAGGCGTGATGCAGTTGCCTCCGATGCTGTGATTACATGTATCATTTCTATCTGTCACAGAGATGCCTCTGTTCTATTTGATCCAGGGTCCACATATTCTTACGTGTCCTTTTATTTTGCACATCACTTGGGTGCGACTCGTGGTAGTCTTGATTTAGCTGTTCATGTATCCACCCCCGTGGGTGATACGATCGTTGTGGATCATGCCTATAGATCCTGTGTTATATCTATTGGGGGTCTGGAGACCCAGGCAGATTTGTTATTGTTGGGAATGGTGGACTTTGATGTTATATTGGGTATGGACTGGTTGTCTCCGTATCATGCTATATTGGACTGTCATGCTAAGACAGTTACGTTGGCCATTCCTGGTATTTCTCAGATTGAGTGGCGGGGTTCGACCGATTTCGTCCCTAGCCGTGTTATTTCATTCCTAAAAGCTGAGAAGATGGTTGAAAAAGGGTGTTTATCGTACTTAGCTTTTGTGAGAGATGTGGGAGCTGAATCTCCTAGCATTGATTCTGTACCTGTTGTGAGGGACTTCCCAGATGTATTCCCCTCAGACCTGCCGGGCATGCCGCCGGACAGGGATATTGATTTTGGCATTGACTTGGTGCCGGGCACTCAGCCTATATCCATTCCTCCTTATCGGATGGCACCAGCTGAGTTGAAAGAACTAAAAGAGCAGCTTCAAGAACTTCTGGATAAGGGTTTCATCCGCCCTAGTGTGTCTCCGTGGGGTGCGCCGGTATTATTTGTTAAAAAGAAAGATGGTTCCATGCGAATGTGTATTGATTATAGGCAATTGAACAAAGTGACAGTGAAGAACAAGTACCCTCTACCGCGCATAGATGATTTGTTTGATCGGTTACAGGGTGCGAGGGTGTTTTCTAAGATCGATCTTCGTTCAGGCTATCATCAGCTGAAGATCAGGGACTCGGATATTATGAAGACTGCATTCGGGACCCGATATGGTCATTATGAGTTTCTTGTGATGTCGTTTGGGCTGACCAACGCCCCAGCAGCATTTATGCATCTGATGAACAGTGTGTTCGGGCCTTATTTGGATTCATTTGTGATTGTGTTCATTGATGACATTCTAGTCTACTCCCGTAGTCAGGAGGAGCATGCTCAGCATTTGAGTATTGTGTTGCAGAGATTGAGGGAGGAGAAGCTATATGCTAAATTCTCCAAGTGCGAGTTTTGGCTCGAGTCCGTAGCATTTATGGGACATGTGGTGTCTCGTGATGGTATTCAGGTTGATCAGAAAAAGATAGAGGCGGTGCAGAGTTGGCCTAGACCGTCCTCAGCTACAGAGATCATGAGTTTTCTTGGCTTGGCGGGGTATTATCGCCGGTTTGTTCAGGGATTTTCATCCATTGCTTCTTCATTGACTAAATTGACCCGGAAGGGTGCACCATTCGTGTGGTCGGATGAGTGCGAGGAGAGCTTTCAGAAGCTCAAGACAGCTTTGACCACAGCTCCAGTGTTAGTATTGCCATCAGCTTCAGGTTCATATACCGTTTATTGTGATGCCTCGAGAGTGGGGATAGGTTGTGTGTTGATGCGGGAAGGTAAGGTAATTGCTTATGCTTCTCGGCAGTTGAAGCCACATGAGAAGAACTATCTTGTTCATGACTTGGAGCTAGCCGCCATTGTTCATGCCTTGAAGATTTGGAGGCACTATTTGTATGGTGTGTCTTGTGAGGTGTATACCGACCATCGTAGTCTCCAGCACTTGTTCAAAGAGAAAGACCTTAATTTGAGACAGCGGAGATGGCTTGAGTTGCTGAAGGATTATGACATTACTATATTATATCATCCGGGGAAGGCCAATGTGGTGGCCGATGCTTTGAGCCGGAAGGCGGTCAGTATGGGGAGCTTGGCATATATTCCAGCTGAGGAGAGGCCATTTGCTTATGATGTTCAGGTGCTAGCCAATCGGCTAGTGAGGTTAGATATTTCGGAGCCCAGCGGGGTATTGGCTTGTGTTGTATCTCGGTCATCTCTATATGATCGTATTCGTGAGCGCCAGTACGATGATCCACATTTGGCCGTCCTTAGGGACAGAGTTCGGCATGATGATGCTAGAGATGTCACCATTGATAGTGACGGCGTATTGAGGATGCAGGGCCGGGTATGTGTGCCCAATGTTGATGGCCTTCGTGAGTTGATTCTGGAAGAGGCCCATAGCTCGCGGTATTCTATCCATCCTGGAGCCGCTAAGATGTATCAAGATTTGAAACAACACTATTGGTGGAGAAAGATGAAAATGGACATTGTCGGACATGTAGCACGGTGCCTCAACTGTCAGCAGGTTAAGTACGAGCATCAGAGGCCCGGTGGTGTATTTCAGCGCATTGTTATTCCTGAGTGGAAATGGGAGAGGATCACTATGGACTTTGTTACTGGACTCCCTCGGACGGCGAGGAAGTTTGATTCTGTATGGGTGATTGTGGATAGACTGACCAAGTCAGCTCACTTCATTCCAGTTAGTACCACCTACTCATCGGAGCGGTTGGCATCGATCTTTATTCGAGAGATTGTTCGGTTGCATGGAGTTCCAGTGTCTATCATATCCGACAGGGGTACTCAGTTCACTTCTCAGTTTTGGAGAGCATTTCAGCGAGAGATGGGTACACGGGTTGAGTTGAGTACATCATTTCACCCCCAGACAGACGGATAGTCCGAGCGCACTATTCAGATCTTGGAGGATATGTTGCGAGCTTGTGTGATTGATTTTGGTGGTTCGTGGGATGAGTTCCTACCACTTGCCGAGTTTGCCTACAACAACAGTTATCAGTCGAGTATTCAGATGGCCCCGTATGAGGCATTGTATGGCAGACGGTGTAGATCCCCCGTGGGATGGTTTGAGCCTGGTGAGGTTAGATTGATAGGGACCGAGTTAGTCCAGGATGCTCTGGATAGAGCAAAGTTGATCCAGGAGAGGCTTCGTACAGCACAGTCTCGTCAGAAGAGTTATGCGGACCGTAGAGTTCGAGAGTTGTCTTTCATGGTTGGTGACAGAGTATTGTTGAAGATTTCACCTATGAAGGGTGTCATGAGGTTTGGGAAGAAAGGGAAGTTGAGTCCCGGGTACATTGGTCCTTTTGAGATACTTAGGAGAGTTGGAGAGGTGGCATATGAGTTGGCCTTGCCGCCCAGCTTATCCAGCGTTCATCCAGTATTCCACGTGTCTATGCTCCGGAAGTACATTGGAGATTCGTCTCATGTATTAAATTTCAGCACCATTCAGCTTGATGGTGATCTATCCTATGATGTGGAGCCTATTGCCATTTTGGGACGGCAGGTGAGAAATATGAGGTCTAAGGAGATTGCATCAGTTAAGGTTGAGTGGAGAGGTCGACCCGTGGAGGAGGCCACTTGGGAGATCGAGCGGGAGATGCGGAGCAGATATCCTCACTTGTTTGAGACTTCAGGTATGTTTCTTGACCCGCTCGAGGACGAGCGTTTGCTTAAGAGGGGGAGAATGTGACGACCCGGTCCGTCGTCACGGGAATTACCACCCCGTTATGTTGAAATTGTATGTTTTATGCTTTTATATCAGTGTTAAAGTCTATCGGGTGAATTAGGAGTGAATTGGATTGAAAATTAGGCATATAGCCTTTTTGAAGGAGACTTGAATAAGGAAAGTCAACCCGGAGTTGACTATTTGGTTAGAGGGCTCGGAATCAGATTCGATGATTCGGTTAGTTCCGGGAGGTGATTTGTGACTTAGGGGAGCGATCGGAATTGAATTTGGAGGCCGGTGTAGAAATAGGCTTGAATTGGCTAAGGTTGAATTTTGGCGAAATCCGAACGGTAGGTGAGATTTTGATCCGGGAGTCGGAATGGAATTCCGACAGTTGCAGTAGCTCCGTTAGGTGATTTTGGATGTTCCTGCAAAATTTCAGGTCATTCGGACGTCGTTTGGTCGGGTTTTTCATCGAATGTGTAATTCGGAAAGTTTTAAGAAATTTAGGCTTGAATCCGTGTGTAATTGGTGATTTTGATGTTTAGGATGGTGTTTTTATGATTGGAACAAGTTTGTATCGTGTTTTGGGGTATGTTGGTGGTTTTCGTTGGGGTCCGGGGGCCTCGGGGTGAATCCGGACCATCATCCGGCATTTGGAAGCAAGAAATGGTCTGCTGAAATCTGCAGATCACTGGGCATAAAATAAGCCTTCGCGTTCGCGAAGGAAGGTTCCGCGTTCGCGAAGGCCAGGTTCAGTAAGGCATCGCGTTCGCGAGGGCAATGCCGCGTTCGCGAAGGTTGGGGCCAGTTGGCCATCGCATTCGCGATGGGTGGGTCGCGTTCGCGTAAGAGGAAAAGGTAAGGCATCGCGGACGCGTGACTTCACGTCGCGTTCGCGTAGAGTAAAAGTCAGGAGGCTGCGGAGTTGATCTTCGCGGACGCGTGAGAGAGTGCCGCGTTCGCGATGAAGAAGAGGAAAAGGCATCGCGTTCGCGTGAGAGGCGTCGCGAACGCGATGAACAAAAGAGGCTGGCAGTGAAGATAAGTTCAGAACAGAACCAGTCGCGGGTTTAATACCCAAAAATGCCACTTTTGAGTTCTAGAGAGAGAAACTCACGGGAATTGCTGGTAATTCATCGGGGATTCGTTGGAGGTAAGTGTTGTGGCTTAATTACATCATTTTAACATGAAATCCTTGGTTAAATCCCTGTAAATGGAAGATTAAAGGTGGGTTTGAGCCCTAGGCCTAAATTGAAGAAAAACACCGATTTGAGTGGGCAAATGGATTCCGATTTTGGTAAATTTTATATGCCTAGACTCGTATCGAGATGAGGATTCCGAATATGTAACTTTTGTAATTTTTCGACAAGCGTACCGAAAGTCGGGTTTTGACAACTTTGGGAATTTTGATGTAAATCGAGTTGTATTGATTGGGTGTCGTCCCATTGGCCTAATTTGTTGTATTTCTACTGTATTTGATCAGATTCTACGCGTGCGGAGCTTGATTCTCGTGGCAAGGGCATTGCGGAGTAGTCGTCGCGCCGTATTGAGGTGAGTAATAGATGTGGGTGATGACCGGCGGGTTCGAAACCCCGGTATACCACTTTGTGACGCTGTATAGCGGCGAGACACGCACACTATTGAGAGTGCGGGGTCGATCATGAAATGGAGACTATATATTAGTCCGACCTGTTGATACTGTATTATTGGCTATTCTCGAGCCGTTGAACCCCCTTCTTGGGCGGTTGAGTATACTTGTGGGCCGTGAGCGAGTTATTGGATCCCGCGAGGATCGTTATCATTGTCTTATCATATAGACATGCTATTTTACTACTAGTCCGCAGCTATTTCTGTTATTATGCTAATTCCAATCTCTGGAACTTGATATTACTGTTTTCCAACCGAAAAATGATAAAAAGAGTTTTCAAAAACTACTTTTGAGCCTGCGAGGCTGTATCTGCATATTAGCTAACTAGTAGTGGATCGGGCTGCGCGCCGCAGCGATATATATGTTGGATCGGATTGCACGCCGGAGGAATATCTCTATGAGATGTGCTTGGGCTGTAGGAGCCCCTCCGGAGTCTGAACCCCCACAGTGAGCATGGGTACCCAAAATTGGAGTCGGGCTACGCGCCGTAGCGGTCATATCATGCATTGCATTGCATTTAGCTACATCTGCTAGCTGTTATGCTATTTATTGGTATTTGTTGGTACAGGTACAGTGAAGATTGATTCTATGACAGGGTAGCTGATTATAGCTTTACATAGTGCTTTATTGCGGATTTCTTATCTGCGCTGTCTTACCCTTGTTTATTACCACTGAGTCCGGCAGTACTCATTTTACTCCCTGCACCTTGTGTGCAGATCCAGGTACCTCTCAGCAGTGATCCAGTAGCTGTGCGAGGCGACATCTGTGGGATATACGAGGTAGCTGCAGAGTCCGCAGGACCCGATATTCCTTCCTATTGTCTTTTGATTTTGTATTGACATTTCTTTCCGCACTTGGTATCTTGTAAACCTTTATACACTCATGTTCGGTAGAGGCTCATGACTCTTGACCCTTGGTCTATGGGAGTTGATGTATTATGGGACTTGGTTCCCCGTTTTCGTTATATGTATCACTGTTATTTCGTAAATTAATATGCTTAAATGGGCTAAAGAGAGCTTCTAGCTCCGTGGTCGATTGTGATTGGTCAGGCTGGCTTAGCAATGTGCTGGGCGCCATCACGACCGGATTTGGGGTCGTGACAACCGTGCACTAAGGTGTCTACGTCTTGTTAACTTGGAGGAAGAACGTGGAATTCGCTAAACGATCTTTCCGATTTCTAACATTTTATAGGCAATAATGGAGGGCCCCGTAACTATGCCTTTATGATTTGGCGAGGCTCATCTCTGTTTTTTTTATTAAGGTTCTTCCTAAAGAATACTACATTCTCTATTTTTGTTTTTTTTCACATCCTAATATATACCGTTTTCATATTAATTCTATATTGTTGTGTATTAACGTCCAGGCCATATTTTATTATTGGGCCTGGACTACGAACCTGTTCAACAATCTGCAGAGAGATACTGGGCTTCTGCAGCCTAGTACTTATTCCTTTTTCCATTTATAGGCATAAGTGCCATCTTATTCTGATCGAGTCCTGATTCCATATTCAGGCCCAGATCCTTCATATTTGAGGTATGATAATAGCTAATTAATAATTTCACAATATACACTAATGAACATGTGACAATTATTATTGTTAACTAAGTATTTTGCAACCACCAGTTTTCATGTAATCACCTCTAATTAACTAACAGTTCTAACACAAGGATTTACACCAATGCTATTGCTCAATTAATCAAATTTGATATCAATTCACTACTAGAATGCTAATTGCAAAATTATTTTTTATCATTTTTTATTTAATTGAAGAAAAACAGTGTTCTAGTTTTAATTAAACATGTTCGAATTACTATTATCAAGTTGCAGAATCTTAAAATGAATTCACAGCTAAATCAACTAAGATATTAGTAACACAGTCTGAGGTACGAAACTACTTATACTTTTACAAATTAACTAATTCAGATTCGAATCATAAAGCGCTCAAATATGATACTTCATGTATGGTTTATCCTCGTTTCAAATCAGAACGATTTAACTAAACTTATACTAGTTTTAGTTTTGGACTTAAGTGATTCTTTTCTTACCTAGATTATTTATCCTATCATTTATATCACTACTACTATTATCGAGTTGAAAGCATATGTACAGTTCACTAATTATTACAATCAAGTCCTAAATGAATTACAAGGATCTAAGTACTTTTAAACTACATAATGAAGTAACAAATACACGAAGATTTAGCTAAACATGATATTCATTTTTATTTCTCCAATCAGCAGCTCATTTACAACTTCAAGTCATAGTAGTGTACCTGGTTCAAGAACAAATTGATGAGTCTAGAGTTGGAGAAGAAGAATAGTCAGCAACAAGCAACAACAATACAGCAACAACAGCGAAAACGATTCAATCATAGCAAACAGCTACCAAAACTCCAAATATGGAACCCGGCAAATCAACCCAAGTAAAATTAGAGAACCCAGCAAAGTCGAGATGAATCAGTGAAGAGACGACCCACAGAGTTTCCCAAAATAGCACTCAAGTTTATAAGCTTTTCTAAATGTGTGGAACCCTAAATTGCCAATCAATGTCTAACTTTGAATTTCAGAACCCATTTTTCAGGCTTACTGGATGCCTATTTATAGAGGTATTTTGGGGGAAATTTCAAATAAAATAATTGTATTTCCCTCCCCTTCTCTTTTCAATTAATTACAGAATGGTCTGTTAAAAGTGTGTCGAACTGCCCTAAGACCCCTGCTAGAAGGTTCTGGGCAGTTCTATTAGGCAGGTTTTACCTAATTGCCCTCACTTGCTAATTTCATTAATACCTTTTAGCTCTACCCAGTCTACCCTTAATTGTCTAAGTAATTTCAGAAATACCAAGCTTTAAAGTCACTTTTATCCCTATATGCTTTATTTAATCTACAGAAATGCCCTTTTATTCTCCCCTTTTACCCTTTTTATTTATGTATATTTACCCGATCTGCCTTAGGTCTGGCATGACTAGGTTAGTAACTATTTAACAAATAACCACTAAGCCTTGCCTTTATGACTTAATCAACTTCAGACTACACCTTTTTCATTATTAGCCACTTTTACAAATAGCCACCAATCAAAACATAGTCACTAATCAGAACATAGCCACTTAATCAAAACCCATACTTAACTCACAAACGTAGACACAAGACATTTATACTCATGACCTAAGTATAGATAACCACTGAAAGGTTCAGAATGAACTCACATACAAATCAAATTACAAATATAGCCAGATTCATGTTGTTTTGCACATATAACCTTAATCACGAATTAACTTCCAATTAATTAGAACATAGAGGAGAAATGTGATAATGGTTGAATTCTAACTAACTAAAACCCAATCGAGATAGAATATAATGAACAATCACATAAAATTGACTAATTAGCACATGATTCATGAGTAGTTAATATCAAAACCCTAAGAACACTTAGATAATTTTTTGGCATGTATAAGATTCAGGGCTCGCATGAACAAGTATGAATGAAAAGCAGAGATAGATTCATATTTTTTAGGCATGCATAGGAATAGGTTCAAACAAACATAGTAGGCACGTAAAGAAGCAATTTTTTAGAACACATAACAACAAATGTGGGGATACTTAGATTTTTTGAGGCCTTTTTCTTTTATTTTTTCCTTTTCTTTCTTTCTTTTCTTCTTTCTTTCTTCTTCGTTATTTTCATTTTTTCTTGATTTTTAGAGCTTCGAAGACGGATAGTCTTCTTAGTATTAGATCTTCTGAATGAGGCTTTGGGGTTTAATTTGAGTGTATATGAGGGTATCTAGAGATATGGGGTAATGTTTTGTGAGTGGGGTTTGTTTTTGGTATTCGCCGGAGTAGGGTTCCGGCGAGTGTTTTTCTAATATTCGACAAGTTTGGGGCTGATTCTAAGGAAACCTCCTAGGTGGGGTGGTAGATCGTCTAAAGATGGTCAGAGGGTGTTATTTTGGGGGTCTGGTTCATAGTTTGGGGTGGTCGTCGGCTAGGGTTCCGGCGACCAGGATTTCAAGAACAAGGGAATGTTAGTTTTTAGTAGAGGTTTATGGTGGTTTGGAGGTGAGAAAGGTGTTTGGGGAGGTTGGCTTTGGCAAGAGACGGAGGCTGAGGTGGTCTCCGGTGATCTCCATGGGAGACAGTGGGAGGGGACGAAGGTGGAGACTTAGGCGGCTAGGGTTTGTATGAATTGTATGTGTGTGTGTAATGAACGTTCTGAAGGGAGAAAAGAGACATATATCAATTGTGTATTGTTGATTCCTGGCCATTGGATTAGTTGAGATCATCGGCTAGGATCTTGTAGCCTCGAGACGGTGTCCTCTAAATTAGTGAGGTATCTCATTAGGTCCGTTGGATTAGGATATTGAACGGTCAAGATTAATTATCTTAAACTGCGTCGTTTTATTTAAATGGCTCATTAGTCTCATCCGTCTGATTAATTGTATTGGACGGCTAGGATTAGTCTCAAATGCGATGTCGTTTAATTAAAAGATGCACCGCCTTACCATGTCCGTTGATTTAAATCAGCAATGGCTTGGATTTAAACACCTATACGGTGTCGTTTGGTCTATAGACGGGTCAGACCAAGCCTGTTTCGTTTGGGTCAGGTTAATGTATTATAGTTTTGGGCTGGGTGTATCATGTGTTTAGCCCAAATTGTATATTGTATATTATATTTTTGTATTTTATTATTTTTTGACTTGTATTTTATTTATTTTTCTTGTATTTCTTTAGTTGTATTTTGTATATTTTCCTTTATACTTGTTTTATATTTCTTTTACTTCTCATTTTTGCATTTTCCCCTTATTTTTCCGATATTTTTGCATTTTTACTTTATTTTCCGGTATTTTTGCATTTTTACTTGATTTTCTAATTTTTAACATTTTTTGTGATATTTTCCTAATTGATTTCTTTTGTATTTTCATTTCAATTTTATTTTCAAACAAAAAACACTAGTATTTCAACTAAATCACACAATTGCAAACAAAAATCATTTTTGTATTATTATTATTATATATATATATATATATATATATATATATATATATATATATATATATATATATATATATATTAGAATCCTAATTGCTTAGGGCAAAAATCACGTACTCACAAGATTATTCCTTGATAATCTAGGTAGTAAAATTAGTATGTCCTTATTCTGTGACACATCACTTGAATAAGTAAAATAGTTGGGTTTGAATCAGTCAATAGTTGATCACACGTCTTCGAGGGAACGATATTCTACTCACTGCTCTATTACTTGACGATCACGTACACTTGCGTGGGTGTTTTTGGTTGCAACAATGTTATGCTTAAAATAGGGTAAATGAGAAATGGAGGGAAATAAGATTTTAAGTGAAATTTTAAGTTTTCCCCCTTGGCAAAGGGACATTGTCTCATATTGGAAGAGGACTTTTATGGGTATAGAAGTTACTCTTCTTTTAGCTCTTAAAGAGTTGAGAATAAGGCAAACCTCGCGTCGTCATCGTCGTTGCTCGGCTCCGGCTTCGGGCAATTCATTAATTAATTTTTTGGACCAAATTTATTTATTTTAATAATAGAATATAAATATTAAAATAAATATTAATATTAAATCAAATCTATTTTTCAGTTGTGTAACTGAAAGTTAAAATACACTCTTCAATTTTCAATCTTTATTGCTGAGTAAATAGCCATTTATGTTATGGAATTTATGATGTGGCCGTTTTGCATAAACAACCATTCTGAAGAGTTGCACCTCTTCAGATTTCAGCCCAACTTTGGTATATAAATACAAGAGTATTCTGCTCAGAATTTCCATACGAATTTATGAGTTTCTCTTCCTTCTTCTGCATACTTTTAACATCAAAAAAAGTAAGAGTAAGTGTGATTTATGACCGAACATTTTGCTCACTAAAACACTAGGGTTTGAAGAACCACTATACCGGTGTATAATTCGTTCTATTCTAAGAGGAAATAATCCACAGTCTTGGGTAGTAGGGGGATTAAATTCCTTAAGGAAACACTATGAATTTAGTGGGCTCGGATTAAAATTGTGTTTCTGTTTTCATTATGTTTATGTGCATTTATATTTTTTAGAATTATTTTACAAATATAGTTTACTGACAAGCTTAAGGAATTTAATATATTTTCTATATTTGTACTCAATGTTTCTGTATAGTAAAACCTTTGCGGTTTTGTACTCTATTGGAGATTAAAATCTATATTTTAATGTTTGTGTCATTCTTTTTACAGAAATGACTAATGATAATGTGAACCAAGTTGTTCCCATGGTGATTGCCAATGTCTCAACAAGCGGAATAACATTGACAGCATTGGCATCGATGGAGAAACTCGAAAAAAATTTCAGGAATATTTTCAAGCACTGGCAGCAAAAGATGTTCATCTAGTTGACTGCTCTAAGTCTCTAGAAGTTCACCAAGGATGATGTTCTTGTGCTGTATGATAGAACTCCAGAGACTGAACGCTTTCTCGTGATTGAGGCGTGGAACCATTCAAATTTTTATGCAAGAATTATATTCTAAGCGGGCTTGAGGATGCTTTGTATAACGTCTACAGTGGCATGAAAACGTGAAAAGAACTGTGGATTGCATTTGGAAAGGAAAACAAAAAATGAAGATGCCGGGTTGAAGAAGTTGGTTGCTACAAAGTTTTTGGACTACAAAATAGTAGATAGCAAGCCTCTTATTACCAAGTCCAACAATAGCAAGTGATTATTCACGATCTCTTTACTGAAGGTATAACACTACAAAAAAAACCCCAATTACCAACAAAAATAATATTGGTAAATTGATCATATTGGTTGGCATTTTGAATTACTAACAGATTACCAACGGATATTGACCCGTTGTTAAAAGGCTCGATGGTAAATTTTACCAACGATATTGAATTTGTTGGTAAAATTACCAACTAAAAATTAGTTAGTAAACACCAAATAAAATTTGTTGGCAATTTTTCAATCATGAGTCCAAGATTTTCATTGGTAAATTTACTAACAAAAACTCAGTTGGAAGTTCGTTAGTAAATTTACTAACAAAAATTCAGTTGGAAGTTCGTTAGTAAATTTACTAACATATACAAATTGAGTTAGTACAATTGGTTTTTGATTATTTAAATTGTGTTTGTAACTGGTTGGTAAATATCGTAACAAGAAAAATTCCATTTATATTCTGCTAGCAACTATACTAATGGATACCAACCTTGCTGGTAAATCTGATAGTATATTTTTAAAAATACATTGGCAATCGGTTGGTAATTTTGTCTATGGAAAATTTCTATTTAGTAAATTGTTAGTAATATACAAACAAATTTCAAATTCGTTAACAAATATGGTTATAATAATTGTATTAATATTAATTTAAAGCTTTAAAAGATCCCAAAAAATCTTAAACAAAATAAAAACATACTAAAACTTTATTAATAATAATATCAATCATGAAGTTGAAAGCAGAATTAATCCAATATGTGCCTAACATAAAAGAAGCTAACATAAATTTAAATACGACTCGTGTCATTTGGCGATGGGTTGCAGAATCCAAGACGTGTCTAACATAAAAGAAGCTAACATAAATCTAAATACGACTCGTGTCATTTGGCGACGAGTCATGTCTACGAGAAAGTGGTGTAGGTAAGCCACCTATGAGGATTGACAGACGATTTTGGAGTAGTTGATCAACTTGCTCATGCACCTCTTGCTGCTTTTCGTGTCTCATTTATTCACGCATTTCTTCTCTCATTTCTTGTCTAATATCTTCTCTAATCTCTGATCTCATCTCATGCTTTATCTCTTCATTAATTTCTTGCAGACAATGTCCTACACATTCACTCACCCGAGCATTGAAGTCTAGATCTCGAAGTGGAGATATCGAGCTGGAGGAAGCACCGACATGCCCATATAAATGAGCTTGAGAACCAAGACCATAAATTTGTATCTTCTTAATACCGACTTCCTCCTAATAAATTTATGAGAAATCAACTTCAGGAGGCTCACTGGATCCATCTTCAGGCTGAGACGCATATATAATTTTAGATATTATGGCATCCTGAACAAAAAGAAAATGATATAAACTCTATAATTATAACTTTAACAGAGAAAACATCAAGAACACAGTCATAAAGGTAATAAAACCGAAAACTATTTGTCAATAATAACACCCTAAAGACAATTGGTTTGATGTAGAAAATAGTGTTCTTACATATCACATTACCTGTTTACCAACCAGCAGAATTTAAATGAAAACTATGAACATCATTGATCATGTAAATATCATTGGAACTACTGGCTCGGCTGAAGTAGAAGGTGGTGCTGTAGAAGACCTTGGGGGCAACAAACTAGTATGAATGGGCTACTCTAAAACAGTTGGCTCTTCAGACTGGCCAACAGTGGAGGAAGTGGATGCTTGACCTTTCTTTGCACTCTTCGGGTTGTCAGGGCCCTTTTGATCATACCAAGAGTAGGGGCTCACAGGATGGACCTTCACATCAATCTTCTTCTTTTGTACCCCTAGCTCTCAAAAATACATAGTCAATGTGCTTCGGAAGGGGTAGTTGGTTTTGGTCTCATTTCCTACTGTTGAGATCACCCTCTGCATAATGCTTCCTACATTCAATGGGAACCCCGCCATGATAGAAGCAATTAGGACAGTACGATCAATGGGAACAGAATGGTCATGTGTGGTCGGATCAAGCCGATATCACACAAATGTCAACCACCCTTTTGTTTCAAAACTAAGGGTGTTCCTATATATCTTCTCCTGAGCCCTAAGCCACACTGGCAGTGTACCTGGAGGTGCTAAAATTTCAGCTAACCATGGGCGAGCTTCTTCCTTTAGTGCCAATTTCTCCAGGTATTATGACTCGTCTTCATCCGCGAACCCCTAAAAGTCATTCGGAGATTTCCCGTCAAAGAGGGCTACCTTATCCCTCACTTTAGTAGTTGTAGACCCTCGAACGACATGGTAGATATTGGTGTACAATTCCTTGACCATATGCTCATTTGCCATATCCACTCGTTCCTTGAAGAAGCCCCAGCCCGCCCTCGTACGGAATTGAGCTTATGCATGAGGGCTGTGAGGGAGTAGGTCTGCATCAATAAATCGCCTCTCTAAGATGAGTTTACTTTTAGGCCACCATTCCCCAAACCGATGGAAGGCAATTTGACTGACGAATCTATCTTCCCACACTATTGGTTTTCTAGTTCGTTCAACACCCCTTACTTGAGGCTCACCTCCCTCAGCCTGCTCTTTGCTATCTCTAGATTGTTCTCCACTCTCCCCTGATAGTGAAGCTGTGGGAGATGTGGAGTATTTGTCATCACTGCCCTTCTTGGATCCGGACCCATCAGACGAGCCCGAAGATACCACATTCAATGCCTTCTTGGATGTGGCAGTAGTGGCTTGATCTAGAGATGGGGCGTCATGGAGGCCTATTCATACCGACATGTGTATTGGGGCAGACTCTGAAGTTTCACTCCTGGAGGGTGCATACTCAGTCCCGTAGAGTAGAAGGCAGCCTTATTTGCAGCCCGGATTATCTTTCAGGTTTTCTTGATGTTTGCTCTTGTCTCAAGAGTGAGTTTATGCACCCTTTTTCCTTTTCCCCCTCGGGAGGAACCACCTCTTCCGGGTTGTTTATCTTTTCCTCCACGTTGATATTGCCCACCTCCGCGATGTTTTACTATTTTCTGCAAAAATACAAGTCTAAAAGTGTTAGTAAAAGCAAATTAAAAGTGGGCAATGAAACAGTGAAATCACACAGTGGTTTTGTTAGATACCATGCGGACCGCACAAAAATGCCACGCGGTCCGCACAAGCCAAATGATTAATAGGACAGTATGTGTGAATGACCTACGCGGACCACACACATATGCCACGCGGCCGTGTGGAACCAACGCGGGCATCACATTTTTGGTATGCGGCCGCGTTGATTCAAATTCAGAATAATGGACTCTCTGAAGATAGGCCACACGGTCTACACTATTTTGGACCGCGGCCGCACTGCAACCACGCGGACCACACAAATAAATCATGCAGACCACGCTGAGGATGTGCAATTGTATGAGCAAATTCATGCGGATCGCACAAAAATGTTGTGCGGCCGCGTAGGGCAAATATTCCTGAGCAGTTCAATTTTTCTATTATTATCACTATTATGTCCAATTTTTGTCAACCTAATTGTCCCTACTCAGTATTGTTATCAAGAAGCTTAAGCACTAATATTCAGAAGTCAATCTCAATGTATTAGTAAATGAAAGTAAAACAAATTAAGAAATTAAGAAGTTATTCTATTAAGGATTAACTAAAATAAAAATAACTTGAATTAACAGATGCAGTATGGTGAAATGTTACCAAAAATTAATTGCCTTTCGAATGTGTGTGCAGCTTTGTAGATGAACAGTAAAAATTATGCCTCTGATGTAAGATGAGCGAAAAGGATTAAAGTTGGCCCTAGGTCTCTATTTATAGAGAACTGTGGGGCCCGTTACTTACCCACCTGCGCGGCCGCACAAAAATGGCACGCGGACCGCGCAGGATTTTTCTCTTTTTTTCTTAAGGTAGCCCACGCGGACCGCACTGATTTAGTTTGCGGCCGCGTGGGAAACTTCAGATCATTGCTCATTCTACAAATTCCACGCGGATCGCACTATTTTGGTGTGCGGCCACGTGGGAAACTTTAGAGCACTTGTTGTTTTTGTCCAAACTCACGCGAACCGTACTAAAATGGTCATGCGGCCGCGTGGCAACTGGTGAGATACTGCCCAATTTTTATTTTACCCTGTACTGCTTCAATATCATCCCTGCAACACTTCACAACACATCAGTTCAAAAATTCTACTCTACAAAGAAAAAAAAAGAAGAAATACAAAAGACATGGGTTGCCTCCCAAGAAGCGCCTGATTTAACGTTGCGGAACGACGCGGGTTACCATAATCTTTACTTCAAGTGAATAAGTGCCACCACGTACGTGGCTATCATCAACCTTTTCCAAGTAATGCTTAAGTCGATGCCTGTTAACCTAGAATACTTCACCATTTTTGTTCTTGAGATCAATGGCACCGAAAGGAGTTACACAAACCACTTCATAGGGCCCACTCCATATGGACTTGAGTTTCACTGGGAATAACCTTAGCCTTGAGTTGAAAAGAAGGACCATGTCACCAACCTTAAATTCCTTGCCTCTAGCCTATTTATCATGTAAGTACTTCATCTTGTCCTTGTACAAGGATGAGCTGGTGTAAGCATGAAAACAAAATTCGTCAAGCTCATTCAATTGGTCTACTCGGAGGTTGGTCGCAACATCCCATTCCAAATTCAACTTTTTTAAAGCCCACATCACCTTGTGCTCTAGCTCCACTGAAAGATGACAAGCCTTACCAAATACCAAAAGATATGGAGACATACCAATTGGACTTTTATATGTCGTCTTATTGGCCCAAAGAGCATTATCTAACTTCTTGGACCAATCGGTCCTATTTGCATTTATGGTTTTGGACAAAATACTCTAATCTCCATGTTAGAAACCTCCACTTGACCACTTGCTTGGGGATGGTATGGAGTAGTCACTTTGTGGTTAACTCCATAATTGGTGAGCAAAGAGTCGAATGCCTTATTATAAAAATGGGACCCCCATCACTAATTATAGCATGAGGGGTTCCAAATCTAGTAAAAATCTGCTTCTTCAATAATGCAACAATAGACTTCCACCCATTTAGAGACATAATCTACCACCACAAAAATGTTCGTATTCCCACAAGAGCTAACAAACGGGCCCATGAAGTCAATTCCCCAAACACCTCTAAAAATGGTGTTAAGAGGCATCTCATCTTTTTTAGAAATGTCGCCTGCTCGTTTACATGCATCACACCTTTGTACTAAATAACTTGCATCTTGAAACAAGGTGGGCCAATAGAAACCACAACTTAGAACTTTAGATGCCGTTCTCACCCCTCCCCTCCCCCCCCCCCATGATGACCACTACAAGGGGAAGAGTGGCACGCTTCCAATATGCTCAATTGTTCTTCTTCCAGGACACAACAACGAATCACCCCATCGGTGCAAATTTTGAACAAATATGGCTCATCCCAATAGAAATCCAACTATCCCATTTGAGCTTCTTCCTTTGGTTAGAAGAGAGCTCATACGAGATGATGCCAGGCACAAGATAAGTGGCTATATCCGCAAACCATGACATATCATGCATGGACACCACAAGGAGTTGTTCATCCGGAAAAGCATCATTAATCTCAACTCCATTTCTTGGTCTTCCTTCTTCCTCTAGCTGGAACAAGTGATCCGCGACTTGATTTTCAATTCCATTTCTATCAATAATCTCAAGATCAAATTCTTGCAATAGTAACACCCATCTCATCAATCTCGCTTTTGATTCTTTCTTTGTCATCAAGTACCTAAGGGCCGCATGATCGGTATGAATAATCACCTTGGCTCCCATAAGTTATGGGCGAAACATCTCCATGGCAAAAACAATAGCTAGCAATTCCTTCTCGGTGACCGTATGATTCCTTTGAGCCTCATTCATTGTCTTACTTGCATAGTATACCGGATGGAACATCTTGTTAATTCTTTGACCTAACACCACACCAATCGCTACATCACTAGCGTAACACATTAATTCAAATGGCAAATCCCAATTTGGTGCGGTGATAATGGGAGTTGTAGTCAACTCTTGCTTCAACAATTCAAAAGTGTCCATACACTTTTTGTCGAACACAAACTTTACATCCTTCTCCAACAACTTGCACAATGGGTTCACGACCGTTGAGAAATCCTGATGAAATGCTGGTAGAATCTGGCATGACCTAAGAAAGTCCTCACCCCCTTGACAGAGGTGGGGGGAGGTAACCTCGAGATGACTTCTATCTTTGCTTTGTCCACTTCAATGCAATTCTTTGAAATTTTATGCCCCAAAACAATTCTTTCTTGCACCACAAAATGTCATTTCTCCCAATTTAGCACAAGATTAGTCTCTTCGCATCTCTTCAACACTTTATCCAAATTTCCCAAGCATTCATCAAAAGAATCCCCCACTACACTGAAATCATCCATGAACACTTATAAAATTTCCTCCACCATGTCGGTGAAGATGGCTATCATGCATCTCTGGAAGGTTGCTGGTGTATTACAAAGTCTGAATGGAATCCTTGAGAACGCGAAAGAGCCATATGGACAAGTAAATGTTGTCTTTTCTTGGTCTTGCGGGCAATGAGAATTTGGTTGTACCCCGAGTAGCCATCAAGGAAGCAATAGTACGCCTGGCCCGCTAAACGATCAAGCAATTGGTCCAAAAATGGTAGAGGGGAATGATCCTTCCTGGTGACCTTGTTGAGCTTTCTGTAATCCATGCACACTCTCCACCCCGTGACCGTGTGAGTCGGAATCAACTCATTGTTGGAATTTGTGACCACCGTGATGCCATACTTCTTAGGAACACATTAGGCTGGGGAGGTCCGTGAATTATCCGAGATTGGGTAGACCACACCAGCATCCAACCACTTGATAACCTCCTTCTTGACCACCTCTTGCATAGCTTCATTTAATCTTCTTTGGTGTTCAAGTGACGGCCTTGAATCATTCTCCAAAATGATCTTGTGCATGCAAAAGGCGGGGCTTATGCCCCAAATATCCGCCAATGTCCATCCAATCACCCGCTCGTCCTTTTATAAGACCGCCAAAGTGGCATCCACCTACAAGTTAGTTAATCAAGATGAAAGAATAACAAGTAAAGTGAAATTGGGTCCCAAGTACTCATACCTGAGGTGAGGGGGAAGTGGTTACAACTCCAACACTGGTGGCTCCTCAATAGATGGATTTGTTGGAGGGTTCTTGCGATTCTCAAGGTCCAATGACAACTTTCTGGCTCATAAGAGTACGAGCCCAAACTATGCAAAGCATTAACACACTCGATTCTTCCAGCATCATCATTAACTTCCATGTTCAAAAGTACCGCTTCAAGTGGGTCTTCAACATTGATCATGGCGCTTGTATCATCCACTATCACTGCCGTGACAATGTCGACAAACGAACAAACTTCGGTACTATTAGGTTGCCTCATCGATTTGCATACATGGAAAACTAGTTTTTCATCACCAACCCGGAAAGTTAACTCCCCCACCTCGACTTCCACCAAGCTTTTCCAGTTGCTAAGAAAGGCCTTCCAAGAATGATAGGGTCTTCAAAGTCCACTTCACAGTCAAGAATTACAAAATCGACCGGCAAAATGAACTTGTCATCAACTCGAACAAGCAGATCATCAATGATACCCAAAGGCCGCTTCATGGACCTATCAGCCATTCGCAACCACATTGATGTCGGGCGAGGTTGCCCAACCCCAAGGTTTTGAACACTTATGTGGCATTAGATTGATGCTTGACCCCAAATCACATAGGGCATTTGTGAAATCGGCGCTTCTAATAGTGCATGGGATGGTGAAAGCTCCAGGATCTTCAAGTTTTGGAGCAATGAAGTGCACTATAGCACTCACTTGTTATGTCATTTTGATTGTTTCACATTCCATCGACCTCTTCTTAGTGACCAAATCCTTCATGAATTTCGCATACCCCGGCATTTTTTCTAACGCCTCCACCATTGGCACATTTATGGTCAAGCTCTTCAACATGTTAATGAATTTTTTAAACTGATTATCACTCTTTTGTTTCGCCAAACGTTGAGTGTAAAGTGGAGGAGGCCTAGGCAATGGTGCCTTGGCCTTTTGCAATTCTGGCTCGGGCATATCTATAACATGTTCCCTATACGCGTTCATGTTCTCTTGAATCTCTTTTTCAATTTCTTGAATGTCAATTCTCACCACATCTCTTGCACTTGTCTCTACAACATCATCAACCCCCGTAGGCATGTCAAAATTGGGAAACTCATCTTCCTCCACTATGGCTTGATTTTTTCTTGAGGCATTCACTTCACCGCCTCGTCCACTGTTTGTGGTTACCGCCATTACGTGGATTTTTTGCCCACCCATAGGATTCACCACCGTGTCACTAGGTAATGCACCCTTTTGGCGAGTATTTAAGGATTGTGAAATTTGTCCAAGTTGTACTTCCACGTTGCTGATGGAAGTATTATGTAAAGCTAATTGTGCATCTGAATCTGGATTCCTTTTCATCATTTATTCAAACATCACTTCGATCCTTCCAAATTCATTGCCCGATAAACTTTTCCCTTGTTGTTGATATGGTGGCGGATTCTTGGGTTTTTCAAACATCGGGGGCCTTTGAAATCCTTGCCCCCGATTACTTTGTCCTCCATTGTTATTATTCCAATTGTTGTTCCAGTTATTGTTATCTCCACTCCAATTGCCACCATTATTGCCTTGATTTCCCCAATTTCTTCTGTTACCTCCATTACAATTTCCGCCACCTTGGGGTTGATTATTATTGTTCCAATTGTTTCCACCTTGTTGATTATTCCAATTCCGTTGAGACCGCCATTGTTGGATGCTTTGATTCCCTCTATTACCTTGAAAATTGTTTACATATTGGCTATCTTCGTCTTGCTCATCATAACATTCATTTGAATACGCACTACCATCATCATAATTTTCAAAAGCTCCTTGTTGTTGTGGCCCTCTTTGCCTTCTCTTCATCATGTTTACCCCTTCTATTGCATTGACTTGTCTTAAATTTTGCACTTGTTGCAATTGTGCCTTTGCTAATTGATTCATGGTAATAGTAAGTTCGGCTATCACTTGGCCGTGGTCATGCAACTCTTTGTGCATGTGTATAACATTTGGATCACCTTGAGGAACATTCTCCCGACTTTGCTATGCCGATGAAGTATCGGGCATCTCATCAAGCACGTCACATGCTTCATTATACGGGAGCTTCATGAAATTTCCTCCCACCAATTGGTTAACAATGCATTGGTTTGTTTTGTTGATACCTCTATAGAACGTCAATTGGATCATAACATCATTCATGTCGTTGTTCGGACACTCCTTTGCCATGGTTCTAAACCTCTCCCATATTTCATGCAATGGCTCCGTCGGTTCTTGTTTGAAGGTCAAAATCTTGTCACGGAGAGCCTCCATATGACTCGGAGAGAAGAACTTGGCAATGAACTTGTCCGCCACTTCTTCCCATATAGTAATTGAATGATTTGGTAACCTCTCCAAACAATCAAAAGCTTTACCCCGAAGAGAGAACGGGAAAATCCTCAACCTTAGAGCATGTTCAGAGACATTGGTTTGCTTACTTCCCCAACAAGTATCCACGAATCCTTTCAAGTGCATATATGCATTTTGATGTGAGGCATCCGTGAAATACCTTCATTGTTCAAGAAGCGTCAACATCACATTTGTAATTAGGAAGTTCCCCTCCCGGATTCGGTGAGGAACTATTTCACTTGCATAACCTTGGTTGGGAAGAACCTTTGGAGCAACTCTTGGTAGAGGCAGAGGAGGGTCTGAAATTGCCTTATTAGGATTAGCATTTGCGTTTCTACATCTCCTTGGTATTTGTGGTACCTGGAGTTCATCTTGTTCTACATCATCAACCACCCCCCCGGCGACCACATTGTCAATAGGAATTTTTCCATTCAAAGCCATTTGTACCTGTTGGATTGACACTAATAAAGTTAGTATAAAGAAGGAAAGAGGAGCTAAACACTAAACTAGCTACATAAATAGTTGAAAACCGAAAGCTCTCCAGTAGCGGCGCCAAAAAGTGATCATCACAAACTCGACCCTTAGGAAGGGTGGGCTCTAATTATTTTTACCCGATAGTGATTTTTCGGGGTCAATTTCTAAGAGAGCTTGATATTGGAGTCAAGTATTTGTGGAGACTAATTAAGCGTTGTAGCTCCTAATTTAGCTTCTAACATTTTTGGGTTTTTCTTCAATTATCAACTAATTATTTTAACTACAATTATAACTAGATTTGCTAAAAGATAACTCTACAATGTATGCAATAAAGAAAGAACACTAGGGTCGTAGCACTTGCCTAGGTGACTAATTAACGGGTAATGAATCTCAATGCAAGGATAATAAAATGGGATACATGGTTAACCGTTGCAATTAACTCTCACTCTCACACCTCTCGGTAGAGAGAATGATTTCGTCCAATTAACTCTCTCGAGACCAATCGAGTAGGCTAATTTTCCTAAGCAACTAATGGCTCAAGTAGGGTAATTACTCTCTCGAGGTTTAACCCGTTACATGGGACTACCATTCTCATTGGTCCATCCTAAATCCCTGTTGAGTTGATTGAGAGGTCAAAGACTCTCTTTCTCAAGCAAAGTCAAAACCCACTAAGCTAGACTTAGTGTTTGCAACCACCAAATCCAAGTGAAAAGATACAATCAACCCAAATACAAAACACCCAATACCATCCAAGCATTAATCAGCAACACCCATTAATTACCCATACTAGGGTTGAGCCACAACCCTAGCTAATGGGTTTAGCTAGTCATAGAATCAATTGAAAAAGAAGAAATAATTGTAGAGATTGACATAATATTGATTTATAAATCTAATACAACTAATTCCACGTTCAAAACCAAGTAAAATAGTCCAAAATAGGCACAAATATATTGCCTCGTGCTCAGCTGCTCGTACGAGTGTATCCAAACTTAACCTAAAAAAAGTAAAATATTCTATTTATACTACCCAGGAAAATCTGGAGAAAAATACCCATGAGGGTCTGTCGAGGACCGCATGAGAATGACATACGGCCGCATAGGGTAAAAGGACTGCCAAAGTTAAGCTTCTGCACCTGGGATGCGGACCGCCTGAAAATGTCACACGGCCGCGTGGGTTAAGTCATGCAGACCGCATGGAAATGTTGCGCGGCCGCACTGTTGAATCATGCGGACTGTGTGGAAATATTGCGCGGCTGCACTGCTGTTTGCTCTTCTATGCTTGTTCTCTGATATTGCTTCCACAAGGACCGCACTGTTTTGGAGTGCGACCGCATGAGATTTTTGCCTTAGAATATTTTTAGTGTCTTTAGCATTGTGGATCGTGTAGATATGGTTGCGGTCCGCATGAGATTATATTCCCTTATCAGGTTCTCTGATCCTCACCGTGTGTACGCATGGAAAAACAGTACGGACCGCACAGGTTTCTTGACTTGGGCACTTTTAGGATCTTCTTGTGCAACCGCATGACAAAAGGTTGCGGTCCGTAATAGTCTTTCAATTCACATTTCAGTTCATCTCTTAATGCTTGGAAGATTTCACTCCTTCGTGAGCCAATTTGTGATCTTTGACTTCTAAACGCTCAAACCTGCAATCAAGCGCAACTTGTAAGCAATTGAGGACTAATTTACATTAATTGTGCACAAATCTTAGGCAAAGAGGGGTATAAATCATGTAAAAATCACAGTTATCAACAGGTAGGGTCGCCATGACACCTGGAACCTGACCAATGGGAGCTCGTTGATCTGGAGTGGGGGCGGTGGGAATTTGGGTCCCTCTCCCAATTTGTGTAGTAGTCCGTACAACCTGAATCAATTCGTCCTGAATCAATGTACCAAACATTCTCAGGAACTGTGCCAAAGTCTGAAGGGTTGGAGTAGTAGTAGCTGTTGGCGCGTCAGGTGTCTGAGCTCCGGCTGGATCTGTTGGTGATACTTTGGCGGCAGCTTACGCATGTGCTCTTGATGCACCACGTGCATGTCCTTAGCCTCTACCCCGGCCCCGGCCTCTAACGTCTACAGTAGGGGGCGCGGGTGCCTGATCATCTCGAGTAGCACGTGTCCTCACCATCTCAGAGAGAATGGAAGACAGAAGTTTAGATTTGGTGTCAAAATATCTCATGACAAGGAATTCAAAGAAATGAAGGTTTTCCTAAACAGTTACATAGCCCTTCGTAGATAAATATGGACGTCTCCGTATCGATCAGCGAGACTCTAAGTAACCGGCCTATGTCCCGTGACTAATATGAACCTAGAGCTCTGATACTAACTTGTCACTACCCTGGTTCACCAATCGTGAACTTGTTATGATGGCACCCAGTCTTCGCGACTAAGTAAGCCTAACATAATTGCGGAATTTATAGCTTTTACGAACAACTAAATATAACAGCGGAACAGCATAGAAAAATATGATAGGTGCCGCTCGGCACATACACTTTACCATAATTTCTAAATGTATAACCACCAAGACCCGAAAACTCACGGAAAACACAGGATAAAGAGAGTAAAAACTGTGGCTCTATCCACCAAGAGTATCTATACAACTGAAACAAAAAGGAAATAAATAGTGTCACTAGGGAAGAACAAAACAAGACTCTCCGGATCTGCGGGCGCAGCAGATGCATACCTCGAGTCTCTTGAAATATCACATCGATCACCAGTAATGTGCCTAATCAGATGGACCTGGATCTGCACAACAAAAGTGTACAGAAGAGTAGCATGAGTACACCACGGCGGTACTCATTAAGTGTCAAGCCTAACCTCGATGGATTAATGATGAGGAAGGTCAGGTCCCTACTGAGAATAATAATAATAAAATATCAAACAGTGTAAAGCAGGAATAAATCTTAAATAACAGCGAAAGAAGGTAGAAACTACAAATCATCTACAGTTAAACTAACAAGGAAAATTTTACACAACAAGTACGGAATCAATAGCACAGGATCTCCGGGAATTGAACCCGCAGTCCATTTAACTCTGTAACGCAGGATCTCCGGGAATTGAACCCGTAGTCCATTTATATCAGTAACCAGGATCTTTGGGACTTGAACCCGTAGTCCATTTATCAGTAACAAAGATCTCAAGGACTTGAACCCGCAGTCCATTTATCAGTAACCATGATCTCCGGGAATTGAACCCGTAGTCCATTTATATCAGTAACCAGGATCTCCGGGACTTGAACACGCAGTCCATTTATCTTTAACCAGGATCTCCAGGACTTGAACCCGCAGTTCATTTATCAGTAACCGGGATCTCCGGGACTTGAACTCGCAGTCCATTTATCAATAACCATGATCTCCGGGACTTGAAGCTGCAGTCTATTAGGAGCTTCAGGAATTGAACTTGCAGTCCATAGAACAAACACAATCAAACAAGGAGAATACATAGAGAAAATGGAATACACTACTACGAATTACAAGTATACTCAATCTCGACATGTTCCACGTAATCTCAATTAAGGCAAATAAGCATTTATACAATTAATCTTATCTAATCATACTCCTTTAACTAACATAGGATAAGTCTTGCATTTAACACAGTCAAATAATAGAGATAATACAGTTTGAGAAATTCAAGTAAAGTGGATTTCAAACAATTTGCACAAGTACACGCCCATCACCTCGCGTACAACCCATTTAAATCAAAAAATAATATATCCTAAGGGGAAAGGTCTCCCACACAATTTTAGACAAGCCACTTAACTCAATCTCGGTACAAAACCGCTAAGAAATAATGCCCTTTCCACGAGCATATGACTCCGAGTGGCCCAAATCTATTCAAATCAATTACATAGTGTAAATAACATCGCAAGTAACTAATTACACTGTTACAATTAAAGCTACAGCGTGAAAATGGGTAAAATGACAAAAATACCCCTCAATCTATCAGCTCAGAATCGAAATATTTTAATGTTTCCAGAACCCTCGTACTCACACGAGTCTAACCATATAAACATCTCCCAAATCGGACTTCAAATGCCCCCTCAAATCATCAAAATTACTTCGAAGAAATTTACCCCAAGTTTCATCCAAAATCTGAAATTAATTGAGGTATTCGAGTTCAAGTTAGTGGATAATAATCATAAGGAAGTAAAAAATCATTACCAATAATTGCCTCTGAGAAACCCTCGAAAAATCTCCCAAAATCGCGCTCCCTAGCTTGAGTTCGAGCAAAAATGGAAGAACCCTCGTTTTGAAATATTATATTCTGCCCAGGCTTTTTTCGCTTCTGTGATACAATTGTCGCTTATGCGACTTCCGCTTCTGCGGTATTTTTTCTGCTTCTGCGGTTTTCCTTTATTTTGCCCAGGACCGTTTTTGCGGTCCATCACCGCTTCTACGGTGACCGCTTATGCTGAATTTTGTCCGCTTCTACGTAGAAATACCAAATGACCATTGATCGCTTTCGTGACTCCCCATTCGCTTCTGCGGAACCGCTTCTGCGGCCTATTTCTGCAAAAGCAAAAATACCAGACACCAGAACCCTTCAGCAATCTCCAACTCCAAATTTCATCCCGTTAGGCATCCGAAACACCCCCGAGTCCCCCGGGACCTTAACCAAAAATATAAACTCATTCTAAAACATCATACGAACTTGTTCCAATCATAAAAATCATGCCCTTAAACACAAAAATCACCAAATTACCTCGGATTCAAGCCTAATTTTTCCATAGAACTTCTGAAACCTACATCCATTCAAAAACCCGACCAAACGATGTCTGAATGACCTAAAACTTTGCAGACACATCCAAAATCACCTAACGAAGCTACTAAAAGTGTTGGAATTTCATTCTGACCCCTGGATCAAAATCTCACCTAACCGGATTCCGCCTAAACTCCAACATTGCCAATTCAAGCATATTTCTACACCGGGCCTCCAAATTACATTCCGAACATGCTCCCAACCGCAAAATCACCTAACGGAGCTAATGGAACCATCATATTTCCTTTTCGAGGTCGTCTTCACACTGTTCCAAATACGGACTATTTTTCAACTATTAAGCTTTCATGTGGGGACTAAGTGTCCCAAAATACTCCGAATTCTAGAACCGAACATCCCGGCAAACCAAAATAGCAGAAATGAACTTAGGAAACGTAGTTAATGGGGGATAGGGGCGTAAATTCCAAAAATGACCGCCCAGGTCGTTACAACTGCAGTAAAATCACTGAGCCAAAAACTGCATTTACAAAGACTCTTTATAAACATAAGGATTAACTCTAAGCCTAGTGTGGCACATAGCCTCAACTGTTGCGACACTTTAAAGTTAACTCTAACTTGAATATTCAATGCACCTCATACAATTGCATCTATAAAAGCTAAAAGGTACAATATGAAAACCTACTACAATTGAACTAAACTTTGAATAAACACAATGATGAAACTGGTTCTTCTATCTTAGTTCATATAGCTTCAGATGTGCACACTTGCATCTCACATATATTGCTTGCAAAATAGACTTGATTCTTTTTACTCTCAAATATACTTTACTTCTGCTTATGTGCATTACCTATAAAAGAGAACAACTTAGTTACTTAAATAGATTAGCAGTTAGAGTTTGATCAAGTCTCTGTCGCTTATCCCTTTGTCGATTTCAGTCCTTAACTACTACAAACTCTAATCCTTATCGTGGATGATTGTGTCCTCTTATCTTAAGAATATTGTTCCTCTTAGAGCTCAATGCAACATTTTCGATCATGTTCCGAAGAAATTTGTTGCATACGTCTCAATACAGATCTTCCTCATATGCCTTCCATATGCAGTGGTTATGACTAACTGTGTTTCTCATGATGGACCAGGTCCTTTTCCTGATGTTCATTTGTCAATATTCAAAACTTGGCCAACAAATTCCCCCTTTTTGATGATGACAAACTCTGTGCTTTTAGGGAGCATAGAACTTGTGAACCTTAGCTGAAATATCAACACATTAAATTTTTTAGAAAATTCAATTTTCATAAAGAACCAGATTTTGAGTTAGGTCATAAACATCACTTGTTCATATAAAACATTTTAAGCATAATATCTTCCCTTTTTTGGCATCATCGAAAAGTTGTATAATTAAGGTAAACTCAGTAATCTAATCAGTACGCATTGCCACTGCGACAACTGCAGTGAACACATGCATTAGTTAACTCAACTCAGAAAAATAACTATATATATCAGAATTCAAAAAAACAATATAAGGTGCATTCATTAATTACCCAGTAGATCCTACAGTGCAGTCCATAAAAAGAAAAATAGAATTATCCAACCATGAGCAAAATAAAGAAGAAATATCTAAAAACTCCCAAACTGGGTCACTGACGGGTCTTAACTGGTACACACTAGGATATAATAGCTAAGGCTTAGAGGAGCTAGAGGGTTGGGTTTGTAGCAGGTTCAACATTTATTTGAGCATTCCTTTATTTTTCTCATTTTCTCTTGCAAGTTCAGCTCTCAACCCATTTCTTTCTCCCTCCAATTCATCAAGTCTTGCCTGAAGCCTTGCTATTTCAGCATCCTTTGCTCCAACCTCCTGAACTAATGCGCTGACCTTGCTATTCACAGGAGTTTTTGCTGATGAACCAGGTTCAACTGGACCTGTGCTGAGCAAATAGTCACAGGCTTGAAGTGTCTTGCTACCAAAATGTTCTTTGCTCGATTCCATTTCCCACTTTTTTAGGGGAACATTTAATCTTTCAAGAACAATTGTCAAGATAAAACCATAGGGAATAGCATGAGCTTTTGATCCATTTAGCACTCTGTCAAGTAGCTTCACAATGAAGACAGCCAGTTGATTTGCTTTACATCATTCAGACATTACATAATTACCAGATCTATGTAATTTGTTGTATGTCTCCTTTTCTGTCTAGGTAGAAGATATTTGTTGACAAATTCGAAGAGCACTTTGTGGTCTGGCTTCATTTCACTTTTCTGAACAACCCTGGCCTCAGGCACTTCTTCCTCTGATGTGGTGTCACAAAAATTTCTAGTAATATGAAGATCTGTAGGCAATCCATCTAGGCAAGGCCACCTCTGCCTTGTATAGTCATCATATCCCTCACTTGGGATGCCTAAGATCTTACCCAGCGTCACTGCACTAAACTTCACCTTGACACCCTTCACCTTGCTAGTCACTACCCTATTTATCACTGTTCCATAGGCCATAAACTCAACAAGTTCAGTCCTAGCCAACTTTCCATCCATCTGAAGAACCATGTTCTTCCAGCCTTAAGCTTCTAAAGCAGACAAAAGCTTTATCATCCCTGGCTCCTCTAGGTCCCTGAGCAATCTTCCCCTCAAAACTTTTCTTTTTCCAAATATGGCATGTCTGTCCGGATCTTTTTCAAATTCTTCTTCTTCTTCCTCACTTCTCCACTCATCATCTTCTTCACTAGTCTTGACTTGCTTTCCTTTTCGAGCTGACCTTGTTCTTTTGGCAAGAGTAGATTCAGCAGATACTGATTTGGTAGAATTTTTTATAGAAGTCCTGATTCCCTTGAACTTTGCTACTGGAATTTTCACATTGGGACAATCATCTAGATGGACTTGTTCCATCTCTTGTTCTTCTTCCTCAACAACATTCTCTGAACTTTGACCAATCTTTTATTTCCCTTTTTCTTCTTCTTTTATCTTTCTTTCCTCCAAAGACCTTTTTAATTCCTCTTCACACTCTCTAACTATGCTTCTTGTAGCTCTAATCCAAACAGTAGACTTGGTTGGTGATTTCTTGCTTTGCTTAGTTGGTTTTACTGCTACAGGGGTTTTTTGTAATGAGGATTTTCATTTCTTTCGGTCATAACTTTCCCCCACTCTCTTTAGTAAGTCAT